>PVJD01000544.1:0-412863 GCA_004026545.1 Mormoops blainvillei | reverse complement strand
ATACCAGTGATGGCCCAGGACATCAGAAAAACGGACCAATAGCTCATCATAAAGTTTGTGTAGGTCATTATTAAAGTTAATTAAGCTACTTGCACAAGAAGGTTCCTTAAAAGTACAAGTTAATATTTTCCTACCACTTGGCAGTTTGCAAATTCAAGTAAGTATGGGATAAGTGTATGACTTTGGTTTTCCAAAGTCTTGTTATTTACTTGGTTGTTCTTGGAAAAGGAATTTAGGCCTCGGGGCCGTTTCTACTCAGGCGACTTTCTTTCATTGCCTGCAGAGCCCGCTGGTGGGCATGCCAGGCGCCTTGGCCAGCCCAGCTGCACAGAAACAAGGTGTGGGAAACACTATGCAATTACCACATACTTTCAGCTTCTGAGTCCTTTAATTTCTCTTATCAGTAATTCACTTCAGATAACAACTCTGGAGATAAAATAAGCCTTAAAGATTGGCTGTAGGGAGGGAGGGAGAACAAAGGTTTATATTGGTCTTTTATCTTCTGTTTACTAAAAAGTGTTTGGTTGTGAAAGATAACTATGAAACTATTGTGTCTGCTCTAGAAAACGAACAAATAAAAGTAATTATTACAGAAGGGCATTAAGTAACAAATAGGCTATATTTACTTTTTCCTAGCTGGTGGCTTCAAATATCGACTTTATTATCTATCTATCTATCTATCTATCTATCTATCTATCTATCTAGATCATCTATAGCTTTTTTTGATGTGTTTTCCTGGTTGAAAAATCAAACACAAGAATTAGCCTTAAGGCTAATTTTCTTTCAGGGCCAGTTGAGGGACCCAACTTATCATCAGCCTGTTGTTCTATGAGGACCATAAAGAGGTGGTTTCTTTCTCTGATGGGATGCTGGTGTGTGACAATGAATGAAATGGTAAAACACATTCATGTAAGTTCTTGGGTCATATTGAAGAGAATAAGATGATCACAATAGATAAAAGAAATAATAGGTATTTGCTTGAAATGCTGAGTGTTTTTCAAGAATACCCACAGGGGAAAATAACAAACTTTGCTTTAAAAACACATTAGTTTTTAAAATCTCTAATTTTTACTAATATTGAAGTAGGTAATGGTGTTTCTAGCTGAATGGTAATTATAACAAAAGGATGACATATGATGGTTTTAAGTGTCTGCCCAAGTGCAATGTTGTAGGTATAGAGTCTTCAAAGCATTTTTCCAAAATCGGTTGTGAATATTTTGAATATTGGTTTGTTTTTAAACATTTTTAAACATTTGTATAACTTTATAAGACTGAATAATTTCCTTTAAACATATTTTAGGAAAGTTTTGTGGGTTTTATGCTTTTAATTATTCTTTTAAAATTAACTTGTTCTCATTTTTGAATGTATTGCATGACATGGTACAAATTTCAAAAGCTATGAAAGGGCACACAGTGAAAAATACATCTCCTTCCCATTCCTGTTCTTCAGTTACCCAGTTCCTCTCTCAAGTGGCATCTTTTGTTCATAGGTTCTATGGATATACATTTGAAATCATAATAATTACAAACTACCCTTATTCCAGTCCCCAAGGGTAGGGGGTTAGGGGAGAGAAAGAACATAGTGGAAACCTTCTGCATTGCCATTAAGAAAATACTAGAAAAGGGTCCTGCCACTTGGAGTACATCCCGTCTCATTTTCGATACACAGAGGAAAAGCCTTGTCCTCTAACCACCACCCTGAAGGCAGCTGGGCTGGACCTTGGAAAGCCAACATTCACCCTGTCCCCAGTGGTGACAAAGCCAAGAGGCCCTGAACATTTTATAACTGAATTCTGATAACACTTGTGCTCCCTGATTCATAAATCATGTCAAGATGTGGCTTGAGTGAGAATAAATGTAAAACATGTTCTTAAGTCCTAAGCAGGCATGAAGCCCAGTTTGCTGTCTTGGAGCTGGGGTTTAGGATTATCAAGTGAGAGGGTGAATGAAATCTCATCCTGTTTTCAAATGTATAATAAGTAGTATCTCCAAAAGGTACCATAATGCTGCTGGAATGGTTGAGATAATGCCATAGTGGAGTTTGTGCAACTGGGATTGATACAGCATTCCTTGTCCGCAGTGAATGGCGACCCAGCAAGTAAAGACGAATCTCATCACCCACTGTCGTACGCTGGTCTTGCTTCTTTACCTGTATCAGCTTTCTTCACCTGTATAGTGACAGACAGAGTCAACGGTACTGGTCCCTGCCAGGCAACCCCCTGGCTGATGACTTTGGAGTACAGGTGGTAGCTGGGCCCACCCAGCAGGCAAGGTGAAGATTGTATCCCACCCTGGCATCTCAGTACTGCAGGGTGACCATGCAAGAAATGCCTGACTTCCTTTGAAATGATTGGTTTGGTGTTTCTTTTTGGAAAGTGTAGTGTGATTCACAGAGAAAGAATAATTGTCGAATTGAAAGTGTAGGTGGGAGGGCTTAAGAATGAATATACTGGGAAGGCACAGGCGTGTGCTTTTTCTCCTTTTGTCACAAATAAATGATCTGAAAAACTGATTACTTCCAGTTGCAGGAATGAAACGCTGATGTTAGACCTCATGGGTGGTAGACATGAGTTATATCAACCAAGAAATGCTCAGAAGTTTCAGCGTCCAATGAAATAAGCTCTAGGTACCTTCTCAGGTCACACTGGAATCATACTTTCTCAGGTATTCTTTTAAGATCAACCCAAGCAAATATAAATCTGTGCAGTTTTGTACAATTTTGTTCGACTCAGTACATGAGTTTGCCATAGATGAAATAACACACTGAATGTTAGTAACAATGCTTACACTGATAATATACATGATTAGGCAAAAGTAGGTTTACAGTCACTCATATGGAAAATAATACAATAATTAATAAATAATAGTACAAGAATAAACTGTTTCGAGTACTCACAACTGTAAACCTACTTTTGCCCACCCTGTATTATATATACCTTGAAATCTGTTTCTAACACATTCTACTTTAGAAGGTTTAAGACTGAGTCCCTGAGGTTTGAGTTTAGGACAATTTCTTAGAAGATATTTTCTGCTTTTTGCCCTTAATAAGGGTGTCATTTTACTAGATCAGTGTGTGTGTGTGTGTGTGTGTGTGTGTGTGTGTGTGTGTCTTCTGAAGAGGCTCACAGTAAACTATCAGAGCTATATCACAGTATAGCTCTGAACGGAGTTCTGTTTTTGACTTGGTATTTATAAAATAATTAGATGTCTTTAGGGCAACACGTTGACAACCATAGCATTTCAAAATAAATACTTCAAGAGGAGGTGCCTGCAAACCCCATCTGATAATGAGTAAGTGGAGATATCTGGGTGACCAAACACAAAGGAAGAAACAGACACATTGTCCCTTCATCTCGTTTACCATCCTTGCATTTATCGAGTAAAGTGACAACAGTCAAGGAGACTTGAACAATAAATCCAAATAGACTTTTCAATAAGCTTTGAAAACATCATTGACTTGCACTATTTATGTAATTTGTAAATATTAAATGAATGAATGAGTGAATGGATGAGTCAATTAATCAATAAAAAATTTAACGACATTTAAAGATGGGCAATAAAACTTGTAAGTAACAATTAGCCCTCTAGTGCTTGAAGTACATTTTCTTTCTGTTTGTCCCATTGTCACTTTAGAAGCCTCATCTCCAGCACAAAACTCATCTGTTGCATGGGAAAAACAAATCTTTCTCCCAAAATTTGTATTTTAAATGTACCACCACTGTTGCAGGACCACTGGCTCAAACATTAATTGTTTTAGAAACCTTGAAAGCTGGCAATGGGACTATTAGACTGTCCTGGGTTTCTGCTTCCATATTCCAATTGGCACTACCCTCCTTGAATCCATTTCCTATCTAATGTATATGACATAGTAGCCTGCTAGCTGGTCTCTCTGACCTCACAGCACACGGAATAATTTTTCTAGAATTAAATTCAGCAAATATTTGTTGGCACCTGTTATATAAACACGGTGCTTGTTGCTATAAGGGATACAAATATGATTAAGAAATAGCCCCTGTTGTAAGGGAGCTTTTATAGTCAGAGGGGGAATAAGAACAATACAAACATAGCTGTTGTTCAGGTCACAAGGTGCTATGAGGCTGAACAAAAATTTCATCCTTTCCCTGCTCAAGGAGTTACAGTGACTCCCTGTCACCTTTTGGATCATAAAAATTCTCAGTCTTAATAATTTGACACCATCCTAGCTGCTTAAATTTATGTTATGCTGCTATCGAACAAAGCTCTCCTCTGCTTCTGTCCTCTAATGTTGTCATGAACACATCCATACACTCATTCCTTCCTTCTTGTATTCATTCATTATTTCTGCAAATACCAGCTGTTTATCAGATACTGTGCTAGGTACTTTGGGGGAAACAGAAATGAATCAATCCCTGCCTTGAGCAACTCACCAACTCACTAGGGAGCAACTCCCTAGCGCGAGGAGGTAGACAAGAAAAAGTTTACCGAACAGTGTGTTATGTTGTAAGAGAGCACACAAAGTGCTGAATCAGGACAGAGGAGACGAAGGCCTCACAGAGGAAGGAACGTTGCCAGAAGTTGATTACAGGCTCACCGAGAAAAGAGAGGGGAGAGCGTTACAGACAGAAGCAGTGAGGGGCAGCCGAGGGAGGCACAGCCGAGCGGGGCTCGACCCCGATGCTGGTGGCAGGAATACAGCGTGGGAACTAGTGGGCAAAAATAACCCTGGCAAATCTGGAAGCCAGGCTCTCATGGGCCTTGACTCTTATGCCAAGGAGTTTGTTCTTCATCTTTTGTGTCAGGGAAATCTACCTGGAGCTTCAAATACAGATGTGAACAGGTGTAGGACCTAGAATGCTCTGGCAGCAGCGAGGAGATTTGCGTGAGCGGTACTGAAGGCAGAGAGGCCGGAGTGTTGGAATATTCCCAGCCCAAGGGGAAAAGGCGAAAAGGAGATCCTAAAGGCGTTTTCAGAATTACTTCCCCTGGGCCTTCCCTGCTGTGGTGTACATGTAATTTTCAGGGCAGGATAGGTTGTGTCCCATGATCCCCGGGGCAGGGCCAACCAGCCCCAGGATCTCAGGGGCAGAGCAAAACTTATTCCTGCTCGCAACTGTTCTCCACGCAGTGATTCAATATAGCCTCTAAGGCTGCTTCAGTACTGTGGCTGTGTCCTCTCAACACAAGCCTCCATGTAAGAGAACATTCAGGGTTTTGCTTCAGCCCCCAAGTGACTCACCCCCTTTCTGCTCGCCACTCTGCCTAACTGTAAAGTGTGTGTACGTGTGTGTGTATGTGGGGGGTGGGTGGATAATACGCTCATGCTCAGAAAGAAAAGAAAGTGAATGTGGGTGAACTATAGAAACCCCTACCACTCCATAATCTATTATCATTTTTTCTTTAATTTCCTCAGGATTTCTATGTATTACCTGACCCATTCTTTACTAGTTAGTTACGCATAACTTTTATTATCATCTTATTTCTTGTTTCTCTAGCTACATGTGCCTGGTAAGTTCTTAAGGACAGGGCTGTGTCTTCTACATCTTTTCAGTTTCATGGTCTCTCATGGATCCTGACACTGAAGGACAAGCCAGTTAGCTAAGTGGGTGCTGCTAAAAACACATTGGACCGAATTTGGCAGGTTTGAATTTTTTCTGTCTGGGTTTAGGTGCTCTTGAACACACACTCAGGAATCACCTGTTTTTTTGGGGGGGTGGGTGTGGTTTCATGCCCACAGGTGATTGGAATTTGATTAGACTAAAATGAATCAATAGGGGATAGACTGTTTTACTGAAAAGACTTTAGTGTCATTTTGCCTGTGATACCCTCATTTCTTATCACGATCTAACAAAAAATTGCACATTTACCCTGAATGTGACATAGCCTTGCCACGTTTTAAAAGTGAACCTGAAAGTTTAAGTGCATCATAATATGCCATCCTCTCTTCAGCATCCAGTTGTTGAGGTTCGATGGCAAACAAATCAGTGGCCATCCCCTGTTGACAGGAGGCGCACAGAAATCTCGCTTATAAAAAGAATATTGTGAAATGAATTCGTAAGCCAGAGACAGTGAGGTCAAGACCCATGGAGCCCCTTATCTGAAACGGCATTTTCTTACCCAGACTGCGTATTTCATCCTTCCTCAGTCAATCTCTTTGACTTTTTCTTCCCTACTAAACCTGACTTTTAAAATAAGTGAGTCAGTGAAGCAAACCCCAGTTCCGATTAGTTCCCTATAGGTTACAGTAAAGACAGACTAAGTATCTGTAGCTTTTGAACATAATCCATAGGAAGTGGGTATGGCAATAATTATTTCGGGTCCAACACAAAAAGCTAACAGATCAATTTACTCTTTCTCAAGGACCGACTCTACCACAAACATTCTCTGCCCTGAAAAAAGATTCCTTCAGTAGGTGCAGGGCTAGCTGTTTATCTGTCATCCCGCAAACTTGAAACACTTACATTATACCAGCACACCTCAGGGGGTTACTTGCTGGCTTTCATGTCTGCCTGAGAATTCGCTACTATGAAATGTGTGTATAGTCTTGCTTTCTTTTTACATTGAATTTGCATTTTAACGTTTTTCATTCTTCATAGCTAAGAGGGAACTTTATTTTCTCTACTCATTTCTACCTCGGGACTGCTGCAAGTTGAAGCTGGTCTAAAACTGGGCCACACAGTGCAGATAGAGTCAGAATGCAGGAAAGGGATTCAAATAGAAGTTCAAGGAAAAAGAAGAACAGGATGAGAAATTCAGACCTTCCTCTTAGATGTTTATTTCTTGCCTTTTTCCTTTTACCTTGTCACAAAATTTCTTTTTTTTTCTTTTCTTTCTTTCTTTCTTTTTTTTTTTCCTCATCTTCCATTTTTCTGCTTCTTGGTTCTCTTTGGTGCTTTTATTTTGAAAACATATTTTCTTTTCTATATATACCTCAATTGGGTCATTACTGCATTTACTTGCAAACACTGCTGTCTCAGAATTGTGATGCAAATGCAAAAGAATTGTAACTGACACAACGATAATAATAACTCATCATCTTCCTTGTATCCTACCTGGCCTTTATATGAACTATCTCTGTAATCCTTCACCACCATCGTATTAATTTGAGGCCATAGAGTTGGAAAGGGGCAGCACTGGGTTTCCTAGTGGTCTTACTCTCAGGACCCATGCTCTTAGAATAAAATCCTAGGTCAATTATAGTTTATGTCATTGACTCATATATTTTAAACGCTGAAGAATCCTCCAAACACCATCTGGTGTCACCCCTGCTCTCCAGTTCGTCGCTCTAATTTCAGTGGACTACATGCACAGCGTCTGATGCACTGGATTCATTGAAATCTTCCATATTAGTTGTGAATCAGACCTTCAGCATGATTTGGAGGCTATGCAGTGAGAAAGAAATCTCTCCTGTGTTATTGTTGCTGAAACCTGGCAACTTTTTATGCTGACTCCATGAGTAGGAGAAGCAGTGGTTTGGAGAACCGGGCGTCCCCTCTCACTGTGGACACCTTACTCCATAATTCTCAGAAGACTCAAAACCATTAACCTTGGCAGGGGAGCAGAGAGAGCTCCTGAGCTCAGCTTGATAGAGATGCTAAAGGTGTTTAGCAGTTGCAAAGTCGCAGCTGTGTTACCTGTTTTGCACTAATTAGGAGTTACCATGAATCTGCTTGACAATTAAGGACAGAGTGAACTTTAAGGCAGATCGGTGCCATGGGACAGTAAACAGTCCTCAGGCAAGCAAAATAAAAATTTGTACCAAGTACTGTGTTTTACGGAGACTATAAAATTTGTTTAATAATAAGGAATCAAACGTATAAAAAAGCCTAAAGTAGGTTTTCTGTCACCTGAAAAGGGTCTCTCTCAGGGAATAACACTGCTTCACATTCCTGGGAGTGCAAGTAGTCATGTGTGCTGCCTCACCCACCAGATGAATAATTATTTCAACACTAACCTTAACCAGTCCTTGGATTTCACTTGCCTGGGTTTGGACCAGCATATCATAGCCAGAGAGCAGCTTAGCAATTAAATAGCTATTTAGAATAGGAAAGCAAAAAAGACTGGATTTCTCCTAAAAGACCTACTTGATGAACCATATTTTAAGATGAAATTTTCCCAGGTTAAGTGTTCTGTTCTTCCTTGCCTTTCCCCCCGATCTAGTTTGTGCACACATGTATCTCTTTCCATTCACTTGGGCTTAGGTCGTGAGGGCCCCAAAACCATGCTCTTCTGGTGGATCATGAAACCGTGTGAGGGGAGCTCCGTTCTTTAAGGACCTGGTGCTAAGTTTCAGGCAAAGCGAGATTGCCCTGTCAGCATCCAGAATCTGAGAAAGAGACAGCAGCCTAGATGTGACTTATAGCTAGGATTGAGGAATATGTGCAGAGTTTAGGAGTTTACCTGCGTGCCCTGAGGTAAAGTTGAAAACTGTAAATATAAATAAGCCAGGTGGCTTCCATGACAACAAAGGGGATTAGGGCCTCGGTGGCTCTGGCAGACCTTTGAGACCTGTGTGAATAGCCTTCAATCTATTTATATCCCTTCTCCCTAGGAAAACAACAACAACATAGTTTGATGTCTAAATGAAGTAATCTCTAGAAAGAAAAGGAAGAGTATATTTGTTAAACTGTATAAAAAAAATCAGAAGATAACATGGCTTTGTTCACAGTATTACATAAAGAAGATTAAAGAGGAGGAACAAGCTGCTTAAACACTGTAAACTAATTAGCTCTACGAATTGTTTTCCCGAGGTTCATGAGATATGAAACATTGGCACCAGTGCGTGAAATACACTCTGCCTCAGTGCTCTTTTCAATTTATTTTTCTGTTAGTGTCATATGTATATAAAAAAAGAGCAGCCAAAAAGAAAGAGGTTACAAAGAGAGACCAAAGCCTGTCAGATGATTGAGGCTGACATTTTGTCATCGTAAGCCTGGCACAGGAGGGTCCTCCTCTAATACCCTGTATAAATACCAGCTTCGTTTTCTGCCATCACAGGCTACATTGCGCAGATGATGTCATGACAAGGCCCAGAGGAATCCCCGCTGCTGCGCCGAGCACTCTGGCGGCTCCCGGCACAGCCGGGCCCAGTCCGGCCTAGCTGAGCTGGGTCTTCGCTGAGAGCAGATGGAGGGGACCCAGAGAAAGGGTGGGGCCTCGAGCCCACCATCCTCAGCTTCTCATGCTCTTGTTCAAACTAGAGTTCTATTGTTTCTTGTCCTAAAAGTGAGCATTTTCTAAGTGGCGGACCAGCCAAGGCTGTTTTTCTTCCCCAAATAACAGATAAGTATACTTATTTAATTTAAAATAGTATAGTGAGCTTTATTGGTGTAGCACATTTTATCTTTTTCAGAAATTTCACTTAGAAATATGTTATTAAGACCGTGGGTGAACTCTGTCTTTACCCTGACTGCCCATCATCTCTTTTCTGCTTCTCTTCCTGTGTGTATTCTGCAAAAACAGAGAACATCCCCGCTCCCTGCTACAGTAAGCGTTCCCTGATGTCCTAGTCCGGAGGAACCACTGCTTTCATTGTATTGTTAGAGAAGTAGGTAAAAACTGCGCATAAAGATACCATCCTCTTTTTGTTCTACTATCAACCATGTTAAAGGTTATTGTTTCTTCCTCACTGGATCCCCGGCCCCACCCTATGGGGAAGGCTGTTTTAGCAGGAACTGATGACATCCTTATGATCAAAATCCATTAATCCCAGTTCTTTTTGAACCAGACTGTTACTGCCACCCCACCCCCAGCGTCCAATACCATAGCCTGTCTTCTCCATTTTTGAAACTCCTGAATCCAAGAGAACCATGGGGTTTCCTCGCCTACAATTGGACACATCGCAGTCCTTATTTCTGGCTTTTGCTTCTCAGCAGGAGACATTTAATTTCCTGTTGCCTGCTGCACAGCTCTCATGCCTGTTTTGTTCATGTTGTATCTCCAGATTCTAGAACAGTGCCTGCCACTACGGAAGCTCCATAAATACATGCTGAATTAGTTACATGCATGAGTCTCCCCAGTATGTTCCCCTGTCTGCTTCTCAAACTCAAGAATTCAGTCATCGTACACTATTTCTCTTCTGCCAAGCCTACTTCCCATTTGTTCTGTCATTGAGGGCTATCTCACCTCCTTCCCTTGATTCAATTTTGATCATTTTCGAGTTCTCCTTTCTGCTGACTTCTGAGCAGTCATGCACACTGTGGGGTCAGCTTTCCCATCTCAGTCTTTCTGCTCCTCTTCACTGCCCTCCCCAGGCCCTCGCGCAAGTCCTCAGTCAGCCTTTCCTGGACTGCCCCCTCCAAGGGTCTCTAGCTGCTGTCCCTGACTTCTGTTCACCCCCTACTCAGCTATCGGAATCACTCCCCCCAGCCTCAGATCTATATATCGAAATACCTAAGATCACTCCTTGTCACAACAAAGTCAAGACAGCTCATTATTAATAGCATCTGAAGCTTTCAGTCTGGCACTTGTTCACATGTCTCACTTCACTCTTCCCTGTTTCTGTCTTCTTCCACTCAAGTACAGCCTTCCCAGGGTCTCAGCAACTTGGTTTTGCTTCAGTTATGGCCTCTGAGAAGGCCCCTGTTGAAGCCCTCCCTTAAGGTTTTGTTTGCCCGTTATGCACTTGTCAACGGGAACCAGGTAGTTTGCATAGCTCACTTATCAAACACCTTCCCTTTCCTACAAGAATGCTTTGGAGGGCAGAGTCTGTGTCATTAGACTTGATATCATACCCAGGATGGTGCTTTACATGTAGACTGGTGTGTTACATTAAAAAAAAAAAATTGGATGCCAACCTTTATTATAGTCTACCATATGTTACAGTTGATAATTGATAGATGGCATTCCTTGGTCCCTGTCACTGAACCCCTTAGGGACAGAGAGCATCTCCAGTACATCTTTGTACCCTTTCATAGGGCAAGAAGGTACACACAAAATGTGCTCAAATTTAATTTTAAATAAAAAGTGAATGTTAACTGGGTAAAAATGCAGACAGTTCTAGCCATATATGTTGATTTATGGAAAAAATTCTTCAATTTGAGCATTAGTGTATATTTTATTAGTCTTATCAAAATAGTAATATGTTGGCTTTTCCAATTTCAAGAGAGCCACATATATCTCATTTATGTGTGTATATATATAATATCTCTATATATGAAGCATATCTGTAGGACACTTTGGACATGGAAACATGTATTCTGTGTTTTCTAATGACTTTTAAAAAACTGATAGAAGCAGGTATGGTAGGTTTTTTAGACTTCACATTGTAGAATTAAAGCAATACTATTTAACTGAATTTGAGTATTTTGCCTTTTTTTATAAAAAGAATATTTTCAGATTGCAAGTATTGTATTCCAGAAACCCTATTTCCTTTATTTTGTTTTTCAAAATATACTGGTGTGGCTTTCTTTGCATGTAGCAAATTAAGAATGAGGGCTCTGGAGTCGGATTTCTCTGATACTTAGCTTCCTACTCTGTAAAATGGGGCTAATAATAATCCTATTCATTAGGCTGCTCTGAAGGTTTGAGGTAGTACTTACAAAGCTCTTAGCAGGGTGCCGGGCACACACTCACTCCGAACATAGGTCGTATTATTCTTTTGCTTTAATTGGGATTTGCATAGGGAGGCAGTTGTGTGTTGTGGGGGGAGCCTCTGAAGAAAGGTCTCACGTACTTGTCTGGTGCTTTAGTTCTCGAACAGCAGTGGCAGTAAGTGACTCCCTAGAAAACCCATGTCTCCTGTAACCTCAAAACTCCATGGCACCAGTAAATCACTTTTTGTCCTGAATAAGGATAGCTATAATTTAAGTTTTTTAAAAATATGTTTTCATTTATTGAGGTCAGTGCATTTGTGTCGAACAATTGAAACCTGACAAGAAAAATCAAGGGTAGCCTGGGCATTGCTCAATTATTACTCTGATCGGATTTTAATTAGCCCTAGATGTAGAAGGAAGTGCTATTTTTATTATCCATTACCATGCACTTGCTTACATATTTACCCTGGGGTTAGAGGTGTTTTATTAATTATTTTTGTTGGCAACCAAGACAATAGTTTTGACTTCCAAACTGAAGGTTGCCAGCCTGTTTGTTAACACTAGTGATGATCATACACACAAAGAGAAATGAGCAGTGCTATTTACTAAGCATGAATAAATCTTCATAAAGTAATTCATTGTTAAGATGAGGTCATTAGCCTTTACTTTTACTCACAATGTTATTTCAGACCCCTTCATTTACAATATTTTTAAAATCTAAAATAAAATTACTTTCTTGGATTTGAGTAGTTTTACTTACATTTTTAGCTTTATTGAGGGATAATTGACAAAATTGTAAGGTATTTAAAATATACGATGTCATGATTTAATTTGAGTCCTTTTCATCCGCAGGAATTATCAACATGTATTTGCATCCCTTTTTGTATAGTATACCTTTGCGATTGAAAGGTTAGCATTGCTGTTGATATTCAGAAATCTGAGGCATTTTTGTGCACCAACAAGGAAAGATCAGAATTGGAGATCTGTGCAAGGTTAGCATTGCTTAATTATATGCTTTCGGAGCATATGAGCTATTTTATATATTATATATAAAACATAATAATTATGTTTTAGAGCATATATACCTTAGGGAAGTACACAACTTACATAAATAAATGAAAGTTTCATTTTAGAAAGCAAAATAATGAAGTATGAACCCATCTAATGACAACAGTAAATGGGAGCATGAAAAAAATTCAGTGTTTTTACAAAAATAATTAGATATTAAGGGACTTTATTGGTTCCAGAAGTAAACTCAGGTGACCCTGTCTTATTTATTAAGACCGATGAGCTCTGGTTGGTATGTTTATTCCTTTGCCCTGCCACTTCTCAGCATTTTTTACATGCTGTCTAGAAGTTTGCAACTTTCATGCTATATATTTTTTTCCTGTCTGACTTTTATGACTTCCCCCATAAAATGTATTGGTTGTCTTGAGTCTCACAAATCCTAAACTACTTAATGGCTCTGGCTGCATCCATTATGCTGTTCTGTGTGTTTGTGTGTTTTTTCTCAGACATCTGTGTAGATAGCTTCTGAAATTTACAAAACCTTTGTAACTAATCCCATAGGTTGACCTGAGCAGGGGCAGTGTTTGTTGCCGCTAATTACACAGTGCAAACCTTGGGGAAATAGGCCCTTTGTTAATGATGAATTTGAGAAAGAACTAAACATTCCTGAAAAATGCTGAGAATATTACTTGCCTAGGCCTCTATGCATGCGAATCCCCCACCTGCCTGTCCTTCTTCCATAGATGCCTGGCCATTGTGCTTGATGTGCATATTAATTGCCAGCAGAGGAAGAGAAGCAGAGGAGTTTTCTTTGGCACCAGGGTGTAACAAACAGCTGTGTGATGAGGCACATGTGGATTATTAGGTAGGACATAATGAGTAGTGTTTCTATCATGGCGCTGTATATCTGTCAGGGTTTTTCGTTTTTGTTTGTGTGTGTCAGACTTTATCCTTCCTAGGGCTTGGAAGAAAGCCTGCTCCTATGCGCAGTGGTTATCCCTAAAAATGGCCAGAAATCCCACTGCTGCCAATCAGTTATGCTACCTCTAAAATCAGCCTCTGATCAATAGCTTGTAAAGTGAGTTTCAAAACCAAGGGAACTCTCTTTAGAATAGATATGTATTTGATTTAGGGTGTATTGACTTGCATAATTTAGCAAATAAAGTACTACGCAATTAAAGGTCTGGACATTTACTTTTACCTAAGTTAAAAAATAAACATTCATACCTGGTGGCCTATGTTAGTCACATGTGCACCGTCCTGTAAAATGGAAACTGTGCAGATAGAAATTAGTGCAGAGAAACCTTTCACCTGGCAGCTTGGTTATTACTATCAGGCCTACGCAAAAGAAAGTAGGGTTATATAGAGAAATAAAAAAGATTTATAACATGTATCACCAAAAGGTACCTGAGAAACAAAGGAATGTAATAAATGTAATTGCTAGAGATTTTATTAGAAATACAATATAGAAAATTTCCTAGAGCAGTAATACCTTTCTGTTTTTTTAACTTTTTTAAAGTTGCACATGCAATTTTAGGTCTAGATTTTTACCTATAAACAGTCCAGAAAGGTAAGGTTTTCTCCAGATGTTACTCTATTGGTTGTCTAATTCAAAAGATTAGGTATTGTGTAATTTATTTTGGGAGAAGAGAAAGCCTTAAGGGTAGGTACTCAAATATCTGTTTTAATACTCTTATTATTCTGTTTAGTATTTTCTTTACACACATTGACCTATTCATTAACTTTTTCCGTGGATTCTTACCAAGGGGAACCTACTCTCTTAATAAGCCCGCACCTGCCCTTTGAAACTGTGCGATGCATTGTGTTTTTTTGTTTGTTTATTTTTGCTTCGGCCACTAGGAAGCTCAGTTAGGTTTTATGTTCAGCTGCCACACAGCCTGTCCCGTTCACTGCGCAGACCCAGCGGCACCTAGTACGTAGTGATACAGGCTGAATAAATAAACACTAGGCAGCGAATGTATGGCTTGAAGTCATTTTTTTCCTTATAATTGACTTCCCATCCTCTTTATATTTGGCTTGTTTTTAAGCTATCTGAGATCTAATGGTTTCATTAGGTCTGATTCTTATTTGTGAACCACATCAAATCATTTTGTGAAGGAGTCAGGATATAATAAACATGAAAGGAACGCGCTTCTGTTGCACGCACTTACAACACGGCTTGGATGCGTGGTGTGCGCGTGCGCGCGTAAATAAACATTTTACAGACAATTAAATGGACTAAGAAGAAAACATTTCTGTAGGGAGTTAGAGTTTGAAGAATCCTGACACATAAAATTCTAGAAATTGGACTTGATGAAGAGGTAATGAAGTATTCTCCCCCTCCCCAACCCCATTTCTACTCAGATATTCTCATTGAACTGGTCATTTTCATTTATTTTATAGTTAATTAAGCCAGAGGGGAGAAACAGCAGGAATAGAGGGGTCTGTTTGGAAACTCTAAGCAAGCCAGTTGGTAGCTTTGTTTATCAGTAAAACAGCACTGGATCCCTGCTTCATGAGGGAGTTATGAAAGTGTATTCAAGCTTTGCTCTCAAGAGTTTAGTTCTTTATTAACTCTCAAGCCACCCTGGTATCTTCCATCTCATGTTTTATTGATTTTCAAACTATACCATTTCAAACAGGTGCCATGCTGTGAAAAACATGAACACAGTTTGAAATTCACCCTTGTAAAATATTTCAACATTAGATATTTTAAAAGGACCTGGGCAGTGTTGATAATGAGTTAACAAACACCCCATTGCTCCAAAGCAGGTCAGCCTGGGTATTTTAAGACTCCGAAGGAGTGTAAGCTCAGGTAGGACAATGCAGGGGGCTTTCTCACTTTGGGGTGGCAGAAGTGGAATGTCCTCGTGAGCTCTGTGTGATAAGGTTGTGGAATCCCTAGACAAACCTGTCTTCGGAGGTAGAAGTCTTACACAAGGTTATAGTGTTATTGAAATAGTCCGTGAGCAGCCCTCAAAGTTATTGCTGGCTTTTCAGGCCTGGTCCCCTTTTAACAGTACCGCAGATTAAAATAACTTCTGAAGCACTTTGAAAACGTTGTGCTACTGAAAGCCTTAAAATCTGTTGACACTTTTCTCCCAGGATCCTCACCAAACCCTTTGACATGAACAGCAGTGGCATTTTCTGTGTTTCTAGGAAAGTTCATATAAACCACCATCTACCGCCAAAACCCTTGTATAGTTTCCCATGCTAAATTTTCATAAGGCATTAATGAACCCTACAGACCATCTGTCCTTTCACACTTAGCCAGCTGAGGTCGATGATACTGATAGCTGGGCAAGTGTGAAGTGTATGAAATGATTAGCCACCTCACAAGAGTGGGGTGAGGCTGCACCAGTACCTGTTTGAAAAGATCATGTGTTAATTCACAAAGGCAAATTAATTATTAACATGTAATGCTGTATAACTTACAGGGAGAGAAAAGGATTGTTTATTCACCGTGCCGCTGTGACACCTCTGTATAACAGGGAACGTGTTACAAATGCCACAGGTAGTAACTTGAGGATACATCCTTTAATAACTTCTTAGTCGTCATTTCCCAGTCAAGTAAACATCCTAGTCCAAAAGTTTATTTGGTATGGTGCAGTCATAGCGTAGAGGCTGGGAGTAACCTCAAATTGCACAGTCACTATCTCAACCCTTGGGGCAGTATTCTTCTAATAGTGAGTGATTGTTATGGAAATTTAATAGCCCTTGAATGGGCCTTGAGTTACCATCATTTGTCCTTTCACTTAGAATGGCCTTGAATACATGCGTCTGCATCGTCTTTGACCTTCCTTGCGTCTTCTTGCCCTCTAACGCTGAAAGGTCAGCCAGCATCATTCCCAAACAGTTGCTGGTCAACTCTCTGCCTTTAGAGTGAGTAATCCTTGGCTGGACTGTGGTGGCCTAATGTCAGTGATTTTCATTCCAAAACAGATCTAACAGGATTGACGTAGTGTTCCCTATATTAACCAATATTTGATACCAATAGGCCTAGCATCTTGCTATAAAGTTGGTGGTCTTGAGACAGGTTTATCAGCATGGTAAAGGCACCCCAGGATGCTGTAGGTGGGAGAATTTCAATGAGCCATTCCTCATTGCCAGTGCAGAGATGCATGGCTGCATGAAAGCACCTCGCTGTATTGTATTAGTCATGCTTGGAGGAAAACTCAACAAGGGTTTCTGATCCTCTGGGAAATTTTTGCATTCAAAATTGGAAGCCAGACTGTCTGAAATCCTTGAAAACTCTATTCAGGCTGTTCTGGGTTGATGAATATTTCTTAAAGTGGAAGACAATCTGTAAAATATTATTGATTACATGGCAAACTCTGAGAAGTGACAGAGAGAGAGGTTCTTCAGCATGGGATGCAAACTTACGTGCAACCAGTGATGCGACCAGGCAGATACCTGAGTGAGAAAATCAGGCCTGGCACACCAACAGGGTGAACCAGGGCCCCGTTGAGAGGGCTGGCTGCTGATCCGTTCTAGCAGAATTTTTCCGTGGAAGAGGAGAATGGAACCAGTGATACAGATCTTCTAATTTTTCACAGGAAGGCAGAAATCGGTGCTGTATATGAATTCTCTGTACTTCTAAATGTTGGCTCAGGTTACTTTGAAACATCATTCCGGCCAAAGCCTACACATACAGAGCTGAAATTTGTCCATAGACCACAGTTTACGATCAGCCATTTATGGAGCTCTGGAACTAAACCACGAAAGTGGTGCATTAACTACGTGGATGTTAAAGTCACATGAAAACATAACTGTTAATGAATTAGAACACTGAACCAAAATCTGTTCCAGAGCCGAAAGAATGTGTCGTAGTATGACATCTGTCCCACAACAAATTATAAGTGACTAAGATAACTGTCTTTTCAGATCTATTCAGCTTTGAGAACTGGGTCTATAATAGCCATCATGCCTGGCTGTGGGCACACTTCTGTCAGCCTCTTCCAGTGAGCTGCAGTTAACATTAACACAAGACAGCATCCCCAGTAATAACAGAGAGAACAGCCCATGTGTCATTGGTGAAAGCCACCTAGCTCTTTTCGATGTATGCACACAAAGCAGAATCAGTGCAATCCGTGAGAAGCTGGCTGCTGTCATTTTTGGGAATTTAAGATTGACACCCAAAAAAAAAAAGCAGGGATGAGCAAAAGAAACACATTGAAGACTCAAAACTTCCCTGACTAGACTGCTAAAATCCAGGCCTGGAATGCGGCATTGGGGAATGACGTGGCTCTTTGGAGCCAAGATTTGAGTTGTAGAGTATAAGTTCCAGAGGCAAAGTTTCAAAGTGTCAGGTGTACAAAGGCTACAACTTCAAACACAGCACGTCCCTGAGCTAGATCCCCATCAGTAACAACATCGCGGAAGAGGGCAGAGTTGTTTGTAGAAAAAACGGTGGTCAGGGTCCCTGGGATGAGTGTGAGCAACCCCAGGAGGCGATGCGTAGGTGAATGAAGAGTTCAAGCAGGTGCTGGGGGTGGGGGCGGAGGGGGCTCCATTTACAGTGTTGAGATTCCTGCAGGGGCTAAGAATATCAAAGGTTTGTTCGAATATCCTTGAGCCTTTTCATCGGCTTGACATTTGCATCCCTTGGTCCTACGAGCTTTATTTCAGCAGTGAGTACGCTCAGATGACTGAGCAGGCTCATGTTACTGATTGCTATCTGTTTGTCATTCTAGCCCTTTTACCTCCCACATGAGTTGTACCTTTTTGGTGCAAATAAGCTGCCAGGGCTAGCCTGGCTTGATCTCTGTGCTGCAGATGTCTCTAATTAACTTGATTGAGACAGGTCCGGGGGATCCTGTTGCACAGTCTGACAAGTCCCCCTGTCCTGGGAGGCACCGTCCTGTCACTTGATGCATGCTTCTTGCTAACGTCCTTTGGGCAAAGTTTATTAAGGACTAAAGTCTTCAAGTGCCCATTCTTTTAATATGAAAGCTGTGGAGTGATGGTTGCTAATAAGCAACCAGGAATGTAAAAACTATCTCATGTTCTCCTTTAGGTTCTGAGAAAAAAATCTCAGGAGGTCTTTACTAACACCTAGTGTTTTAACATCCAAAATGTTACAGTTTTTGTCATGACTAATACTATTAACATTATTTGTAGTAGCTGGAGAAACATGGTCTTAACTCATTGCAAGCATAGATCCTTCAATGATTCTATTATGATAAAATAAATGTTTGGAAGTACTGGTTTTACTAGTTCTGAAATCTGCAAGATGTCCAATTACTGTAGGTGAAATTAGCTCCAAGCACTATAAAGATTGAATTTGTTTTTTATTTCCCTCAACATCTATGTTTATTCTGGAATAATAAATTATTCAATTACATTTTGTATTTTGCATGTTTGGTTTTTTTCACTTGTGTACATGTGTTTTCTATGAACAGCTGTAGGTTTTCCTAGAATTTCCAGAACTTTTGTATTACCAGTCCAGACTTAGGACTATTTATTTAGACTCTTTGCAAGGGTATCTTATAACAATTACTTCTAAAATATCCGGACACAGAAGTCAGTTACTAAATGTTGAAAGAAACAATAAAGAAATCTTCAACTACATACAAGAACTATATATGTAATACTATTGACTTCATTATTCCCTATTGGTATAATGTCTAGCAGTGAAGGAGAGTACTAAATCCTTTGATTTTAAAATTCTGTTTTCACTGGCAACCATTTTCATCTGAACCAATTATCAAATATATCCTTTTGGCACCATTTGGTAGAAGGCATACTGTCACGAATCATCACAGCCCATCGTCCAACATCACTAAGCAACAATGCCTTGACCATACTTTGGAAGTGGATTAACCTATTAGCAGCTGAAGTTTATTATCAATTATCCAGGCTGCATTATTCAATCAAGGGATTGATATGTCTGTCCTTAACCGACCAGCGTGAATTTGTAGGTCATGTACTCCAAAATGAAGGAGAAAGAGAGGGTGAAACATGTTTCTTATCAATGCCAAGGAGTATAAAATGCAACTGGGTTCATGCTCCAGATTTGCAAAAGATTATCTCTATAAATACATGCCTTGAGCGTAATGATGTTCTCAGTCCTGTTGGATCTCAGAACAGGAAAGATCTTTGCACCTAAGACCTAGGAAGGTGGTGGAGGCTTTGAAGAGGAGCTTAACCATCAAAAATGCCCAGTGGAGGCATGAGGGGATTATAGGCCAAGGGAGAATCAACAGAGGGCTGGGGTTGGGAGTCCCAGAGCAGGTGAGAAGACCAGGCTGAGTCCTGAAAGTGTGGTTGGTCAGTAGGGCCAAAACGTGGAAGATAGAAGGGACCAAGCGTGAATTAGATCTGCTCTTGTAGGCCAGGCAGTCCTTTGGGTCTTCACCCAGGAAGGCCTGATGAATAAGGGGAGAAAGGGAGGGAATAAGGGAGAACAGTTAAGGAGGTCATGATGCTAATCCACACATGTGACATAAGGTTCAAATGAGCCCGTGGTATTAGAATAGATTCTGAAAGCTTTGAACACATAGCAAAGCAACAGATCATTAGAGCTGGTTAACAGACGGGCTTGTGTCGAAGGAAAGCCATGGAAACAAAAAGATATCTTTCTCTTGATTGCGTTTTATCCTTCTTCTTGTGAGCCAGCATCAGCAAGCAAGGAATAGAGAAATGAAATATCGAAACGTTCATTGACCCGTTATTTGCGATGTTAACCTTTGGTGGGTAAAAGGGGAGATGGATTTGTGGATTGTTGAAGGACTGCTAAAATCGGGGGTTGCTATGGAATTGAGAGACTTTTTAAACTTCCATCTATGCATCATTAGGAGAAAACATGAGCAACTGACTGATTCTATCAGCTTCTCAGTTTAGTCCTCCAGTTTTAATAAAATAAGACTGAGATAGGCAATAATGCTTTATCTTCTATGATAAATCTCTCTGGTTAAGTCTCACTGCTGCCATGCATATGGTAATTGGAGATTAGTCATTTCCGGGAGCACACTTCATCATCCTTAGAAGCCATACAGTGATGACTGGATGTCATTTGCTTTTGGTCCACCTTGGAGGCTTAAAATGGCATCTCTGACTACTCAGATAAGCCTTTTTCAGGACAGTATGGCAGCCTTAGGAGCAGCAAGTTGGTGGTCCCAGGACCACCACTGCAACCATATTTCAGGAGCAAAAGCAGAAGGCCAGAGAGTGCCTGCACAGGGGCCCGCAGGGTTATCTTTACAGGGAAGGAGAGGCCCCTCCAGCTGGAGGTGTGCTCCTGAGTTTCGGAGCCCCTTCTAATGAATTTTAGACTGAAAATCTCATTCTCCTCGAACTATCACTTGAGAATCAGAGTAATTATTTCCTATTGCCCTTTGTGGAATACGGTTATAATTGCATTACTGTTAACGGTGTTCGCATTAACGCTTAATTGTTAATGTCCTCCTAATTTGGAGGAAATCATCACCTCTTCATATTTCATTGCCAGGAAGAGTTGTTAAATTCAGAAAGGATCATTTGAAGCTTTCAAATGGAAAGAGGCCTGAAGAAAAGATGCTAGAATTTCAGAGGCAGAATTTGTGGAATGACTTCTCTTTCTAGCGCTTGTGTGTGTTTGTTTACTTTTAAGGTATTGTGCGACTGCTTCATTTTGAAGTGAAGCCACGAGGCACAGTTGACCGCTGGAAAAGAACAGGGACTCCTGTGTGGCGTGGAAACAGCTCTGGGTTCGTGGTAGGAAAAGGGCAGGAACTTTCTCTCAGAGCTGACATCCTGTTTGAGTGTTGAAAGACACATTAACAAGAAAAGAAAGCGGCCACTGTGGCAAGGTCAGCCAGACGGTGGTGGGCTACAGGCCTTGACTTTCAGATGATTGTTAACCTCTTCCTTTACAATATACTGAACTGCCTGTTGTTTACAACCAAGCAATTCCTTGGCTTAGCTCCGCAGCAGGAACTGAAATATTTTGAGAAGTCTTGATTCAGACTTGCAAAAAAAAAATTGAGAAGGAGGAAATACCAGAATTATATCAATCTTTGAATCTGTTAAGGGGAATATTGTTTGGGGAGTTTGAGGACCTATTTTCATTTGAACACAGGATGGGCACCTCTGTGACACTGGGCTGGACAGAACTTGTTTAGAGCCTGGGAGAGGAATAACGGGCTCCATGGATATGTGACTGAGCTGTCTCGCGAAGCCCGGCGTGTGACTGAATATGCTGCTGCTGCTGCCTTGAAATCCTCAATAATTTTTGAACGAGAGGTCCCACATTTTAATTTTGCGATAGGCCCTGCAAATAAAGTAGTTGGTCCTCCTCAGCGCTCATTGGTAGTTGGAGCAGAATGGGGTTTAAATTTCACCGAATGTGCTGCAAGCCAGATTCTCCCGAGCCACCCATAAGTAATTAAATTCTGTGCTCTTGTCAACACACAGAAACAGGTTTGACAACATCGCAGGCTTGTTCCTTTTAAAATGTCATTTAGTTAAGCAGCTGTATTTTCTTAATGCCTACATGATCCCAAACAACCTGTTTGACCTAAATATTTTTTAACTTTTCAACTGGGTATTTCTACATCCAGCGTAGACTGTGGATTCATGTTGAAATATGACAGATTAATTAGTTTTCATTTCATAAGTTTTAGTGCATATTTTCAACCAAAAGAAGTGGTAAAGCTATCAAAAAGATAGTGAGGTTTTAGCACTCAAACACCCTGGGGGTACATTCCTTAATTTCTAAGGGCGTGATTGTTTAGACCCAGAGAGCACCTCATAAGGAAGGTCACCTGGCCCTAGGACAGGGCGGAATGACCTGTGATGAATGGATCCTGCTCTCAGGGCTTGATTCCTTATCAAGTTATACACTGACAGTGAGGAACTACTCCATTTTATTTTGCTCTGTGACTCATTAGCTTTATTTCTCATAAACACCCTTCCCTTCCAAGTACAATCTAAAAAGTTCTGTCATTAACAGCAATTTCGTTTTCCCTGCCTAAGGGAGACTGTGTTCAACAAAATATGTGCATTTTGACAATGTGAGCCTTGCCTATTTAAAGCTGCGAGTATAATTTCTTTTTTATTGGGTGCTAAACTAACTTTCTGAGAAAACAAAAGACAGTGAAGATTCCTTCCCTTCTAAAAAATTGTGATTTCACATTTCTCTACATGTGTTTTTAAAGGACATTTTACATAGCTCTGCTTTTAAAAAAAGAAAGCTATATGGCTTTGTGTGTTATTAGTTCTACAAGGATGTCAGTGGTGTTGAGCATTAAATGAAGCGTAAGTAGGTCAGGAAAAGAGAACGAAAAGCTGTTGTATTTGCAAATTTGGATTTAAATTGTTTTTCCTTATAACTATAATGTGGTTATGAATTTACTATTAAAAATCCCGAAGCCTGATTTGTATGTCAGCGTGGATGCATACACACGTACGTTGGTTACCTTCTTTGATTACTTTTGAACTACTGTGCAGAGGAAAGGACCTGGGGCGGCAGGTCACACGCAGGTCCCTCTCCTGCTTCTGCTGAGGAAAGACGTGTGATGGCCTTCCTGCGCCCTGCCTCCAGGTCCGCTGCCCCACGTGCTCAGTGCTGGTTCCCCTCCTGGCCCTCGCTCTTAGGTTTTACTTCTGGGTCATTAGACCCAAAAGGGTGAAGGTGCCTTATGAACAAGCTATGAGACAGAGGTTCTCAAACTTTGGTCGTCCACTTGCCACTTTCAGAATTTTTGCTGCATGCATTTATCACCTATGCCAGAGCTTATATTTGATATTTTTTAAAAATATAGACCCTAATATTTTTCATGGAAACTTTATATCCTTCTCCTAAATGTCTTGCCATGAATAATATTATCTGCCATAAGTAAGTGAACAAGTCCCTGTTCCTGAAGCCTACTCTCTTCTTGTTAAAAGTAGATATTAGCCAGTGTTAGGGGCTAAAGACCTATTAGCAGCGTATTAAGATTTTCCTCCTTGAGTACTTGAAAGAAGGTTCATAAAGGAATAATTTTCTCATTCTGTGATTCATTGTTTTCAAGAGCTATACCCACATATCACCTGTAGTTCTCATAATACTGCAAGAAGTCTACATCATTCACTTTGAAAACACTGCCTTAAGTGATGAGATTTGATAGATTCGAAGAGGGTCCCTCACTTGTCATGTTGTCTCAGCTCCACCATTATAATCATTCCCTTAGACTTATATTTCGATTTTGTTCAGTAATTACCTATTTAAATGTAAATTACTCTGTAACCTCTTAGTAGTCTTCTAAAGATTGGTTTTCCTTATTGAGACTAAGCTCCCCCAAAGAAGGACACAGGCTAGAGATTCGGGCTGTGGAAGAAATAAAGAAATAGTTCAGACAGACAGACATTCTTTGCAATTAACTTAGGGTTGGAGTGTCTTTTTAGGCATTTCTCTTGGCCTAGATAGTCTCTTTCTGTTTCCCCTGACTCTTGCCGTCACACTTTCTACAACACTAGGCTCAAAGGCCCACACCTCTGCACCCTTTGCCGGTTGAAGGCTGTGTGCGTCTTTCTTACCTAACTCACCACACTAGTTTACATCATAGCTAGTTTCATGCTCACCTTATCTCCTCCACCTGGCAGACGCTGTGCGAATGGTGTAAGAACAGGGGGCTTGACTTCACCGACAGTGACAGAAAGAAAGATGAGTGTCGCAGAGCAACTTTCCCCAAGCTGATTTTGCAAGAGTGTTCCTCTCATGCAACACAGCTGGGAACAGGAGCACGCCATTCACCCAAATTTGGCCCGGTGACATCAGCTGGGTTTCTGCGTACTTGATTCATTAGAACTGGCAGGCACTGAGGCTTGCTGAGGTGTGGGAGTGGGGAAGGGAATTCAGGGCCATTTCTATCATTTCAGCTCAGGTGTCCAGCCCCACCAGAGCTGTCTTTCTCCAGGCCTAGCTGACTGGTTAAAATATGCGGACAGGGAGGATCAAGTATTCTCTCTGCAAAGCATAGCAGTGACTCAGCATTCACACCTGCATCTTTGACATAGATTATGGCTTAACGGAATTTATGGGCTGTTTATTGTCTCTCACTCCACAGTGGAACTTTGGTATCATAGCAAAGCATGGGCAGTGCAAGGGCAAACTATTATAGTAAACGGATGTGTCTCTAAATAACCTAAGCACCGTCTTTGGATTCATGGTCTCATGAAGAAGTGCTTTGGGTCAGAAACACTTGGGGTTGAGTCCTAGTCCTTTAGTTAGAAGTTGGATGACTTTCTCATGTAAGCTGGAGATGATAATGAAATTAATGGTTCTTACTTCAAGTGTTACTGGGTATCCCCGGGAAAGCAGGGCAGTTGTAGAGCACACAGCACAATGTCTGACACCAGTATTCCTGAAACCTAGTTCACTCCCCTTCTCTTTATTTTTCTTTGAGGATCTCAGGCTATGTCTTGCTTTGGTAGGACGTGTATCTTTGGGAGTGGCCCCCCCACCGCCCCCGCCACACCTCAATGTAAGACACCAGACACCACAACAATACATTTAAAAGGAGGGGACATGTCTGCAAACCCATTGAATAGCCAGAGATGGAGAGGATACAGCAGAGTATCGTTTTGTGTTTATTGCATTTCTTATGCTGCTGTGATGAATTTGCTTGGGAATAAAACTTTGTAATTATTTAACTACCTATTTATTTGATTCTCAGTTGTGTTGGACTTAACTGCCGTGGCTTCGTGAACACCATCCTTGCTTTGCTGTCATTGGCTCCCACTGTGAGGCAAAGCCACATATTTTCGGTGTGGTGTCCATGGAGTAAAGCAGTAGAAACTTGGTGTTGTGCTCTCTTAGAAGTTCGCGGCTCGCTTTAGAACTTACCTGGCCATAGTCGTTCTTCCATTGTTCGGTATAAGTTGTGACCGAACAAGCTCTAGGAAACAAAGAAATTACATTGGGTTGTCATCTAAGGTAATCTTCAGCCATTACCGTTAGTAGCTTAACTGTCGATGTTCACTCTGCCCGGGCATATAAGAAAAGATGGCCTTGGGAGGAACTTGGAAAGAAGTCAAGGTGAAGTCTGGTTTATTATAAGTCATAATTTGGGTCACATTTGAAAATAAATTAAAAAAAAACCCACAACACTGTGCCGTTGCTCTTGGTAACCATTGGCCTAAGGAAAGGCAGTGGTTCAGAAACTTGTTTTTCTTTAAAATAATCTCACACAGAATGGAAAGTTTGGGTCACAGGTGTAAACCCTTAGGCCCTGCTTCCTCAGTGAGCTCAGCGCTGGTCTGAAGGACAAAAGAGACAGAAAAAAGAAGTTTTGCATTAAAAACAGGTCTGCCTTTCCAGGCAGAGGGACTGCTCTGAATGTAGTCTCTGTCAGGACCTGGAGTCAGGAAAGAGAGTTGGAAACAGTAGCAGTGGATTCGAGGTGTTTATTTTCCCCTCTCCTCTTTCCTGTCATGATGAATTTTGCTCATGGATTTGGTTTTGCTTCAGCGTTCTTCCTGTGTGATAAGTAAAGGTTAGATACTTGGGGACTGGTAGTTAATTTGAGCCTATGGGCAGCTCCCCTTTTGCCTGGGATTCTATTTGTAACTTTTTGCTCTGTGGGTTTAACTAAACTGTCAGGAAGGCAGAGGGCTGAGTTATGAGAGTTCATTGTAGAAAGCTCCGTCAGGAAATGAAACTGCTCACCACCCCAGGGAAAAGAGTTGTGGCAGGGAAGGAGAGTGTTGGGGCCCAGAGTTCTCTGTGGTGCGTTGTTTCTCGGGAAAATTACATGCAGAATTTCTCTCTCTTGTCCCCCTAGGGTGAGCAGACAATAGATAGGAAGCAATGTCACCCGCCTTTGCTAGAGCACAGCTTTGCTGTAGTCTGTCCTGGGGTAGGTGTGGGTCAGACAGTTTCATCTTCATCAAAAGGCATCCCAGGGCCTCCGCTGTGATAGGGGCAAGGGAGAGTGGGGGGATCGGCTGAGACAAGCAGTCCTCCTGTCGGACAACAGAGTGAACTGAGTTGTTGTGGCTCTAGAAATCTCAGTCTGATGTGCTGGCCCTGGGGCTGAATTGAAATCAGCCAAGTCTCCAAGGCTGGGAAGCCAGGGGCAGGCAGGGTGTGCTTAAGTTACTTCCCTTCCTTCTATTTAAACCTCTTAAAGTTCTTATTATCCTCTCTCTGTAATCATTGCTTCTGGTTCAAAGATTGATATTAAAACTTTCTAAAAGCTCTCCTGAGCTCTAAAATTCTTTCCCTAATGCTTTCAACCCACTTACTTTGCCGCTCTCAGAGTAAACTTTGATCTAATGTGAGGTCGTTGGTGCCGCATGTAAGGTGCTCACAACCAGGTGCTTTTGGCACAGATGGGTGGGTGTGACTCTGTGCCTTTGAATTAAGCATTAGTAGCTTCAGATCATCCTCACACAGGAGGCACAGTGCGTGAGTTTTATGGAAAGAGAATAATGGAGGCATCTATGAAAAAATATAGAAAAACTTAATCTTAATGAACTGTAAATTGATTACAAGAAAATTCTTATAGGTAGAATTTCCCCAAACTCATTCAAGCAATAGTTTTAATTTTCTTTGTACCTGAGTTTATCATTTCAGTGATTGTCAAGATTCTCCCAAGCCCTCTAACAGATTTTTATTTGCTCTCTAAAATGTTTAGGTCAATTATTTTTACTAAGTGTCTCAAATCTTTTCACTGAATCTCAGTGCTTTGTAAATCTCACACACATACACACACACGCTCATGTATGTATATCACAAATGTTTGTTGGGAAAATCTTGGAAGATAGTCCTGAAAATAACTAGGTGTAGTAGTTTAGTTTTTTCATTCCAATATTGTTTTTGTATTTCTTTCGTAATCACAAAGAAAATTAGAAAGATATATTTTTAAAGTGCACTGATGAAAATAAACTTTATTTCTAATACTACCAACTAGAATATACGGGAACATGATCAAAATTACTTTATATGTTACACTATAATCTGCTTTTTTATTTAGTGATCCATGACAGTTACTTGTTTTAGTAGAGAAATGATCAAACCGAACTTCCTCAAAATCTTTTGAGAATGATTGTGGTTATATTTTCAGCAAAATAAAAAGCATGCTACCTTAGAATTGAAGAATGTAGATTTAGAGGCCCCGCTCTCCGCTCCCTCCCCATCTCGTCTCCCCAGCGTCTCCCCAGCGTCTCCCCAGCGTCTCCCCTGCGTCTCCCCTCCTTCCGTAAGGAAGCCAAGCCTCGGAGAGTGTATGCCATATTTGCGGCCGCACAGAATGGGGCCTGCAGCCCAGGTCTCCTGCCTTACAGCCCGCTGTGTTTCTCTCCAGTACAATCTTCAGATGGTATTTTTCTTCCCTCATATGAATGAACTTCAGGGTCATGAACCTTTCAAACCCCAACACACAAAAAGGAGTGAACCATTTATACAACAGATCTGGGAGCAGAGGGAAGAAGAGGGGATCCAACCTGGTTTAGCTTGAGGCCATGGAGGTGCTTATTGTGCAGGTGGAATGCTCCTCAGTTATAGGAAGCAGGCTTTCTGGGTAATATTCCTCCTCACAGCAAGACACAGTTTATTCTTTGCCAGGTGTTTTCATCTCTGGTCTCATTTTCTGATCATCGCAAATATTGGTAGGGATGGTATTTCTGTTGAACTGGTGACTTAAATCCTGGGATTCAAAAATAGATTAAGTGAGTGTGAAGCTTCAGATCCAGCTCATAGAGTGCACTTGGGGCCATTTACTGTGCAGCTTTTTGCATTGTGGGTGTTCATTGTGGAGCAAGTTTCTTTTTGAAATGGTGATATTAGTTCCTTAGTAGAGCATTTGTCCCATTTGTTCACTGGATTTCTCAACATAAAATAAAGGTCTCAGTCCAGAAACTGCTTCTGTAAACAAAAGATATCCTCGTTGTTCTGTTTGATCCCCATCTTTCCCTTTTCCTTTGATTCTTTCTCTGTACAAATCTTGTCCCATACATTCTATTCTCCTTACCTCTTCTGAATCCTTTCAGTTCTTCACTCTTTGCTGTGAAGATGACAAGTGCATGCGTTTTGGGATCGTGTAGTTTCAGAGTGTGTATGTCTGTGTCAGGATCTCCGCAAAGATTCCAGGGCGTAACCACATACTCTGCAAAAAGAACATTCTGAAGCGTTGCAGGAAATAATTGATCGAGAGCCTGCTCTGTGCAGGGCACATTGGAATTTAGTTAATGTGTATCCTGCAGCAGAAAGTGCCTAGCTGCTTTCAAGGCCCTTTGAAATCCCGTACAAGCACTTGGTGAGAACTTCAGAATTCAGTTAAGCTGTCTTTGATTCAAAAGATATCTCTAGGGCCAGTGAATAAATTACAGATGCTTTTTATTTTTTTTAAAAAAAGAGAAGTTTTACTTAATTCCTATATTAAAAAATTGATTTTTTTAATGAACCAATGCGACTAAATAGGTTAATCAAGTTATTGCTGGATTTGCTTAATTTTTCCCACTTTTCAAATAATGCCTTGTTTAAAGAGGTAATTCCAGGATTCTTTGTTATTCTTGTATAAAACTAAACACTTTTGACCTATAGAAGCAAAGCTGCATCTTTAAGGTTCCAGGGCTCTTTGGCTGAGTGGACCGTTTTCCCCTGCACCCTTTTGCCCACATTACAACCTGTAGAAAGGGTCTTTTCCTCTGTATTTAATATCTGGCACAGAGGGCCTCTCTTTAGGGGTGCATCGACTGGTTTCACAAAGATGCTATTTGGGGCTTGAACTCAGTGACTTACTAAGTGGTACCTTTGTACCCTTCAAGGATTCTATTGAATAGCTTTTTCACTACTTATAGGCGAGATTAATCTTCCATATCCTTTGTCCCTGCTTCATCTGAAAATTGTGTAGAGCTGCATGTTGTAATTATGGGTATTTTAGCCCTTGCTTTTACTCCCAGTCTCTCTCTTCAGAAAATCTTAAGCTTCCTTGTTCTATCTTTATTTTTAAATTTCAAGGTCTCCCAGAACTGGGAATTGGAAGAAACCTTAGGAGTCAGGGAGTCTGATTCCTGCCCCTCTCATTTCAATGGGCAGATGGTCAGAATGTGACATTTCTATACTCTGAAAACAAAGGAATATGGAGCAAGTTTTAGAGATAGTGGGCCGTTGTGCCTGAGCGGATTAGTGTTCCCCATATTTGCATGACAAATGAAGAATGAATGCAGAGTGTCCTTTTGTTTTTCTCACTGAATATCCTAGGATATTTCTGAAGGAGGGGTTAAGGAGAAGCTCATTTTCTCTTGTTTTAATGACTTAGCTATATTCCTCAGACAGTCACAGACACCCATACAAAGATACAGCTTTCCTTGGGGAATTTGAAATTGATTAGCATCTCCAATGAGCCTTCAGGCTTTATGGCAATGTTGGCATCATTTTCTCCTCTTTCTCCTCCTTTTTCTTCCTTTTTGGTTAAAAGAGAAGAAGTAGGTCAGCTCTATGTCAGTTTCAGGTTTTTCCACATTTTAAATTACAAAGGGTCTGAGTTTGCTCAAATTTGTTTGTTTGCGTTTTTACCCCAAAAGGTAAGGAAACAGCTGATACCTTCTCTTAAGAATGAGGCTTTCCCCAGTTAAGTTTTCGATAAATCAGTTACACTGATATGCTTGCTGTGTGACAGACTGCAACTGAACCTCATTATTCATACACGTCTGTGTGATGTTACTGAATCAATTTGTGCTGTATCCATTTTGCACTCATGGATAGTTCACGGTCCCTTATGAGCAGAAACAGTCAGCAGGCAATAATAGAAGACGTGGAGCACACATGGACGGGGCCCATTCTCCTTTCATACATAGTGCTGCGTCCATTTTTAAAATTCATGTTTTAGTGTTTTTCAATTCTGGTCTCATCAACATGAGGACGGCATCAGCAAAATCAAAAAGCAGGTATTTTCCAAGCCTTTAAAAATCACCCTGCTTTTGTTCTATCACCGATTGTTCAGTGAGGTGACAGAGAAGGTATCTGTCTCCTCTGATGTGCAGAACAGGTCCTTCCTGCCTCCAGTTCCTTTTTGGCTCTAGTAGTCATCTGTGTGACACAGGAGCCTTTCCTAATTCAGAAGACAACGCGGTCCTGACTGGTGCAACTCTGCTGGGTGTCGTCCCACAAAGCAAAAGTTTGCTGTTTCAATTCCTGGTTACAGCACATGCCCGAGTTGCAGCTTCGGTCCCCTGTTGGGGCAGGTATGACAGTTGGCCGATGGATGGTTCTCTCTCATATCAGTGTTTCTCTCCCTCTTTTCCCTCCTCTCTAAAAATAAGTACATAAATTCTCTTTAAAAAAAAAAAAGGCAGTGTAAACTAGAAAAGCTAAAACTGCACACAAAAATGTTACCTTAGCCGTGGCTAAGCAGTTTCTAAAGACAAGTGTTTGAGTCACATAAAACAGAGTAGCAGAAAGAGTATGAAATGGCATGGCACCACCTGTATCCTCCCATGTCAGGCAGGTGCCGGTGTCTGTTGGCAGCTGGAGATAGAGTTGTGGCCATTGAAACTGACCCCAGTGAAAGGTCTTACAGGACCCATTTGTTGTCAGCCAGTGTCACCTCACATAAGATGCCAGGCGTGTTCCCTGAGGAAGTTGCATAAACTCATCCATCACACTTGAAGCTCAGAACTTCCTTCTGTCTGGGCCAGTGCTTGACAATTGAATTCTGACCATTCTCCTCCTACGCTTGTGCATTCAGGGTCCTCAACTCCTTTGCATTCAGAGAACTTCAGTTTTAGGTTTAAAATTGAGCAGATCGGACAGAGTGCTCGTAAACCCTTCCTTCTCCTGCTTACACTTTCCCCTAATTCACTGGTGGTTTTGTTGTTGTTGTTGTTGTCATTGTGAACTAGGTAAATTATTTATTCATTTATTTTATGTCCTTACCGGAGGACATTTTTTCATTGTTTTAGAGAGAGAGGAGTGGAGGGGGGAGAGAGAGCAAGAGCGAGAAAGAGAAACATTGATGTGAGAGAAACATCAGTTGGTTGCCTTCTTGTACATGCCCTGACTGGCACTGAACCTGTAACCTGGGTATGTGCCCTGACCAGGAATCAAACCCATGACCTTTCAGTTATGGGACAATGCTCCAACCAACCAAGCCACACAAACCAGTGAATCATTTATTTAAATCATATGGTAAATATATAATTAATAGGGTCAGAGGCCAAGTAAGTGCCTTTATCTCCAAAGGCCATTCCACCATTTTCTCTCACCTGTATGTGGCAAATGAACTTTCCTTCAGAGAAGATAACCTTAGACCATAACAGATCAGCAACAAAAATTAAGCATAAAAGGTCATGGAAATTTTGAATTGCAAATTTACACATTGTAAGTTTGTTAAAAATAATAAAAATTTTAAAATGAAGAATTTTCAAGTAGAATTGAGTGGGTCACTGAGGCTTTCCACTGGTAGGTTGACTGGAGGGCCAGTAGCTGACCCCAGGCGAAGAGGAGAGAGGTGGGGGGCATTCGACCTGCCAAGAGGGGACTCCCCAATGGGAAAGCCAGAGTGGGTGTCAAGGAAAGCAGTGTCAAAAGGGCCCAGCCACTTCACAGAATCAAAATGGTCAATTTGGGGTCATGCGGATTTTTGAGAAGCTCTCTGAGTAGATAAGCAGCATTTTTCCTTAAAGAAAATGGATTTTAAAACCCCAAACGAAGTTCTTGCAGAGCCATCTTTGGCAAGAGGAAAGCTAGCACAGCCAGGGTGCACCTTTGGACAGGAGGGTAGGCAGTGCAGGAAAGCAGAGCGGTGATGGACTGGCCCCATCGGAAGCAGCAGTGAGGCCAGATTCATTTGCCGGGACAAGCACGATTCGCTCAGTGAACATAAATACTCCAACCACTGGCATGGTTGCTGCAGCACTTGGTTTCAGAACATCTTTTCTTAAAAGAGAATATTTGTCAACTCTCTAGAGACTTAGCAAGATCTGAAGAGATTTTGCTTCTCTTTGCTGGCTGCTACACATGCCACTTTTTACACCTTTACCTAGATGGAAAGCACTGTAACCCACTGCTTTGCATGTTCGAACAAGTCTGCTTGGATAGATGACAGTGGGGGAACAGCTGGCTTCTTCAAGCGCTGATTTGCACCGCCCTGATGTTACCTAAACAATCATTACTTACTTTTTCACTTTCTCCAATGCGTAAGCAAGTTTCAGCATGTTAGAAAAGAGATACATGGAAAGTGTCTGAGAACACTGGGCTAAAAATATATGTGACACCCTCGTTAGCTTAGGTTAAATTAACTTGAGATTGGTATATATGGATACCTCCTTTGAGGAGCTGAGGCACACACTCAGCACCCCAGAGCTCTTAATTAGCCCTCTCCACGTGGGACATGGAATGGTAGCCATTCACTGGGTCCCTAATTCTTTTGCAATTAAGAGTTCTAAGTTAAAGGGGCAGTTAATATCTCTAATTTGTATTATGCCTATCAAAGCTAAAACTGTGTTAATCAAACAATCATGGAGTCTGAGGCATTTCCTAGTTGGTGGATGGCATTTCTCTGCAGGAAGTACTCAAAATCAGAAGTTTGGCTGCACCCAATCAGGGCATCTGTGCATTAAAGTTGTTCTGAACATATGCTAATGTGAAGTGGACCAAAGTGATAGTTTTACAGATCATTACAAGGCTTGTGAAAAAGGATAATTCATACTGAGTAAAGTAGAGAGAATTATCCATTACCAGATTGCAATGATGAGCTTTAACAACAAAGAAACAGGCATTATGGTGTCTTATATTACAGGCCTGTGTGGTGTCCTAGGGAGATGAAATCAAAATAGGTCAAAGGCAGAGAGCAAGGAACTTTCTATCCTAATCTGTACAGTATTTTAAATAATGTGTTTGATAAAGGCAATGCCTACTTCTAATTTTATACACATGCACGTGCACACGCACACACACACACACAAGTCTGTCCAGGAAAAGTCCAACCATTGTTAATATAACGAATGACTTGCGCAACATCGATGTAACCTGACAGCCAAGGAGGGTGGACTGGAATGCACCTGCGTGAACAATGATGACTTCACTGCACTAGTCAGCGGGGGCAGTAGACACCATTGTGTGAGCATGTGTGCTGTGTGGTCCTTGCATTCAAAATGACTGAGGCAGTAGAGCAATGAAGCTGCATCAGCTTTTGCATTAAACTTGAACATTCCTCCGTGGAAACTATTTGGATGATTCAGGAGGTTTTCAGGGACGAAGCAATGAGTGTAGTACAAATAAAAATGTGGCACAAATGCTTTGAAGATTTTCGAGAGTCTGTTGAAAGGGATCCATGCTCTGGAAGTCCTGCAGAACACCTGAGATTATTGACTATGTACAGGCTGCAATCCAGAAAGATCAGTGACTGGCAGTGCAAGAACTAGAAGCTGATCTAGGGATTCCCAAAACTACTGTGTCCGAGATTTTGATGCATGATCTTGGCATGAAACATGTTGTGGAAAAACTCCTTCCGCAGCTTCTGCTACCAGAGCTGAAGGAACATTGTGCTGCAGTTGCCAATGGCTTGATTCAAAACCTTACCAATGAACCAGATTTCCTCGAGAATGTCATAACTGGAGATGAATTATGGGCCTGCGGCGATGATCCGGAAACAAAGGCCCAGTTGTCCCAATGGAAGTCACCTGGTTCTCCTCTCCTGAAAAAGGTGTGGTGAAGTCACAGCAAGATCAAGACCATGTTAGCTGTGGTTTTTGATTGGGAAGGTGTTGTTCATCACGAGCATGCCCCTCAAGGCCAAACAGTTAATAAGGACGACTCCCTCAGTGTTCTTCATCCGCTGAGAGATGCGATATGACGACAAAGCCGCGGCCGTGGGCAACTGCTGATTGGCAGCCGCATCATGACAACACACCCGCTTATGCATCGTGTCTCGCGCAGATTGTTGGCAAAACATCAAATCACCCAGGTGACTCAGTCCCCTACAGCCCAGATGTGGTGCCCTGCAGTTTCTGGCTTTTCTCAAAACTAAAATCACCTTTGAAAGCGAAGTGATTTCAGACCATTGATGAGATTCAGGAAAATGAACCGGGCGGCTGATGGTGACTGGGAGGACTGTGTGATGTCCCAAGGTGCCTACTTTGAAGAGGACTGAGGTGTCATTTTCCTATGTACAATGTTTCTTGTATCTTGTATTTCCTTCAATAAAACACTATTCTTCATAGTACATGGCTGGATACTTCTGTACAGATCAATTTTTTATGTATCTATATAGTCAGATCTTCTGTCAGTTAAAAATTTTCAAGGCAAATGCTGGAATGTTGGTCAGGCTTGAACAGCACATATTCTTGAGATTCCCTGTGTGGCTGGTTAGTAATTCCTTATCCCATAAAGAATTTTAAAAATGTGCCTGCTTAAAGAGGTCAGAGGCTAAAGCATAGAGGTGTTTAATGTGCATTTTTTTTCCTCTCGCACTAATAGACTGTTGACATGAGTCTTTTGTGAATTCCCTGGCTGACTAAATATATTCATGATCTGAGTGAGGGGAGGAGCAGAGACTGCTCAGATTTCAGGATATGAGGTTTTGTTTAATTTCAGTCAATCATTTGTTGATGGCAAGTATACCAGATGAAGTGCATCCTCCAAATGAGCTCTGAGACCTTTTGGTTTGTGTATATAAATCATCTTGCCTGCCACAACACCACATCCAACAAACCCTGTTGACACTGACAGGGACCAGATGTGTAAGGCCATGGCTAAGACATTAGGCTTTGACATCAGCTGACTGACAGTTACATTTGGAGACACCATTTGAGGGTTTGAGATTTTGTTGATTCCATCAGCTAGATGAAAATCTGCAGTTAATGTTATCACATGCCTTTCAAGACTTCGCTAAAGATAAAACCACTTCTGTCCATGGAATTGAGCTTATTAAAATAACCTAGTTTTAGTTTTTTCATACCTAAATACTTAAGTCTCTCTCTCACTCTTGATCTTACAATCTGATTTTTGTAGCCAAGCAGGAAGAAAGTTTAAAATGTAAAAACTATATTTACAAACCATTTTATGAAATATATGTTTGGAATGTTTTCTGCCTTATTCCATCTCTGCCCATCTCTAAATATACTAAGCATGATAAATTTATAAACAAATAAAGACATACATAATACATTTTACATTCACACACTAAAAAAATGACCTTATATTTATTATGGGAACTAAAAATGTTAGTATTTGCATATTACAAAATTTCTCAAAGTTTTCGCTTTTAAGAGCTTCGTAACTTCTGGAAGTTTTCTATTTCTAAATTTTTAGGTTTAAAAATTTCTAATGTAGGAATAATATTTAAAGTAGAGTGCCATTCTAAGTAAAAGATTCTTTGCACCAAGCTAATAAGAGGCTGAAGTCATTTCAATCTGAAATTGAAGGAAGCTGGTTACAAAGTGATGAACTGATTTCAAGTGGCATTTTGGGTGATTAAATGTTTATTTTTCATCTTTAAAATAAAGCTATATTTTTATATATTTCCACCAATACTTAGATGAAAATAAGGAGAAACAGTTAAGAAAAAAGTTATCATTAAAAAATATTTCTCACTGAGTGTAGCGTAAACTATTTTAAAATAAGTACTCGACTGCATTATAGAATGGGCTATGACTTTGATTTTCAGTCTTCAAAATTTCAGTGACAAAATATGAATATATTTTCACTTTTAGAAAGTCCCAATATCAGCTTTGGCTTGAGTTTGTATAAAAGCGATTGTAAAGTGACAGGAGGAAAATGTTCATGCTGATTATGAAGGAAGTGATCGGCTTCATTTGTATTGGAACCCCTTTAATGTTTGAAGAGTGGGTTAATGGTGATCTGTATTCATTCACCTGTGCATCTCCCTCCCTCCCTCCCTCTCTCTCTCTCTCTCTCTCTCTCTCTCTCTCACACACACACACACACACACACACACAGACCACCTCAGCTGACATTTTTGCCTACAGGCTGCTGAGAGCTGATTATTCTCCTAATCAAAACCGTCACAATCAGCGAAGACAATTAGCCAGGTTAGGCCTCTGCTGATTTCGCATGTGGCCCTTCCTATCAGATGGCTCTGAGCACTCTTGAATCCCGTCAACAAGTATTTCAGTGATACCCTCTCTACTCCACCCGCTGCCTGTAGGTCTGCCTTTCATCTCTGGAGTTGCTTGAGTTTGTGAGTTCTTGTTTATTTTACATTGAGACCGCAAGGTATTGAAAATTTCAAAAGTGGAAACTTGGCAGACCTCATTGCTAGCACCATTTTAAAATCACCTAGTCTAATAGCTCTAAAAATCATGAAATCAATTTCTTATATATAGGCTTCTATTTGATTCTGTATGCACTTATGGAACTCAACTCAATTTATAGAGTTTGAGTCCTATGTAAAATGCATACACATACAGTGTATAAGACAGTTCCATATATAATAGGCCTAGCATATTTTAAGCCTTACTTAAATCAGAATGGCATAAAACCCATTCAGCAGTAATACATTTTTCTATATTTCATATGAAAGAAGTTTTGTTCTGATTATAACATTTATTTATTAGTCTGGTCATTGTCTGATTTTACCAGATACTAGAAGATTTTTAAATTAAAATAATAATGCTTTTTATTACCTTTTTAAATATCTAATATGTCTGAATTGACTTCTCCTCTTTCTAATTGAAAACTTCGCCAGTTATAGAACTCAAGATAGAATGTAACTAACCATATTCTAGGGTTTGTAGCCAAATATATACCTTTTATTTCAATAACCAGTTTAATAGTATAGTATCATTTAGAAGTAACATGGCTTTAGAAGGGAGCCAGATGATTAAATAGAGATTTGTGGAAAACAGTGTGGGGCTTCTTACTATGTGAGGGCACATGTAAGAGCCTCTTATGAGGTTCATATAAATTTTAAAAAAGAAGAGGAAAGGAAAAGCCAGGCAAGCATTCTCTTTTTTTTTTTCTTTCTTATTTTAAGGACTAAGATGTTTTACTGAAATGTTATGTTTCTGAGTTAGGTCTTTATGTGTGTGTTTGTCTCTCTGTTCATGAGTTATCCCATGTGAATGCACTGCAATTCTTATCTTTCGCTAATGACTCTAACAAGGAAGATCAATTGGAAAATGACTCTTTAAGGGTTTACTACACAAGAGATAATAATTTGTTTTATATAAAGAGACTTTTCTTTCCTAATAGTCCTCCTGATTATTAAGTGAATATACACCTGAACTCTTGCAGGCAAATGCCAGCCTCAGAAGTCTTATGTTTCTTAGCTGCGTCCACCTTGGAGTAATCCGTATTTCTCTAAGCGTTTATTTATTCCTTTAAACTTTCATTTATTTATTCATTTACTTATCATCATATAATCACTCTTTACATATAAATAAATTTTTATATCTAAACATATATTAAGAACATTTATTCTCCATCCCCAAAAGAGTAAAGTAGTTGGTATCTCAAAGTGCATTTTTAAGGATTTTTTTCCATCTTGCAAAATTTGGAAATAGGTTTATTTGTGATATATGGGAATAATTTTTTAATCCTAATTCTTGCAGTTTACAGCTTCAACAATCTTTTTTTTTTAATGCTTTACACATATGCAGAGACAGCTAATACAAACCAATGTGGTTGATTTATCCAGTTGCTCCATGGGCAATTACACCAGGAGTATTATCTCAGCAGGAATAAGTGGGCAAATTACACATGTGAAGTAAATGGATCTTTGAAGCTTGAGTACATAGGTATTACTGTATAAGGAGTTATGTTAGATTCCTGTAGAGATCAATGGGGGCTTATTGATGAGTACCAGAGAACAGAGAAGTGATGGCATAAACTTTTAATATTTAAGGTTTTCCATCTTGGTGAGACCTATAGCTTTGATGTGAGAGCACATCGTGGTACCCTACGCATTGTGTAGGAAGCTGTCTGCCTTCCCGAGGGGTTAACTCTAAGGGATCAACTGCCAAGACCAAGCAGCTCTCAGTTTCCTGCAGTGGTCTAGAGAGAAGGCAAGCCTCCAAAATCATTGTTGCCTTTGTTCTCTTAAGAGATGTGACAAATCATAAAGCATTGTGACTTCCTAAATATTACTTATGAGTTCCCACAAATAAGCAAAACTCTCACATTCTCATTGGTTTGAGTGGTCTCTGATTAACCTCAAAAATACTATATAATTTTAGCACTCTAAACACCCCCAGTGTCTCTTGCAAAACAGAGTCCAGTTCATGTGAAATAATGAATACTTTGTTGGAGGATTTAGTAGATGAACCACATACATCCAGTGCCCTGGTTTTCACCCTTAGCCTTTAATTGCTCAGTGTTTTCATGTGTTTATCATTATAAGCGGCATTTAAGGAGCAAAAGTAAAAAAACATTTGAGTTACTGAGCAATACTTTCAGGCTTTAGGCTTTCATGATTTTGATGTATGAATTATAGCTTTGAACATGCTTAAAGACATCAGGAGGAGAAAATATTTAGTCAGCAAAACTAGTTTAGAAGGAAGACAAAAGGGGGGAGTATGGTAGAAGACATTTCACAATTCAAGGCCTGTGACTTTAAATCAAGTCACAAGGCTGATAGCACCGGTTTTCCAGGAACTGAATATTTTTCTGTTATCTAGAGAAGCCAAGAACTTTGCCTTTGAAATCCTAAACCCAAAGACACAGAGGTCCCAGGGTACTCAAAAAGCCATTTTATTTCAATGAATCAAAATGACCAAAAACCATTTTTGTTTGGCATATCTCATTCCCTGTCTTTCAAACTCCCTCCTCCCTCCTAATGCTAAAGTTGAGGCATATAAAATATTTCAAGGCTTTCTGTCATAGTTAATCCGAATTTATTGCCAAAAATAACAGATCATTTGAAAGGACATGATTTGCCTCACCTTTGGGACCTGCTGGTCTATCTACCATGCAGAACAGCAAAACATTTATGTCAGCATATCCTTCATCAGGGAGCCAAAAGGGAAAGTTAGAGAAATAAAAGAAATGACCTCCATCTGCTTAACATATCGTCAACAGTTTGGGAAGCAGACAAAATCTTAAATTACCCCTACACTTAAGGTACCTAATTACCTTCCGAAAGACTTTGGAAGAGAAGTTTTATCTGTCCAGAGAGAATAATACAGATGTTTTTTTCCTATCATTTTTAGTAGGAGGGAACAGGTGTAAGGCAATTTTGATTAAGTGCACGTTATGTATTTATATCCCTGTAATGGGGATGCTGGAACCCGGAGCGGTCCTCCAGGACCGTAGTTGTTAAGAGGCTCTATGAAGTGGTTCAGAAGATACTTGGGAGGAAATTTCTAAATGGTGACCTCACTGATTTTTCTCAACATTTTCCTTGCCATTTCCTGTTGGACTGCTTCAGCCCTAGGTAGGGTTGAGAGCAGGTGTGGGGAGAAAATGATGATGTAATAAACTGTAACTACAGCTTCTCTTGTAGCTTTTAATCAGTGGTGACATTTCTATCAGTCATCACCACCTAAATGGTCCCTAGTTCTGCCACTGTCCATGTGGAAAGAGTGGAATGCTTTTCATGATTTTAGCCATATTTTTGTCCTTCCAACCTTCCATACCAGACACTAGACTCTCAATTATCATGACCTCCTTGTGCCCCCTGAGTGCTAGATGCTATGCCAGCTTCAAGCAGTTCCTCAGGCCAATGAGATAGATATAACGAATGGAAATCCTGGAGGGGAACTTGTAATCTCAGTGTTCTACCACACTTATCATTTAGCTTCTAAAATAAACCAGTCACCAAAAATGTACGAACTATTCTACATGATCCCTGTGCTAAAGCGAAATAGCATTGTATAACCTTTAGGACATCTAGCTTTTCATTTTATTTAAAATGGAGCCCTGGCTGGTGTGCTCAGTGGATTGAGCGCCGGCCTGTGAACTGAAAGGGTCGCTGGTTCGATTCCCTGTCAGGGCACATGCCTGGGTTGCAGGCTGGCTCCCCAGCTGGGGCCATGCGAGAGACAACTGATGGATATATGTCTCGCACATCAATGTTTCTCTCCCTTTTTTTCTCTCTCCCTTCCCCTCTCTCTAAAAATAAATAAATAAAATCTTGAAAAAAAAAACTGAATTACAGAGAGATTATGTGACTGGCCCAATTCACACCATATATAAGCAGAGACAGTATTTAAACCGAAGTCTTTTAACTCCATATTCATTGTTCTTTTGGTCACCGCGCACATTAACTTTTAGCATATGTGGTCATACTTAAGTGCTGCAAAATAATGAACAAAATGTTAGGGATTACTTTTAATGCCCTTCTGATAGTTCTGCCTCTCTTTAACGTATCTCTTATTCTTTTCTTCAATCCCACAAATGCCCTACCTGAAACTCGTTATATCTAGGCAGTCATAAGAAGCTAAAGTAGAACGGGTTTGTGTGCCTGACTTATTGTGTAGCTCCCATTGACACAAAGTATCTTGCACAAAATAGGGCCCTACATACAGCTGCTGAGTGGATGAATAAGTGAGGGGTTTATTGTCAGGTATAGGTACGTAAGCTAAAGGCCCTGATGTCCGGTGTTTGTTTGCCAGGCCTGTTACAGTAGACTCCTTGTGATCTTCCTTCTCCAGGCTTTCTCCCCGTGCAGTGTGCCTTCCTGAGGGCTAAGAGAGTGATCACTTTAAAATACAAATGCAGTCATACCCTACTCCTTCTGAAAACCCTTCTCTGGGTCTTCAGTGCCCGCCTAACTCCTTTTTCGAAATAAAGTTTTCACCTCCCTTGGTAGGCTCTTTGGCGCTCATGACAAACTCCTTGCGTTCAAGTCTTCTGGGGCTCGTACCTCTCCCCCTTGCCTGGGAAGCTCACTGCCTCCTGTTCTCTTGGAGATAATTCAGTCCATCTTCCAAGACCTGACTCCTCTGTGAGGTCTTCATGGAGACTTTGAAAGTCTGTTGCTGCTTCCTGCTTTCCACAAGGATTTGGTATAAATTTCTACAACATTTATCACATTTTATTGCAGCGATTTATTTGTGAGACTGCCTCCCGCACTAGGTCGCCAGCTGCTGTAGGCCAGGACCGCGTCTTGCTTCATTTCGGTTTCTCCCCCTTCGGTACAAGGCCTGAACCACAGGAGGCAATCAATGTATCGTACTTGTATTGAATGACTTAATTAATTAATGAACAGAGACAGAACATAAATATATGAAAAGTCAATCAAATTAAGTAACGGTGGAAGGTCAATCTAGTATCATTGCTCAAGTGAAGTGTAATTTTAAAGTTTAAGTTAAAATAGACCTTCTTGTAGAGAAATGTCATTTATTCTAATGCAGTGTGATGACACTTAATCTGTAGAGCTGACCTCAGCAGAACTGGGAAGTCTCAAGTATTTCTTCAGCATCTCACCCTGCACCTGTCATGCTTCCCATGACCCCTTTCCTGAGGCCTGTTTTCCCAGCCCTGCAGTGCGCTTACCCTTCCTCATCGGAATTTACCTACCATGCTCCTTAGTCTCTCACAGGTCTTAACTCTGCTGGGTGACAGGTGCGAATGAATCAGAGAAATGAAAATACCTTAATGCATTCGCTGGCAGGTATGATTTCCCTTCCAGGCAAACTAACACTTTACACACATTTAGGAACTGAACTTTACTTTTGGGAAGGCATTTTTTTTAAAAGATGGCTTTTGTGTCCCAGAAATCACACCACATTGGCAATTCCCCATCTTTCCTCTGTGTATTTATATATTCAATACACTTCTGAGAGGTGACTGAGCTGCCTTTGTGTATCAAGGCAGCCCCTCCCATGAGTCAGCATATTCTCTCCATTCTATGAACTTCTTTTAGAAATCGCTTTCCTTTCATAGACAAAAATTTGTTATAATTGTACTATCTAGTCAAGGGATATTGCAATGAATAATCAAAATTTCTGTCAAGATCTTTGAGATTCTCTAGATATTTTTTAAAGTAGTAAAATTCTTTGTCTTTAGTGGTCAAAAAAGTCTTTTTGGTAATAATGTAATTATAAATGTCTCGTTTATCTGTACTATTTGTCAAGCACTGTCTAAGCACTTTACATTCAGTCCTAATTTACTCCTTTAATTTATTTATTTAATACTAACAAATGCTCTAGGAGTGAAGCATTTTTATTATTCCAGTGTGACAGAGGAGGAAACTGAGGCATGGAAAGGTAAAGGAAGTTGCCAAGGTTATACAGTTAGGTGCAGCAGAGCCCAGATATGAACCCAGCTAGAGAACCCCGCCCCTTCCTCTGACCTTGTTCTTACGCTGTCTGCTGCAATTGATACGGATAGTTGTTTCTTCTCAGTGACCCGATGAATGTCTACAAATGAAGATAAAGTTGAAATATCTTTAATCAACTCTGATTTCCTTGATAACCACCAGACATTAGCAAACTTTACAAACCATATGTGCTGAAAAATCCAGGTGCCACAAGGAGGATTGGAAATGAAATTTTCTTTCCACTCTGATTTCCACTTTTTATTAGTGACACCTCCCAAGTGGCTCAGAGAACGTCTATTAGTGTTTCTGGACATTGTGTACGATTTGTAAGCATCCTTAGAGAGGTCTGGGTGGCTGAACTCCACACCTGCCAGGTGTCCCTCTGCCTGTGTCGAGCCTCCCTGCCTGAGCAAGTCTAGAATGCTCAGCAAGCTGAGAAGCCTCCCCATTCATAGGCTCCATGTCTTGTGATTTCTCCGTCGTCAAAGCCACCGTGCTAGTAATCGGGAGTAGATTTTCCCTGGACTTTTTCCCCCTTCCTTTTTGGACCCAGATAAATTAGTGCAGTGAAAACAAGAAGCAGTCACAACTGCTTAATGGAGCACGTGTGCCCTGTACCAACTAGATGAAAATTCTCTTTGGGGTTGAAAAACCCTGTCTCAGGATGGCAATTCATGTTCTCTTTGCTGTGATCAACAGCTTTTAGATCGCTTCATATTTAAATAAGTTATTTTATCATTAATCCTGAGACTAGAATTAGATTTGTTTACTTGAACTCATCAACAGAAAGCATTTAAACAAATAAACATTGAAAAACATGTGGGAACATATACATACTTTTTTTTCTCTCTCCAGAATGGAGCACTAAATAAAAGCATTATATGAGACAGGGAGCAAATAAATAGCAAACCAAGTCTGAAAATCGTGTTCCTGGGGGTCAGCCCTTTGGCTGGTTTCACAGTAAAGGATATTTTACTTCTGTGTTTGCCCAGCTCACACAAATGCATTGGGGAAAGGAGAACCGTTCCTGCTCTGCATGTGGCAGCTGTGCTTACTGGTTTTATAATCCGTAATCTCAATGTGCACTTCTCTCTTAATTTCAGCATGCCCAAAACATGGGATTCCTTGCAAATGTTTCATGTGACTCTTTAAAGTTGAAAAGAGTAGCTCAACCATGAAGGGTTCTCATCTTCTCTGAAAATTCGGTCCTGATGTGATGAAGTGAAATGCTTCTTCATCACCCACTGTCTTGCTTATGCAAACTCTTAAATAGGCTGTCGACGCAAGAGCATATGAAAATCTGTACAAATTTGTCTGCCTTTGCATTATTGGTAGTCAGCGAGGATTCTAATGGAGTGCGGGAGATGAGACAACAAAAATCCAATCAATAGCTACAAAAGGCAAATGAACTTGCATAAATTAGCACTCTAACAGGAAAAAAAGAAATGCATGTTCTTTCATCTTTCAAGAAATACACGTTATTGAAAGAGGTCTGACACGTCACCCTGATTTTTTTTTTTACCTTTTTACTGGGGTGCAAAAACTAGAAAATGCAAGTAAATTGAGCATTTAGGTGACTGTTTTGAACCACTGAAATCAGATCCATGGGTCAAATACAGTGTGGAGAACTCGGCACGTTATGTCCATGTGGATGACACTATTTGTCGGTTCTTCTCATAGAAATACAAATGCAGAGGTCTTCAGACGAAGATTTGTTCCATGACCAGAGTCTGTCTTGGAGGAACTAGCCTCTGATCCTGACATTCAGGCATTTCCAGTGCTCTCTACATTCACACAATACCTGCAAGGAAACGGCAGGCAGGATTTGTCAGACGTAGAACATCTGGGTGTCTGGGACCCACATCCCAGATCGTCATATTCCACTGCAGCACCGACTGTGCATTAATTGTCACCATCTCAACTCAAGGAATTCTCAAGGAGTGGTAGCAGTGTGCCCTGTTTCCATTATATAGCTGGCCCTTGAACAACATGGGTTTGAACTGTGCAGGTCCACTTATACATAGATTTTTTTTTTCAATAAATATGGTCAGCCGTTCACATATGTGGTTTCCCACCCGGATATAGAGAATAGTGTTTTTCAATCTGCGGTTGGTTTGAATCCATGGGCTTGAAGGGCTGACTGTAGTTAAGTTTTGGGGGAATCAAAAGTTAGATGTGGATTTTTGACTACACAGAGGGTCAGTGCTCCTAGTTCCCACGTTGCTCAAGGGTCCTCCATACCAATTATACTGTTTGGGGCGGGGGGGTCGGCAGGGTTTGTAGCTCTGGCACAAATGTTGGAGGATAGCAAGTGTCTTGAACTACAACTTCTAGCCATCATGTAATTGGCAATACCAAAGAATTTTCTCTACCATTTCTTCCTGTTCCTCCCATCTCCTTGTTGACTTTGTTGACTGCTTCTTTCTGTGGGGAATGAGCTAGGTATATAAGGGGCTGTCATGTAACCTTCACTGCCTTTGCTAAAGGGCAGAAATCTCATGGACTTGCCATCTCACATGGGCAGCCTTCAGCCCAGCACAGTAACCTGATCATTGGTGTGGCTGGTTGATTTAATGTGGGCAAGTACGAAATACCCAAGTGGTTCCATAATGGCACTTCCTGGAAGGCTCACCTATAGACAAGGTGAAACCTGCACCAGGGGGAAATTAGGATATTTGGGTGTCCTCTTCCATGATATTAGGGAGTATTCTGGTTTGAAGTTGACACTTTTTAAGACCCTGGACAACTTTTGCTTTTTGGAAAATCTCGTAGAAATACTATCTCAGGGGAAATACCATCTGTATTGGTGGAAGAAAAAGAAGGATTAATTTGTCAGTGTTGTTTGAATTCCAATCTAGAAAGCCAAAAAAGATTTTTTAAAAAGTGTCTGCTGAATATCAGCACTTCTTATCTTTTTTTTTTTTTTTGCATATTTTAAAAATAGGTCTTTCCTTTGCTCTTTTCCATTATGGTTAACTGTAATCAGTACTTTATGGTTCTATTATATAGCTTTGTTTCATTAGGGCAATGAAAATGGTATTGAACAATAGCAATATAATGCAGGGAAACAGTTTGTAATTCAGTTGGAAATTGCTAATGCAGTAGACAGTCGATAATACAATCAGCTCGACTTTCCTAGGAAAACATGAGCTAAATTTCCTCTATTTTTTTCTCAAACCTAGTTATAGGGCGGGGGTGACGGAAATGCTCTGAACAACACTGGAAGGCTGGATGCCCCTGAATAGCGAATTTCTTTATGCATTGAATTTTGAATGACATCTACAGGTCCTGGGAAGAGCTACTATTTAAGACTCAAATTTTCCCTGGAGGATTTTTTCTTCTTCTTTTTTTAACAGTCTAGATAATTAACAGTCCTGAAAGGAAACAGCTGGATGAGATGGTGCCTCGAAGTTCCTTTCACTAGTGTGTCTCCCTGTGGTCTTGATGCAGAAGCAGGGTTCCTGAGAAATTATTGTCGAGTACCACGAGCCAATAGGGGCTGTCTCTTTACAAGCCTTGGCCATGCATGCTGTGTGCATTAAGGAATTTATAATTACTTCAGGTCAAGACTAGAAAACACAAGTAGTGTCTAGGATGACAAAGGCTATATATAGCCTGGTGTTTTAAGCAGTGGTGAGTTAGGATTTTGTCACTCTTGACTGTAGTAACTCGGTTGTAGTGGTTTTTGCATCAAAACCAGCTACAGAAAGTTTTATGTGAGAGGAATTCATAGACTCAGTGGTGTACATAAATACTTAGTTGCAAGTATAATGCTGAGAATTCCGTTTTTAATTCAGTGAGTGCTTGGGGATGCTGGGTTGCAATTTACCATCAAGAAAAACAGGAGAGATGTGTCTAATTTTGAGTTGCCCTATAAATTTTTCTAGTATTAGAACCAACATTTTTCTTTTGTGTGATATGAATTTTTAAATGTCCTAATTGTCTAACAGAGAAGAGCACTATTTCCCGTTTCTATATACTTCCAAACATCTCTGACATCTTTAGAGATATTCCTGTTGAAGCTACCACCCTGATTTTTAAAAAAAAACCAAAATAAAAACAACCCCACCTAAATTTAATACTGTACCAGAAATGGCTGCTATGCATATGTAAGTTTATTCCTCCAGTTTTTATGTCACAAAACAAAAACACTTTCCACAGTTCCCAATTTTCAGTTTATTTCTTCTGGTAGGTTAGAATAATCTGTAAATTCTTAGGATGCACCAGCCCAAGCTGGGGTGTTTTAAACTTCACAACCATATGCCCAGTCGTGTAGTGAAGGCCTCTCCAGCTCAGCCTTACCGCCCGCGCAGACAAAAGGAAAAGGCATTTCTTCAGCCAGGAAGACTGTTTTCCCATCCTTCTAATATTCTCTGCACATTAGTGCATGCTTCGGGCGGCTTCACAGCACCAGCAGTGGACACACTCTTTATTAGCCTCATAGAGGATGTTTCTCTGCAGGCCTCTTGGTCCACACATGTCGTCTGTTCCTTTTTCTAGTCATGTTCATGAAACCATAGTAACCAGCACCTTTAGTGACCAAGACTCAGGCCTTTCAACTAATGACTAGATTCATGAAAACATCCTTGGATGGATCTTGCTCTTGTGAACCTGTTAACTACAGGTCGTTCTCAGACAAAGTCTGGAGAGTACCAAAGTGAGTGCCCTTTTATTTTTACCTGCACCATCACCTCCCAGAGATAGGGTTGAAAAGTACATTCTGTATTTGTGGAGTGGAAAAAAATCTAAGTTTATGTTTTAGACTACAAAAGGGGTTTATGATTTTAATTAAATATTTGATGTGCACAGAGTAGATATCCAGATGTTGAATTAAAATATCGATAAATGAAATTGCCCTATTTTGTAAATCAATCAATCAGTGAGTCACAGTTATCCTCACCTGGGTACAGAGTCTCTGCTGAGACCCAGGCTCGTTTAATGTGGTGTGCACATTCCTTTGTTGTTTTTGACCCAGCTCAGCAACACTTGAGTTTGTACCTGCACAGTAGTTCGCATTTTCTCTCCCCGTCCCCCAGCTTGAACCACTTGCACAGCAATAAGATATTAACGTGCGTGTGAAAGAAACTTTGGGATCTGGGATTATACTTCTGAGTGATGAAGAAATGCAGTTGTGACCCTGTCCTCCCAAGGCTCAGGGTGCTGAGTTGTCGCCCAGCGTGGAGTGCCCATTATCACCCTTTTATTTCATCATCTTTGTGTCTTGGCATTAACCATCCCTCTGAAACCTTACAGTCCCCACAAGTGGCTCATTCAGAGCTTGTAGCAGGACCAAAAATTCTGAAAGTTCAAGAGCAAGGTCATGTGCATTTGCTTTGAACTGCAGTTCTTTTCCAAGGTGGACATTTTGAAAGTAGAACTTACTGAAATGAAAGGGGAAGGGGAAAACTAACTATATTCTCTGGCATCGACATAGACAGGCATTTAAGTGCCTAGAGATATTAGAGCACTTGAGAATTCCCTAAAGTGCTGAGATTTATTTCTAAAAAATAAACGGTGAATTGTTTATTTCTTTCCCTGCCTCATGGTTCCTTGGGATAGAGCAATTAGTTTCTTGTTTTTTATGATTGCATTATTCTTGCATATATCTTTCTGTGGTCCAGGCTATAAAAGTAAATAGAGGATCCAGCTGAATGAATGAATATCCTTTTAATGAGTGTGGGGAGGAAATAATAATACTAAGTAGTGCAAAACCATTTTTATGTGATGAACCAAAGTACCTCTGTTCCCTTGCTCCCCAGCCTTAAGCCACAGGCCACCAGTAAATGTGTGCGTAAAATGACAGTTTTATGTATTCTGGTGTTAACAGATGTACCTCACGGTTTGTTTTGTCCCCAGAATGCACTTAATATGATTTTCGAAAGGCGGTGGCATATTCTATTTTAATTTCCAGGGTCGGGAAGGGTAAAATGGAGTATGTGACTTTTCTGTAACACCCTTCACTCTATCTTTGGGCGAAAGCCTCGCTGAAACAGTGAGATAACACAGTTGCCGGGTGATAATACAGTCGTTTTCATGGTGCCATGAGTTAATTTCAGAGGTGAAACTATCCTTACTAAGGAAAATAATGTGCCTTCTCCCCTCAGACCAGCCATTTGCTCAGAAGAGCAGATGGGCCTTGAGTGTCTCCCACGGGCAGAGCATTGGGGTGCCAGCATTGGCGTAACTCTGCTCTCTCCCCTCCGCCTTATTCTCTCCCTTCCTGGCCATTACGACTTGTTGTTTTTAATTGATTCTTTATATCTCTGATGTCTCTGGCAGTAATGTAATTCAACACCATCCCAGCCCCAACTCTACTATTAATTAAGTTCTGAACTGCCTGTATTAGTCTGCTTCAGGCTGCCATAACAAAATAGCATAGACTTGGTGGCTTACACAATAGAAATTAATTATCTCACAGTTCTGGAGATTAGAAGTCCCAGATCAAAGTTCCCCAGGGTCAGTTTCTGGTAAGAGTTCTCCTTCTGACTTGCAGAGGCACACAAAGGGAGAGAGGAGAGGGGGCACTCTCGGGTGTCTCTTCTCAGAAGGACACTGATGCTATTGGATCAAAGCCCTGCGCTTCATGACCTCATCTAACTTTAATTACCTCCATGAAGGCCCTATCCCCAAATGCAATCACATTGTGGATTGGGGCTTCGATGTATGAATTAGGGAAGTAGGGAGACCAACATTCAGTCCATAACACTGCCCAGATAGTAGGAGAAAACAAATCTTAAAACAGAAAACCATACCATCACATGAACGCCGTGGCAGTTATTCAGCTTTTAACTGGACCCTCCCTGCTTCCTGGACCTAGCAGTGGCCCACGTAAACTTACATTCTGAGTGATGGGTGCAGGGGAGAGTTTGAGAAGCCTCAGGATAAAGCCAGATGAGAATCTCAAGTACCTGTTTGCCTTCTTGTCTTCCATCAGTGACCTGGAGTGGCGAGTGGAGGGGTGGAAAGAGATTTCTAACCCGCAGAAGTGCCTGAGGACAAAGGATGGTCTCTAGCCTTTCTCTACAAGGATTTGAGCCTATTTGGTAGTTTCGAGGTGACTATTCGGTTCCTGAGAAAGTTGCTTTTCTCTCCTGACCCTGGCTTGGGGAACAGAGACTAGACTTCCTCGTAGGAGGGGGACAGCCTGTAGTCCCCATGCCCCTTGCTAACTGGAGCAAATCCTGGCATACCCCAGCCCAGTCTAGGCCTGACCCGAGCAGAAGGAAGCCTCAGAACCGAGGCATCCTCTGGAGTGCCAGCTTGTGGTTGCTGGGACACAGCTCAGAGCGGAACAGTGGTTGGCAGGGGCTGAAAGGGAACCTTGGATGTTCCTGCCAATGTGATAGGCGGTCGCAGGATTTTGTGAAGCAGTCTGATGAACCCTCTCAAATAGAGGCACCTAATGTTGCTCAGCTGTGTAATTGGGATGGAAGTGGGCCAATGAGAGGCAGCAGTTTGTGTTTAACCTTTTGGGAGTTTTGTTCCAGGAGACTGTGGGGGGTGGGGAGGAGAAAGAAGCATTACAAATAATAAGCTTCTCTGCCTGATTTGTAATGAATTAGTAATAAATGGCCTAGCGCTCTACGAAAGTCTGACGATTACAGAGCAGCTTTAGCTAAGTGCATGGGGCCACATCTTATTTTGATCAGCTGTAGCATAGCAAAGACATGTAATTATCATAATCTAACAATTAGCCTGGCATCACTTTCCAGTGTTTAATTACCCCGATAAATGGTAATTGAATAGAGGACTTAATGACAAGAGAGAAACTTTCATTCTGCCCTAGGTGCTTAAGTCGTCTACTCGGCTAGGCATAATTTTATAACATTGCTTGAACAGCAGTCCTGATTGTCATTTTCCTTTTTGCAGTCAGCCATTATTTGTTTCCTGGTCCTGACCTTTGTTTATAATACTGTTTAGCACTACACAAAATTTGACATGGACCCAGAACACAGAAGGAGATAATCGGGCACTTCAAACAGTTCTCCTGTTTTTAGGTACAACCCCTGATATCCTCCAGCTGCAACTTCCCTCCGTTGGCCATGCAGCAGTCACTTCAATGCACAAACACTGTGCTAAGTGTTGGAGGTACTGAGCTGAGCAAACACCAGCACTGTTTTCAAGGAGCTCGGTACTACAGTAATAAAAAGACGTCTCCATGAAAATAGTATTTTAACAATAATTACAGTGATTTGCTTTCAGTGCAGTCCCAGTTTTCTTGTAAATCAGTGTATTTACCTTGAATAAATTCAGTACTTTCTATGACTATACCCACCACCTGGTTTCTACTGACCCCAGATTTCTTCTTTCTCACCTTAGCTTTCTGCCTGGTCTCAGATCTGTATCCAGCTGCTCACAGGCCTCTAAGCAAATAGACAAAACGACTTTTCACATGCCAGTTTACATAGAAACAGCAGCAATGTCTGCTTTACATCCTAAAACTCTGTATGAAACACTATTATTATTGTGCCCTCGCATTACCAAATACATTTTCCCTTGCTGTGTGAAGATCAAGCAAAAGGAAGCCATAAACATTTATTCTCTTTCTTATTATTTATTCTCTTTCTTGTTATTTTTCTTGTTTGTTTAATCCTAGATTAACAGGGCTTCGTGCCATACCACGTAGGTCTCAAATACCGCACCCCAGTTTTTGAAAAGTCAGGGCCAAATTTCAGACTTTGTTGGTCATGATTCCAATGTTGTCATCAAGCCATAGTACAAATATTTATTTCTCGGTTTGCACACCAGTACTTAAGAGCCATTAAATCATTTTTTGAGTTGGTGAATAGAAAGGATTTTTATTAAAGCGCTTTGGTTATATTTTCATTATTGAAACTAGCAATCACCTGAAATTCCACTGGGCAAGTCCCTCCCAATAGGATCCAAAAGGACTACCTGTGTGTAAGCAGTTTGGCGGCTGGCTTATTTGTTTGATTGACTCCCGCATCCCCTGAACAGAATCTGTTTGTTTAATCCTTTTCTCCTAGGATGGTGGCTGGATAACCTGTTCAATGATTTCCTGCGTCTGCCTTTGGCGGATCTGCGCGTTTGTGGCAGGTGCTCTGTTCTGTGTGCCTGACGCGATGTAAGTCTGGATAACTTAGAGCATGAAGGGCAGCTTTGTCGGGAAGCTGTTGGCCAGCAGGAGTCGAGAAAAGCCTGTTTTGCATTGTAGAAGTGACCTCTCGTAGGACGTATCCTGACTGCCAGACGACCCTTCTTTATTTTATTTTAATCTCTTTCTCAAAACCATTTGAAGTGATCTGTGATTGTTGGGTCTGTACAACTCCGCCTGGTTAATTCTCTGGCTGACTTGGCCTGTTGACGTTGACACTTCCTTACTCCATGTCTGAGGCCTCGGTGGGGGCTGGGAAGCAATTAGACTGTCACCCAACGCTCCCAGTCCCTTCCTGAAGGGAAGTCTTGTTTAGGCTCTGACAATTTAATGCTTTGTTTCCTTTGGAGGGCTTCAGTCAAGCTAATAAAACAAACTCCAAATGAGTTAAAACACTGGAGGAGAGAACATTTTGCAGGCCCTTATTGGAAACAGGTATTACTCTGGGAAGATACCAGTTTAAAGAAGTCATTCAGACTGATGTGTCTTGTACTTGAAAAGCAATGAGTGAAAGCTATTTGAGGATTTTATCCACCTATTTGACATGAATAATTGGTATTAAATGTGGGATTTTTAAATCATTTGCTTAAGCACATAGCGCATGTGCACATATGGGAAAGAGAAATGACAGGTTAGTATCCTACACAGCCAATGAATTCTAAATATCTGACCAAATAAATACGGCAAATTCCCTTTGCCAACCGCTGTTGAATTCAAAGCAAAGCTCTCATGCTGCAGAATTCATAATTACCAAAACACGCGTGTGTGAGAACTTAATTGGAATTAGCGCACCAGCTCTGGGTTCTAAATATTTTGTCAGTGTCTTGTGCTTCATTGGGTGAAAATGTATGTGTTTAGCATACAGCATTTCAACTACAACATCTCTTAAATTCATCCTTTGGTAGTTTCTTTTTCCCCTCAACGTGTGAATCTTCACTTCTGTGGGAATTTTAGCTATTATTGGTGTGTTCTGGAGCCTGGAAGAGCTGGGTCGGACTTCCTGAATGATGTGTTTCACTTATCCTGTACTGTATACATCATTCAGCCTTAACAACGGCCCTCATAACAGTGAAATGCTCCATGACTGACTATCTCGGAGCTGAAAATGAAGGTCAATTACCAATACATTTGTAAGATAGACACGTTTTAGCCGGTGAGAGAAGAGAAACATTTAAAATCAGTAAAAGAAAATCTTTCTTCAGTACCCCCACCCAATATCACTGCTAATATCATTTATCTACCCCAAGTGTGATTTGATGTTTGTAGTCCATGCTTTAACCTCTGCAAGAAAACAGCAACCAAATAAAAGAGCATCTTCAGACTTCAGATAGGGAAACCAGAAGGCTTGCATTCTGTGCTGAAAGGAGTGACAGAAGCAGAGAAGAGGGGACGCGCTATGTGGTGGAGGCTGCCGTTGTTCCCGTCTCCGCACAAAACACATTCAAGCCCCATGTCTACGGCAGGGCCCATTAGGCCCTCAGGACAAATGGGGAATTCTTCTGGTTAAAAAGAGACATCTTATTCTGAAATTAGCCTTTATATCAATAATGGTAGAATTGAAAGACAGTACTGCCAAGATATATTTGCTCTAGATTTAGTTTAAAATTTGGGAGGAACCCTAAGCTGATAAATGTGCTTAATCTTTGACCATAAATCATATCCTCCTTTAACATTTCAATTTCAGAATGTAATATAGTAAGTTGCCTTGTAATTAAAGAAGTGACATTGTAGTTCTGTTCAAACAGGAATATTAAAATAACCACCACTTTGACAGATTAAAATACATTTGAAATGTAATAATCAACTATCCAGTTCATGAGAAATAACATTTTCATTATTGAATCCTTTAAAATATTACACGAAAGGGGGATAAAGCATCTCACAGCTTCCTAACCTCCAATAAGCACTCTGTCTCCTTTCATTAATGCTGTTTCTATATTTATGGAGTGAAGAAGCTTCACTCAGGAGCTGCTTGACAAAAATACCTCAGTGCGTATTTCCCTGGAAGCAGGCTCTCTGCTGTGCCAGCAACATATGCTGAAGGCCAGTTTAGAACGTTTTAAATACGCACCATTCCCTTCCTCTTCCAGCTACAAAAATAAAATGCATTTTGGCTTTAGCAAATGAGGATGGAATGCAGGGAGGGAACACTGCAGGGACAAGTGGTTAAAGGTGAGCTCAGGAGGGATGGCTTGATGCTGCTCCTCCACGGCCTGAACCCCGCCGCATCGCCTGTGTGTCTTTGGGACTTGGCATCCCCAGATGTCAGTATGACAACACAAGAGCATATGGTCGTGGAGGAGGAAGGAAGGTCAATGACACGAAAATCATCCATTGAGAAAGAGAGCTCGGTGATGTCTATTTGCCGTGGCCAAGAGGAAGCAAGGACAGAGCACACTGGGAACTTCCACTTGAAGTAAAGGCTGCGTACGTAGGGACTAGATGTCCCCAGTGGAAGGAACCAAGTCCGAAAACAAAGTATTTAGTTAGGAGGAGCAGAGTCCTCATGGTTCCGGTTAACTGTGACCATGAGGCCATGTTTTGGTCCCTATCTCAGAAGAAACTTGAGTTGTTGGTAACTAAAGGAAAAGGGAAATTGTCAACCTTTACCTTCCCTCTGTTGTCTTTAGTTCATTTGATTTCTAAGACTCAAGTCAGGATTCACTTGCTCCAGACAGGAGAAATAAGGAGAGCGATATTAATAATAGTTTTCGATTTATAATCAAAATTGTATTTAGCTGTGGAATCAGCTAAGTACTGAAGACAAACTAAGGCAAACACACATCTGTATATAGGCTTTCTTGTTCAAATCTCAACTTTTGGTACCTTTCCTATTAATAGCCCTGAAATGTGGGGGTTTTTTTTCCTCCCCAATCCTCCAGGCAGCCTCTGAGTCATCAAGAACTATCATAAAGTACATAATTCATTTTTGGTAATTGAGTTGATTACAAAGAACAAGTTTCCATGCAGAATTTTATTCTACTTAATTAACAAAAATGACCCTTTCATAATATACATGACATTCTCAGCCAGTCTTCTGCCAAATTTTGATTAATGTGTACAATGTATTCTTGCTGTAGCAGAGTACATATACTATTATACGTTATAAGGAGCGTTGACCTGAGTGGCCACGCGTCCCAGTGGAGAACAAGGGCCATCGTTCTATGCATGAGATGTTTCCTGGCACTCAAGACTTTCGTACTGCAAGAACACAGCCAGGGCAAAAATCATTTCACTCCAAGACAGTCACTTTTCTAAGTGTGGTAACTATGCATGCCTTTACATTATAAACCACTGTGATAATTTAGGAGAGATTATATTATAATTACTGCTGGCTTGTTGCTAATGCGCTCATAATATGCGGTGATTTCAGAGAGGCGGAGATGCATAGATACGATGGTTGGAATTAGGATAAAGAGTAAAGAGAACATACTTCCAAGAAACATACAGATGTATTGAAACAGTGGCCATGCTAGCCATGGCATTTGTAAATAGTGGCGTGTGGAATCATTCTTCCTCTGTGAATTTGCTCTTTCAAAATGAGCTAAAGCTCCTGAAAACTGTTTCCTGATGGAAAATAGATCCCTTTTGTGAGAACCTTAATGGCACTTTATTCTATGAAAGACTGAAATGATGTGTGTGATTCAGGTGCTAACCCTGCGATCTGGGGCTTATTCTAAATGGTGATGCACTATTAGGCGTTCATTTTAGGAGTTTGGGATCAGCCTAGTGGCTCAGCCCACTCAACCTTGAAGCAGGCTTTCCTAGAAGATCAGAATAAGTTGGATGAGGTCAACGACAACTGGTAAAGCTTTGGAGCCAGTGTGGTTAGGAGGAAAGAGAATATGCTTCAGAATCATGTAAAACGGGTTAAAATCCTAACTCTGCTACTTGTTTCCAATGAAAAAATTGAACTAAGAGGATAACAACTTCTCTGAAAGTCATGTCCTCATTGGTAAAATGAAACTAATTATATCCATCCAATAAGAATTTCATATGCAACGTATGTAAAGCCATAGCATAGCACATCCTGCATGTGGCAAATGTTTGCTGCCTCAGTGAATGAAGAAGATAACTGAAACCCATTGAGAATGAGAATAATCCCTCTGGAGGAATACAGAGTAGACCTAAGAGCTTGACATTACCAGTCTTCTCTTGCAAGAAATGGAATAGTGGAGAGCTTTGGTTTGGAGGTCAGAACTTGAATTGCTTGGGTTTGAATTCTGCCTCCATGTTTTCCTAGTTATGTAAATTTGAGCAGATTGCTTGACTTCCTAATCTCAGCTTTCTCCTCTTTAAATGCTCTACAAATAATGTCTATTCTGTGGGATTCGGGATGGAAGATACGTTGAAATAATGAATGTAACACAGTAAACACTCAATAATATTAGCCATACATATGTACTTCTTCAGAGTAAGGCCTGAAAATAGTGGTTCAGTGCAACTTTATAGCCAGAGAGCAAGATTTAGGATAGTATTAGAATATTTAACCCTAAACTTTCTTTGGGCTGTACTTGGTACGTTATGCAGATGGATTTTATGAGTTCCAGTTTTTTTGTTTACATTGACCCTTTGCTTTTTTTTTTTTTTGATCGTTGCTTTTGTTTACATTGACCCTTCTTTGGAATTTATATTGTAAACTAATTTGTGTAAATTAAAGATTTGAAACATAAGTAAGTTCTATACCGAATCATCGTCTTTATTTTGTCATATAAATAGAAGGGTAGAAATACTAATTCCTGGGCAATCACATTTTAAAAATAGATTCCACAGTAATTTATTTAACAACGCACCCAGAGTAAAATATCTCCAGAAAGGGTTAACTGGTCAACCCAGGTCTTCAATCTCATGGTTTACTAAAACTTTAGCAATATTAACAAGATGAAAGTTGGAAAAAGGAAGCTAAGTATGAGGTATCAAAATACTATGGCAATTTGTAGAATAAAGCAATAATAGAATGGACCCAGACGGGGGTGGTTTTAATTCTTATTTTCACGTTTAAGCAGTGTTGAGTGCTAGTAGAAGCTAAAATAAGTGACACTTGGGGGAAGGAAAAACATCCCCCTTGAATGTCTTTAAAATCTATAATAATAATATAATAATATAAAGTGCATCTGGGCATTGCCTTCTGCTGCAGCTCTTGTTTGGCTCTCATCCAGAGCTTGTCAGGCTCCCCCTGAGTGCCGATGATTCATGGCCCAGCACCCTTTTATCTGAACATTGCAGTATCTTTTCTTTGTGCTTTGGCAGTGATGTTACCTTGATGTTCAAAAATCTTTTAAAAGCAACACCGGCTTTCCGTGCATCCTGACAAATCGTTGTCTGCCAGTAATGAAGAAAAAGTAAACTTGGTTCCACGATCATTGTAAACATACAGAAATAAATACTTCTTTTGTTGTTGTTGTTGTTGTGTTTTTAAAAGTTATATTTCGAGATCCTCTCACTGAAAAATAATCTGGTCATCTTTCCTTATTTCCCATGTACAAATGAGCTTGCTGCCTTCCAAATGCATGAATCAACAGAGTTTTTGTACATCATTTAATATTTGAGGACAGACTTGGGATTTTTAAAAAGGGAAGCAGAGATATGTTTATTCTGATGTGCAAAAGTTAATATTTTATACTACCCATTGGAATATACTTTAATATATCCTGATAATAGTAAGAGTGCTTCACAGTCACACGGTGCTTTTCATACATTTCCTCATCTGAGACTTGAAGTAGCCATGGGAGGCTGGCAAGGCAGATTCTCATTATTATTCCGAATTACATATGAGGAAACTGAGGCTCAGGAAGGCTTATGATGCTCCCACTCAACCTGCAGCAGAAACCAGTCCATAAATATCAGTGTACGCACTCAAAATTAGCACTTCCACGATTACACGTTGTGATTCAGAAAGGAATCTAGGCTCTTGTCAATGAAGATTTAGCAACCAGCATGAGGGTGGTAGTCTTTCTACTGGGCTGAACGTGGGTCACAGCAACCTAGGGAAGGCCTCTGTTACATTTGAGTGCTGCATTTTAAGGGAAGCACTGGGGAACTGGAAGAACTTGTGCCAGAAGTAACCAAAGGAATCAGGATTTTCCAGTCCAGAGAAAGGAGGATAGAGAGTGATATAGCCGACATCTCCAGATGTTTTATGGACTACCTGGTGGAAGAAAAATTTTAGATTTGTTCTTTGTAATTTCAGGCAGCAGAAGTAGGATCACTGGATAGAAATTACACAGAAGCAGATTTATACTCAATATAAGAAGAAACTTTCTAACATTTAGAAATGTCCAAAAATGGAATGGACTAGCTCACCATCGCTGGGACTCTCTGACTTGAAGATTATATGACTTTATGGGTGTTGTATTTCAGCAGTAACACAGCTTTACGATGACCCTTCTGAGAGCTTGGGGAAGAATTTCTTCACTAGCTAAAAACAGAGAGGTTTTTTCTAGGTTTTCCACCCTGATTTTAGAAAGGTGTATGCATAACGGTTCCTGTTTCGCATGTAACTGGGTCCTGCAAAATACTATTCAGTTGATGGGGAAAGGCATATTAGCTAAAAATAAGCCAGAAAAACTTTTGTTAGGTAAGGATCGGAGCAGACAGTGTGAGGTGTGCGGTGGTGTGCGTGTGTGCATGCGTTTGCTTGTATGCATTTTAACTGTTTGAGGATGAAGTGGCCCTGGCTTTTGCTATTTTCATTTGGCTCGTTACTTTCACTACTCACCAGCCCAACCCTAGAGTACGACCTGCAAGATTAAAAGAAATGGGTGGAAAATCCCTCAAATTAGATGTTTTCAATTTTCTTAACATAGAAAGAGATAAGGCATCAAAAAAAAAGAGACTGGCTAAAATGAATCTGTGACATAAACAGATTTAGTAAGGGAAATACCTAGCTAGCATCCAACACCTACATCCCAGGTCTAGCCCCGTCACTCACTGCTTCATCATAATGCCTTAGGTTTTTTCCCCCGCCTCTAAAGTGTAAATGTTGTTTTGGAGTTTTCTTTCCAACTTTTAAATTTTATGATCTAACTCTCTCAATTTTGTGACTCTAATTCTCAATTTGCATGGAAAATTGAGAATGGTCTCAATTATAACAAAAATAATTGGTATTTGTTTTTTAAATTACTTATTCATTCAAAACTACTTATTAAATGGAACACTATTTTAGAAATAAGAAAAAACTTTGCTTCAATATATGTGATTTTAAGAATGAAAACAGCAAATATGTATCTTTAATATTTCAAATGAATGTGAAGGATTCATTCATTTATAATTATATTTGTTTCAAATATAATAGAAATTCCTCTGTAAAACGGCTTGTTTCTTTGATTAGGAACAGTAACATTTCAAACCAGGCCCCGAATCACAATGGCATACAACAAAAACAACTTAAAATAATAAATCTCTTAGTCCTGGCATTATTAAAGTTTCAACCACTGATTCCAAACACAAAGCCTTTCCTCTATGAATAATCTCAGCTTTTCCTTCTTCCCACAGATTCCAGAAGGGTGACTACCACATTGACGTCTGTATCAACGACTACCTGGATGTTTTCTGCCCTCACTACGAGGACTCGGTCCCGGAAGATAAGACCGAGCGTTATGTCCTCTACATGGTGAACTTTGATGGCTACAGTGCCTGCGACCACACTTCCAAAGGGTTCAAGAGATGGGAATGTAACCGGCCTCACTCTCCAAATGGACCACTGAAGTTCTCTGAAAAATTCCAGCTCTTCACACCCTTTTCTCTAGGATTTGAATTCAGGCCAGGCCGGGAATATTTCTACATCTGTGAGTATATGCAGATTTATCGTATTGTGGGGCAGCTGCAAGAATCCAGAGTAATTTTTTACCCGTGTTTCAGAGAATTGCAGCGAGCCGGACTCTGCATTACAGATGTCTCCTTGTAAATGCATACATCAGGGTCCCTAGATACATTAGCTGGGAATTGAGAGCACAAATTAGATTAAAGACACAGTGCCTCTCCCCCTATGAAATTGCTTGTCAGCCTGTTCAGTGAACCACTGCTGACTTGTATTTCTTTTAAATGAAAATTGCTAGGACTTCTCCAAAGCTGAAGAAAAGAAAGAGATTCCTGAAAAAAAAATTAACGGAAATAATTAAATTTACATAGCTTGGAGTCATTGGATTTCTTATTCAGGTGTCAGCAATATCCTTTCAATCATCCACATTTTCAGTGAGGAAAGCCAAAACTCCTGCAAATGTCAGCATGCTGACGATAAATACTATCTTTGCATCAAGGAGAAAAGACAATTACAAAGAGCAGCTGTGCCTTTAAATCCAGAAGGGGTTCCAAGGGAACTGGTGTAAGTGAGTTTCCCACCTGCGAGCATTAAGTGACCCTGTCCTGAGAGGGCTCACACTCTCTCAGCAGACCCTGTTCTGATCACATGGCCATGGCCCTCTATTTCTCCGTCACACACACCATCACTGCCTTGGGCATCCTACTAGTCATATATTCTAGGTAACCGCTTCTCAAACCTCTGTGCATAAGTCACTTGGGGATCTTGTTTAATGCATATTCTGACTTAGGGGGTCTGAGGTGAGGCCCAAGAGTCAGCGTTTATAAAGTTCCCAGATAAAGGCGATGCTACTGGCCTGCAGTCCGCACTTTGAGTTAGCAAGGTGCGAGGTCATGTCTAATTTAGGCAGCTTGCTGTGTCTCTGTCTGGACTTTCCTTCAACTAATATCAACTGTTTGAGTAATCTGGACTTTCCCACATGTTTCCACAGTCAGCTGAAGGAGTTAAAATTTATTTGTTTAGAAGTACATTTACTGAACAGCATATCATGACTCAGAAGTGCTGGGGGGAGGCAAGATGAAAGGACGCTCCCTGTCCTCAAGGAGTGGACTGTCTGGTGGGGAGCAGACATGTCCATAGGCCACTAAAGTGTAAACAGACAGTTGCAGAATGAAGATAGATGCAGGGAGCAGGGGGACCCTGGGGGGCTTGTAACTCACCTGCCTGAAGAATCAGGACCTGCAGCTGCACTCGGCGTGCAGACCCAAGCAGCAGCACCCAGTACGCTCAGCGCTGACTTTTCACCCCCGCCTGCCGGGCCAGCCAGATGGAGAGCCTGCCTGTTCTGGCTCGTGGCTGCAGTCTGTGTCCCCACCTACCCCTGACCCACGTTTTAAGTCTACAAGGATTTCTCACTCCCCTTCTTCTCCAGAAAACAGAATTTATAATAAGCTGGATTTCACCATCACAGGGGCACTCTCACTTATATTGGAATTGAATTTAAAAAGGAAATTGAACAGTACCAGTTTTATTATTTCAGTGCATATTTCAGTCGTTAGTCATGAGAAAACATGTGAAAGCCTTGATACTATCTCACATTCGATCCATAAAATAAGAAAAGGAATATTGAGTTCCACGAATGGGGGAAACACTGGTGTACAGTGAATTCACACGTTCTCAGGCAGCAGGCTCTTGCCTTTTGCTGATTTTTTACTTTGCAAAAGAATCTCATTCAGCAAATGAGAAAAAGCAAAGAGGAGAACTTCAGCTGTGGTGCGGCAACTCATTAATTGCCAGCCTCTAAAATATCATATCAGTGTAGGAGGAAATTATTGCATTACCAAATTTTCAAATTGGTTTCTCGGGTTAAAAAGCGACAACAAAAGCAAAACCCCAAAATGAATAGAGAGCACCAAGATGGGAAACATACTCACCAGCTAACTAGCTGATTGCATGATTATTAGAAATTATAGAATCCATTGAGGTTCATAAGCAAGATGTTATTATTCAAATATACCCATAGTGCTTATGACTCGCTTTTCCTCATTTGTGGTTAAATTCAATATTTCACTAAAAACCATTATGTGTCTTCTATAACATTCATTTAACGGAGTCATTTAACTGTCAAGGGCTCCTGTCAAAGTAACTGTTCCAAAATGCTTCAAAATATCAAGAGCTTTTTGCTGTTCAGCTGAGTTTAACCTGAATTACATTTTTTTTAATGAAAGGTAAAATAGCACAAAATTAGCAGTGAGGAGATGTTCATTTACAAGAAGCACAGTGGCCTATAGTCAGTTAAATTGAATTTTGAACCATGTTTTAGAACCACAAGAGCATCTTTTCCTGTCTTTTTAGTAGTGAAAGGGTTTCCTCTCTCTCCCTCTCTCTCTCTCTCTCTCTCTCTCTCTCACTGCTGAGAGCTGGAGCAGCAGAGCGAATGTGGGTTCTTACAGACGTTTAATGTACTGTGGTCATAATTAAACTAAAGGATTCTTAAGGGAGAATTGGCCCTCCGTTGAATTTTCCTCTCTCCTAATATGTGCGGGATGAACAAAGAGGCCGGGAAATGGCTCTTTCCACACTTGCTACAGCACGAGAAGCTCTAGTGCTGATCTTAGGAACAAGCTGACTGTCCGCCAGTCAGTTTTATAAAACGTTCTTACCAGAGGCCAGGGGTATGTTTCAGCTCTTCACACCTTAAAATCTCTTCCAAGTTTTCCAAGAGAAAAAGAAAACCTATTGCCAAAAGGCAGTCCTGCTTCAGAGCGCTAGAGGAAAGGTTACATGTAATGGGGATGGGAAACAAAAATTCAGATGTAAACTTGGATTTGTGGGAAGGGAAGGGGAATAAATCATAACAAGATACCTGCCTCATCACTTAGACTCAAAAAGGACATAGATTAGAGAGATCTTATCAAGTTCAGCTGTATCCTTTACAAGATTTATTTCCATCTTCATTTCGCTGAGGTATACAAAGTTAAGAAATGCAGTAGTTGGAAATATCTCAAATCAAGTTTCCAATTTACCTTAAAAATAAAACATTCTTCACAGTTCTAGATCCTTTATTTGTCCCAAGAATGACTATGCTCTGTCCTTTTTTCCATGGAAACAGGCAGTGTATTAAGTTGTTATAACTGATTATTGCTAAGGCCTACTCAGCCTATTCTCGAATCTGAAAAACGATGTTTTTAATCTCCAAGAGTTATTTTGGTAAGTGGATTGGCATACTAAATTACAGAAAGTCGGTGGTATTTCTACCAGTGATAGATTTGCAGAACTACCCGCCACTGGGTTATAGCAATAGTCATAGACTTCCTAAGGTGAAGAGTTATTTTAGAAACTTCAAAAATACTGATTTTAGAAATGATTCTCATAAATATTAAACCAATGAGAACAGTTTTGAAAGAAGTTCTGTGGTTGCTATTTTTAAATTAAAAGAGGCAAAGGAAAATAGATAAGGAACAATAAGTTATTTTGGTAAGTCAGTAGAAACACTGATTTTCTTTTTTAACACTGATTTTGAATGTCCCCTTTTGTAAAGTGAGGAAACCTGAGTCTAGGCCCTTCTCTTGACTTAACTAGCTATATGATCCTGGGTAAATCAGTCTCCCTGGATTTCCGATTCCATGTTGTAAAATAATACGATTGCAACAGATGATTTCAGACATTTCTTGGAGCGTTAATACCCTAACCTTCCTCTATTTTACTGAAGGGGGCTGCACCATTAAGGAAAAGAGAACATCTGTGCAGCCCAATGCCTTTTCTTTTCTTAGTAGGTGTTCAATAAATGCCAGTCAAAGGGACTTCATTAGGGGAAATGCAGAGTGGAAAGGCCTATTAGGTATTAGAATTATTAAACCCCTGCCACTGTGTGTAAGCCGTCATCTGTGGTCTCCACTAGTGCCGCAGACACCTGTTTTCCTCAGGCAAGTCACCAGCCCCTCTGTCCAATCCCTCCAGTGACTGACTTCCTGTCGCACCAAGACAGAAGTCCAAAGCCCCTAACCTGGCCAACAAGTTCCTCCTTGGCAGGTACCCCTCTCTGCCTCACCTGCAGCCCCTTGGGCTCCTTTGCTTACCGCCCTCCGCCCTGTTGGCTCTACTCCAGCCACCTGCCCTCCTTTCTGTGCCCCGTGCCTGTCCATGCCCCAGACAGTCTACGCTTTCCCCCTGCTTTATTTTTCCCCAAGCACTCATCACCCCCAATATTAGATATTTATGGGTGTTTGTTCACAACTGCTTCTGCTCTATGCTCTGAATTATATTGTTTGGCGCATAGTAGATGTTGAATAAATGAGACTCATTAATGTTTAGATAGCACTTACTCTGTTCCAGGCACTGTCCTATGCACCCCACAATTCTCAAAACAGTGCCATGAGATACTGTTCTTCCTATTTTACAGGTGAATAAACTGAGGCACGAAAAAGTTAGGTAACTTGAAAAAGGTGTACACAGATAAGAAGTGGCTAATCTAAGAGGAAGTTGAATAAGCAACCAAAAGGAAATGAAGAGATAGAGCCCCAGGTAGCAATTGCTTACAAGGGGGAAAAACCTTAATGTTGTATTTTAAAAGATTAGGAACAATTAGCACTAATGTTTAGAAAACATTACTTTACGAACTGCTAGAAACCCAAATCGGATAGGAGTAAGACGCATTTTAAACACAGTTAGACATTTTCAGCATTCCAAAGGATACTTTTCTTTCTCCAAAAGAAATTTCAACTCTTATCTTCCTAGATGGTTGATCCTTTTAATATAACTTCAGAAGTCAGAAAAGTTGTATTTTCAAAGAAATTCTGTTTAAATCCACTAAATATTTAACCTGCAGAATGAATCATGATTCCACACTTGCTTCAAGAATGCATGAGTTTTAATGGGAGACCTACAATAAGAAAGACAAATGCCATTTTCTGAAGATGCTACTATAATGACAGAGAATTATTTGAGCATTTGCTTTATCTAAGGTATAGCTAGCTGATTTCCTATAAAAGATATCAATAGTTTATAGTCATGGCATCCAGATGGAAACTAGGAGTTTCTGGGAGATTCTTAGGGAATATACCCTTCCTAAGCTTATTGGTGAGTAAACTTGAATACACATGTATATTCCTTTATATTGACATGGTGATAGAAGTACAAAGCTGAAAAAATGTCCATTTCTTTGACATTAGAATCCTGAAAATCTCATTAATGAAAAGAAGTTTTAAGAAGTCGAAGACTTTCTGCTTCAGTCTTTTTGGTTATACATATTTTTCAAAATTAGAAAGAAAATCATGAGGACAGCCTATATTACTAAGAGCATCATTCTTAAATTCATAGCATGCAATAGCTTGAATGTAGGATGGTTAACTGCTAATTCTCTGCTTTATGTACTTTAATTAAAAGTTTACACTCTTAAGTTGTGAGGCAATGGTAGTATACACTACACAGTCTTTTAAAGATTTTGTTTAATTTTTTTGGAGAGAAGGGAAGGGAGGGAGAAAGAGAGGAAGAGAAACATCGATATGAGAGAGAAACATTGATAGGTTCTCTCTCCCATGTGCCCCAACTGGGGACCGAACCCACAACCCAGGCATGTGCTGGGAATCAAACCAGTGACCTTTTGCTTTGAGAGATGATGCCCAACCAAAAGAGCCACACTGGTCAGAGTTGCACTACACAATTTTTTTTGAAACTGACAAAATCGCCTAAATTCTTATTAGATATCTTATTGAATTGATCAGGATTAGCTTCAGAACTCATTTGATTGTACCCAATTATTGACTATTCTTTAGTATGTAAAAGAATATTTGAGCAAATCAAGATTAGTAACGTAGAGGAAGTCCTTCACTTGCCAATTTGATATGTTCCAGAAGCTTATTTGTAGGCGAGTTGTTTGGAACTTACGAGTGTAGTTTCTCATAAAAGTGTTTCTAAAGTCAGGCAAGCGCTGCATAGTGTGGGGAATCTACTTAACCATAACATTGATTTAAAACTGTATATTTTTAACAAGAAATAGTAGAAAACAATATGTAGCGGGGTTATTCAATAAATATTTGCTGAATGAATAAATGCCAAAATAATAAACCAAGTAGAACAAAAGCAATTAATTTTTTATTTCTTATATGCTGGTGTTTGAGAAAAGCAGATAAATTAGCATTTGCTCTAGGTTTTACTGCAGCCACTGCAGCAGTTCCCTAGTTTCTTAATAATGTTTTCTTGATCATATGCTGGGGTTATATTACATCAAAGAAGAGAATGGACCTTTTTGTGTGTGTGTGTGTGCAGTCTGTAGTGAATGCAGCCTTGAGCTCAAATCCTCCTTATATATTCTTAATAGCTGTGCGACTTTGGGTAACGTAACCTCATCAAACTTCACTTTCTTCATTTGTAAAATGGGTATATAGCAATAGTTTATTATGACATTTTTTCTTATTTTCAAGATTCAATTAAATATTCTTTTAAGGATGCATTGACTACCAAATAGATAAATTACCCACGTCCAAAAATGTTTGCATTGTTTGAAAACTTAAGGCAGCTTGAATAGTCCTGATTGACATTTTAGTTGAGTAAAATATTTCTTGAATGCCTAGTAAAGATCCACATTATAAGTCCATGCCCTATCTTCTGAAGGAATTATATCCTAGGATTATATATGCCTGAGGGAGTCTTCATTCCCTTTTAGATGTTTGGTTTTTCAGCAGCTTACTGTAGTGATCTACATTAATAATTATTTGGGTCCTGACAGTTTATACCAATCTGCCTTTTTTTCTGAGTTGTTCTTATTGAAATAAAAGAGTGTCAAAACAGCGCATTTATCAAACCAGGAGGTAATCTTTTCCATCTTTCATAGTCTTTTAGTCTTGCAGGGGAGGTGACCTATAAGTACAATGTACTTTCTTAAAATGAGCAACTCAATATTTGCTACAATGTGTGTATGCATTTTGCTTTTATTATTGAAAAATGTTTTTGATTACTGGAGTCTTATTTTAGCATTAAATGCTCTACCATATACTTCAGCTGAGATTCAAGAGGTTTATAACTGAAATTTCTAGAAGGAATGTTTATTTACTAGGTCACCCCCTGTATTTTGGAGAGGGGATAATGTAGATTCAGATCACGGTATTGAGCAAGGTGTATTTGTATCAATAAGCAAGAGAGTCGAAGGGCAGTATCAGGAAATTTTTGAATTTTAATATCTTTATAGTTGAAAAGAATGACTATGGCACAAACATCAAATAGCAATTGCTCAAATATAGATACAGAGTATATCTCAGAGTTTGTTTTTATTTTAAGTTTTGTTTTATTTTGAACATACAACAGAATAGTTTTTCTCCATTTAGACACTGTAAGTTTGGGTCTGTATCAGATTTCTTCCTGAAAATAGTCATTCTCTTCCCTTTATATATTTCCCATGGTCTTCAGTGAACCTGCAAGAATGCACCTTTTTATTTAAAGAATGAGTTTTAGAGAATTGTGTCAGTTTCAAGCTGTCCCTAGCCATCTTTCAGAGAGCATGAATGGATTTCAAGGGCTCTTAAATGAAGGTTAAATAAAGAACAAGAAAGAGGATATTTAGAGACTTCAGGATAGTTTTCTGTGCTAATTGTAAGTTTCTCTTGTGAAAACTGTTGTTGATAGTCGGGTGCCCGTTACCTCCTGTGCAAGAACACGTAGCTCGGGCCTGGTGGGCGTGCGGACGTGTAGCCCCGCGCATTTCGGAGTCTGAGTCAAACCAAAGGTGGAGGAGGCAGTTGATAAAAACGCAGGATGTTTGAAAACACTTAATTATTTTGTACGTTTTAGGCATTATGATTGGGTCATATAGAGAGAATTTTAAAAGAAATGCATGACCTGTTAAATGACTTGACTACAGGATGAGGTACTGTTGAAAAGAATCGGACGAATCAGAGAAGCGAATGCCGCCGTTTCAGGCCTGTGAACAGGAAAGTGGAGCAAACATCATCACTGCTCTTAGTCTTTGACTTTGGGAGCGTTCTTAAAGTTCACAAAGGGAGCCGTAGAAGGTGTCGAATAATTGGAGCTTGATGGAAATTCATGGTATCAGTCACAAGAAACTGAAAACTCCTAAGTAGTCTTCCCATTGTTTGAATTTTTCAAAGCCAACGACACTCAGCTAAGACACTCAAAAACCAAGCAATTTTTATTTGTGCTCCTTTTATGAATTTAAAATGCTCTTACAGGACTGAGGAAGCATGTAGGGGTCTGACCTGCTAAGGAGGGAGGAGGAATTATGTCACCTTTTGCTTCCTATTACCCCACTGAGACTAAATGCTGAAATGGAAAACAAATTAAAGGGCTGTTCTTTGTTTCCCTAAATGTCAAAGGGGCCACATCTCCTAGAGAAATCACACACCTGATTAATTGTATAATTTCACAGGGAAGCAGTAATTCTCAGCCTTATAAACATGTAACGTACGAATTTGATTTCCGAGTTAACTGAAAACAGTTTAATGAGCTGCCGCATCGTTGTGTGTGTGCAGCGTTACATAGAGCAGATGCCAAGAGAAAGGGAAATAACACGCTGGTGACACTTGGAATAACTGTTTATACTTCATTGACTTCGGGTTGTCAGCATGCTATTCTCTGTGTTTCCCTTAGTAACTTATTAAGGCAACTGAACTCCAGTGTGATGCTGTCTAGGTGTCATTTGCTGTAAATTACACAAGCATGCACACACCACACACATAGTCAATCTTCAGGGGAAAAAAATAATACCTCCTTGCTTAGACGAGCAAAATATCATCCATGACACATGCACAGAGAGTGAAAGGTGACTCCCTGTGCATTGTGCCTGCCGGAAGAATAGCATTTGGCCTTTCATCAGAAGAAATACTATTTCTACAGATTTTCCCACTCATCTATTCTTGCTCTATTTTAACAGAATGGTTGTGTAACTCTTGGTTTGAAAGTTGTCATACAGCCTCACAGCAGGCTTATATTATCTACAGAGTTCTTTATGAGGAAATATAAATCACCACAAATGAGACTTTTCACAGCCAGAGATACGTAGAAATTTGTGTCAGTGCTTTGCTGGCTTGCTAAAAAATATCTCTAGGCTCCAAAGCTCTCGCACAACTCATCCCCGCTCCCTACCCTTTCGGGAAGCAATTCTCAAAACTTGAGATTTATGGCCCAGAGAGCTGATAGTGGCTATAAAGTTTTCTATTTTCTCTTTTCTTTAATATTAATGCAGAGAATGAGGCATCATCATTCATTATTTTAGTTCATGAGCATCCTGTGGGCTTGAAATATGGTTTCCGGGGATATGGCTTACCCTCCCTCTGTTTAATAGGGGGAATGAGTGGACTTTGGCAACAGGCTTCTTTTCCACTGAATATTTTTAGGCAGATTGTAGAAAGTCCATGTTAGGAACAGAGCTTTAATATATATGCTATATCCAGGTTTGGTTTTAAAATTTAAAGCTTTACAAAATATCAATTCATTTTGAATGTCAAAAGTAAAGCATCATGAATTGGAGTATAGCCAACCAGTCTATTGTTCTTAGAAATAAGAATACCTTTTCATTTTACTATTTTCAGAGATGTACCATACTTCCAACTAGCTCTATCTACATTAGTGTTAGGTAAGATTTAGTTTACAGTTAACACTCCCTTCTGCTTTCAAATTTCTAAAAACAAATATTGTCTCTGAACAATTAAAAAGTAATGAATATTGTTGTTAATTTAAACTTGTCCAAATTTTAGTAGCTTCAGTATCTGGCTTCTAATGTGAATTTGCTTTTTCTAATTTTTTTTTTACAAACACTTTTTACAGTTAATTTTCCCCTTTAAGTCCGTTATCATCAACCCTGACTCACATCTGAATTGATGGCATTTTCCTATATGTTTTGCTTTAACAGGTTCAGTGGGTTCTCAACCTTGAATTCAGAACTTCTTTCTCTATCTTAGGCCTAGTTTTTTAGGCAGAGATCTAATCAAGGAGAGTAAAATAGAGGCCAACAATACGAAGAAGCAATTTTTGTTTTACTTTTAATAGATTGCTTAGAGTTCTTGCTATATAACTGAGGGCAGTTTAATTAATTTTGAGACCATGTAATAAATACTGCAATGATTTAAATGAAGTTTAGCTGCTATTGTTGTAAAGACAGCCTTTTGCTAAAGCCTTACTCATACTTTGACCAATAATCTTCCCCTAACATTTGTTCTAATAAGCATAATTATAGTGTCTCAGCATTTATTGAAAGTTTACTGTGTGCTAGACACAGTTTCAGGCACCGTGCTTGTTTTTACTGGTTGAATCCTCATCTATGATGTCAGTTCTATTAATACCCCTAATGTATAGATGAGAAAACTGAGGCAGAGAGAGGGTAAGTAACTTGCCCGTGATTATGTAGTTTGCAACGCAGCCAGGATTTGAGCCCATGCCATTTGACTCCCAGTCTGAGCTCTTTATTCACTTACTTCATAATAAATACTTTAAAAGAAGTTAAAAGGAGACAGATTCAAGTATGCTTGACAAGTCATTATATAAGTCCTACCTATACACTGGAATTTAAAGCAAATCCAGTTCAAAAAAAATGACTAACGTGACCTCAAGAGGAACGTTTCCCGCTTGCTTATTCCTGAGATTCCTTGCGGTACAGGTGTGTGGGTTTTTAAAACCAAGGAGAGCACTGCTGAATGGTATGCGAGGTCAGAAAGTGATGACATAAAATAGGTCATTCACTCCCCCTACTTCAATTGTGATGAAGACATTTAGTGATTAGCAAGACTGTGGAAGTATATGTGTCTTTGGCACCCTGAGTCGTTTTTTTCAGAGCTTTAATTTGACTGACAGAAGCAGTAGCACAGAGCAGGCATGGGTGTGTATATTGCAAAACCTCATGACCGACTGTCTCAGTATCACAGCTTATTAACATGACATGTTGGGGATTGCCTTACTTTGTCCTTCGGCCGCACATCGGCTGCACATGATTTTTTCAATTATTATAGTTGTTGTTGCTGTTGTTATTGTTATTTAAAATCCATCAGTTTTCCACAGACTTGAGGGTATTACTCATCTCTGCAAATTCAAGAAAGATGAGTAGAGATTCTACGAGGGGGAGTGCCAAATTTGAGAATGTATAACACTTGAAATCTTTAGAGTGAAGTTCAGGTACTATGGCAGCCGTGAGCAGGCACCCAGATTTCACGCAGGAGGGGTCATGGCGCTGGTTCACAAGGGCGGGTGGCAGAGCTGGGAACATGGCCTTGGCAGCCCTCCAGAGAGCAGGCTTCACTCGGCTCTCGTGATTTCCTCTCCACCTGCCTTCCCTCTGCTGGTACAGAAGTCAGAGGGGCACAGACTCCGGGATCAGTGAAAAGACAGGTCTCACTGGATGGAAAGAGAATATTGGGAAATAGAACTGTATAGGTTGGGCCAGGATGCAGAGGGCCATTCATTTTGGTCTGAAGAGTTTGGAACTTTTCTAGCAGGCAATAGGAAGTAGTATGTTTTTGAAGGTGATAGTGATTTGGGAGGGCTTTATCATATAAATACATTGAAATTAATTGTTTTAGGGCTTGATGTTAACTGGTTATATAGTAATAGCTAACATGTAGTGAATACTTATCTATTACATAACTTTACTTATATTATTCATGCCTTATCACTATGTGTTAGGCACTGTTACTGTTCCCTCTTCACAGATGAGGAAACTGAAGCACAGTCCAGTCAAATTATTTGTCTAAAATCACACTGTCCCTATGTGGTAGAGTCCAGTTGAGCAGAGGCATTCGGACACCACCGTTCCTGCTCTTAGTGCTTTTCTGTGTCTGTAGCAAGTAATGTTGGGGCACCGACTCCATAAATAGAGCTGGTGCTTACGAAGAAATTATTCTAACCTCAGAGACAGCGATACCCTTTATCTGAATCCCTATTGTTTCTATATTGCCTTCAGCTTCTTCGCCATGGCTGCAGTGTTTTTATTTTTATTTTTTGCATAGCTTTATGATGTTTTTATTAAGTGAAAATGCTAAATCAATAACATTTGCTGGATTATTAATTCAATCAAATAGCAGCACTTCTGACCTTTTGATATGAAATGTTAGTTTATTATTAAAGTTCATGTTAGAAGATTTATGGCGGCTATTTCCTAAAATATTTATATTGAAGATGCTATATAAATTAGTTTATTAAAGTCTACTTGGGCTGTTGGTTCTTGTGCATCATTAAATTTGTAGAAAATCTACAGTGGCTAGAGAAGGATACACTTCAGTAATACATATTATTTTCTCATTAGGAAAATAATTTATCAGTGCTCCCAGAACTGTGTTTACCCATCAGGCCAGTGTAGCAGACACCATAGAGGGACAATAGAAAATATTCAACGTAACTTTTGTCTTCCAGGAACTCATAGTCCAGTGTGAGAAAAACATATCCATGAAAATAATAACAAAGAGAAATAAAGTAAATTACAAGATTGACACTGTTGATATCGAAGAGGGAGAAAAGATTGCTTCAGATGGAAGATGTTAAAGATTGGAAGCGCTGACTTGAGGGACAAGGTGGAATTCAGGGTTCCGGGCTCCAGATACTATCCTAACTTTAGTGACTCACCTGCAGAGGGGAGTAAAAATGCAGATTCACTGAACCAACTTCCAGAAAGTCTGATTCATTAAATTTTAGGAGGTTGCCGGGCAGCTCTTTGTTGCTAATGAGCTCTCCAGCAGTTTCTTTTGTAGGTTATCTTTGTTCTCCACTTGGGGAACATTGGCTTAAAGTGGGTATAGATGATCCGAAGTCAAGACAAGGGAGAAGTGGATACTGGGGGAACAGCACCATCAGTGTTGAGCAAAAGCAGCGTTTATAATGTGAATGTTTGTATAACCCAAGGGGCTCTGATTAGAGAGAGACCAAGCCAGTCCAAGATAAAGACCAAGATACCGTAGGATTCTGGGAGTTGACTCCTCCATGATGGCGATAACAAATCTTTCCTTCCGCCTCACTAAACAAACTGTCTTGTTTGCTTCATCCGTACAGAAGATTCAATTTCACCAGGCTGATGCAAACAAGAGCCAGGCAATCCTTTGGGGTTTTTGTATTTTTTATACAATTTTTAAATTTTTTGTAATAAAATGAATTTCTTTTACACAGAGGTAAGCTGTGTGAGGATAAGAATTAGAAAGCCACGAAAAAATAGCAAGGAAACAGGCAATATATTTAGTGATAAGAAATACTAAGTTTGGACCAACAGTTTAGAAGGAAGGTGTGTACTTGGGGAAAATGGAAAGAATAGCGGGTAGTTCCTGTAACGTTCTATTTCTGTTAACACAAGGTTGTTGGAAGGGACAATGAAGAAGTGGGTGCCTATTGTCTGTGACCTTTCGGGCTTGTCAGTTTATGTTCTCTTCTCCCTGCTGTTTAGTTAGAGTCTGATGAAAAAAGAGTATATCTAAATGGAGCCATGATTTGGTTATGATTAAAGGTCAACAGAAATGTATATTTAATCACCATTTACTACTGATGTATTGGGTTAGACAGCAGCCATGTTTTTAGCCATATAATATGTCCTGATTCCTAGAAAATAAGACCATTACTTAATAGGTTTTTTTTATAAAAAATATTATTAAGTTTAGAGGAATAGATAAGATGAGAACGAGGAGAGCTGGGTCTTGACTCCATTGCTTATTAGGTGTGTTGATTTGAGCAGGAGATTTCAAGCCATGCCTCAAGTTTCCCATATATAAATGAGTTAAAGTGCTAGTTTAATAAATGGTATTCTTAATATTGATATTTGAAAGGCAATTAGTTACTTTCCTAGTTTCTGTCAAAATTAATGATAGCTTCCATGACAAATTTTTATGGGTACTTTAAATTATACATTTGCATGTGTCAAAAATAGTTCCTATCATCAACTAGTTTGAAATACACTGGTGGTCAGAAATAGCTTACTGTCATTTACTCACAAGGGCATTTTTCTCACATTGTTGGCAGAATCAAATATGACCAAAATGTATTAAGTCAGTTTGCTGTGGTTCGTTTAGAATGTTCTACAGTGGTAAAGATGCAAAAATACCAATCTGTCACTTTGCGAACCATTCTTTGGGTCACATCCAAGTCTGCGGTGGTCAGTCAAATTCATATAATATATTTTTTAGGGCTAACTAGAAAACTGCTTTACCGTTGGCAAATTTTATGCACCTGTTTTTCCCCATAGAGGCTCATACCTGAGGAACATGGAGAAATGTTCTTTTCTAAATTGAAAAACTCAGCTGTACTCTAAATGAATGGGATAAATTATCTTTTTCACAATTATCCATTAAAGGGAGAATTAGAATTAATATTAATCACAGATGTTTCATCAAGTTTTATTATCAACCAGACTGACTGCCAAAGTGCTTTCTGGAAGACATTTTCTCTCCCTCCCCCACCTGCAACGGGGAACAAACTGTTATTATGTGTCCTTAGATAAAGATGAATGGCTTTGTCAGTTCATTTGAGAAAATCTGTATTTTACTGTACATTCTACTGAAGTTCAAGGCATATCTGAAAAGCATGGCTTGTCACCTCCCTGATAAAATTTTAAAATAAAGACAGAAGGTAGTATAATTCTTTTCACCATCAGAAACAAATTAACTAATAAGCAGGCCAGGGTTCTTGTCACTTGACTCGTGTCTTTAAATTTTGACAAGCCGTGTTCACAGATAAAATAAGCAAAATGCCCATCTAACCCTGGCATTTTAGCAGCTATATTTTTATCCATCACACTTAAATTATTTTAATATCACCTTTCATTTTTATGTCAACTCTCTTTCTGGAATAATTCACTACCAGTGTGTGGCCCCTATAGTAATTATGAACATTTGATAACGCCCCATTTACTTGCCAAGTACACCATGGGCGAGTGCTATACTCATTGTAAATACTATTTATCAATTCTAGCTAACCGAAACAAAAAAATGGAGAACTTTTTTCCCTATTTAAGACATGGACTTTTTTTTTTTTTTTTCACTGAAAACCTCTGGATGGACAGGAACCAAGGCAGTGCTAGGGATTTAGAACATAGAAACAAGTAGATAATTAGAATTATTTCATCAAGACTCAGCCATTTGATTTTCTTAGCTCTAGCATTTCCCCATTCCTGTGTCACTACTCAGGATTCAAGTTCCTAGGGAGAGGAATTTGATTGGCATATACACCTCTCCTTTGGAAAGAATAAAGAGCATCTTGATTGACAACCCCACCAAGAATGCATGGAACAAGGAAAGAGTCCTTCAAAGTTTTTGTAGTTTTTGTTTGGTTTTTAGGCCACAGAAGATAGGCAATGATGCTAAATAAGCAAAAATAACTGCTGGCCAAAACAAGGGTGTTTTTCAATGATGAATAGTGTAGAATATGTGGAATTGTTCAAAACAAGGAAAAAAAGAAAAGAAAACCTATGTAATAAATCCTGTAATTACAACAGGGCCTGAGCATCAATTTGACATATTTCTAATTCATTGTACGGTAACATTTTATCTTGTCTAGTAGGCTTTGCTGTATTCCAACAGATTAAAGAATGCGACTTATTTTTTAGTTACAATTTCTCTCACATTTAATTGATTTTGTTTTAATGGTGATAATAAGAAAAAACAAAGACACCAGGCAGATAACAGGAAATAGCCTATTAATGTCCAGCTTTATTTGACTGACATCAACAGAATACAAGAAACGCAGCGGACTGGGTTAAGTCCCATTTCTGCCTCTGTCCAACTCTAGTCAGCTCTGGGATCAGTCATAGAACTGAATCTCTTTCTTCAAAGTTAAAAAGAGGGGGCTGGGCTAGATGGGGGATCCCACGGTGGTTCCAAGGCACAAGAAACTTATTAATACATTGCAATTTCTGATGTTAAGTTCAAGTTAAGTTTCAGAAATTCTGGGTTAAATAAAATTAATTTCTTTCCCTGCAAGACTTTTTGGGACCTTAATTGGGACACATCGTAACTCTCCAGAAAGAGTGATGCTGTTTCCATGGGATGAGGTTAGATTATGTATAAAATCCAATTCATCTTTAAAATATACTAAGCATATAGTTCCTGAGTGATGAAAAATGTGAAATCTATTTTATCATCACCCAGCCCCTTCCACCTAGTCAGTGTGACCAGACTTTCTGTAGAGCTGAGCCCACATCCTTGCACCTAATCCTCATTTGAGAAGAGGAACAAATATGGGCTAGTTGTCACTTCCTTCAAATATTCCCGTGTTTGTAGTGAATTATGCCACTTATATTCCTCTGGCTGTGCCAATAAGAATTCTTTTAAGTTCTTAAAGTAAATTCTCTCACTCTTCTGGTCTTATTTTAAATGTAGATCCAAAACATGAACACAGCATTTTGATTATATTGACATGATTAGATCTGACGAGTAAGTAGACCACTACGACTCACATGCAGTTCCATAGTCTGCTGGGTTTTGTTTTCCCTGAGATAAACCTGTGCTTACTTGGCCATTCTTCTGTTCTTTATTGAACTTCATTACCCTTTCATAGTCCATTTCACTAGCTGACTTCCTGGTTGAGTTATCCCACCCAAATTCTACTACTTATAAACCTATTCTCAAGTCCATTGCCCATCCTTTGATGAAAATGGTAAGTAATACTTTAAGAATGACTAAGCTGGGTGCTAGAGGACAGGAGGCACTCATTGACATGCCTCCAAAGTTGGTCCTGAGTGTTGATAACCCTCCTTTTGCAATGAATAGCCAGTTTTACACACCCTGGTACCATGTAGTAGTCTTCTCACTTGGCATATCATTGTTCTACAGAAGGCCTCACGCTGTCTATGTCGCTGCTCCAGGCACTGTCCCCACTGCACCCTCAGGAGCACTTCTCCCCCACAGGCCTGTGTGGGAAGTGCCCCTGGTGCTTGGGATCATTAGATTGTGCCTGCTGGGCCCAAAGGGTCCCCAAAGCCTGGATGTCGCTGGAAGCGACTCTAGGATGTAGCTATACAGGGGCTCCCTGCACTGGTAATGCAAAACAAAAGGTGAGACGTGGTCTCTACCCCCACGAATGCAGCTCCTTGAGTGAACATAACCAGGTTGTCAGTAAAAGCTTTTTAACTGCCTTGTGTCTGGTATTCTCTTTTAATTAGCAGGCATATCCAGATTGTCAAAAGGCCCTAATCGAACCTGTCCCCTTGGAGGCTTTTTATGTCTTTGTGCCCAGTTGATATAGAAGTTAGCATGTTGGACTAGGCCTGTGGGTTCAGAGTTGGCAGAACCACCTATCCCAGAGCCTATAAGCTCTATCTGCCTGTGAAGCTTCTCGCTTCTTCAGATTGTGTGTCTAACTCCCTGAAATGTAAGGTCCCGAGGGCAGCGGCTATGTGCCTCTTCTTTCTGATTGTAAATATAGGGGCACAAGGAAAAGAAGCAGGGATGCATAAAGGATTCTAGCAGAGCCCACCAAGGCTTTGACAGTGAAGATCCTGGCTTTCTGGAACTTGTTATCTGTGCCAACTTAAAGAAAATGACAAGGCAGATACTGCTAAATATTTTTTAAATTGTGCTTTCTATTCTAGAGGAACTTTTCAACTGAAATGGGGTAGAAGGAAATAATTAATGTTGATTTTTATCCCCTTGAGGAACTATGAACAGGTCTATATCATTTTAAACAAGCATGACATATGGAAATTAGGATTTGGGGGAAGGATAAGCTGCAGAGTGGTCATTCCCTTTACAGAAATGGAGTTGTTTTCAGTAGCCCTGGCGCGTTTTTAACATGATTTGATTTCTAAAAGTCCAGTTTACATACACCATTCAGGATCAACTTGGTTGTAAAGATCAAAAGTAGTTGAAATTTTTGAAAATACAGCTGTAGGAAGAGCACTTCTTTGAGACCAGGATGAAATTCTCGATCCCGAGCACTGAGATAAAATTTTACAAGCCTCTATCTTAGCAAGATGGCGGCAGTGGAGGCAGTGATGGTGATGATGAGGTTGGGGCCAGTCTGTGTGTGTTGTGTTGCTGAGGGCGAATGGCGGCAGTAGCTCGGACGCTGGCTGAAGTTATGCATGTATAACATGGTACTACACTGTGTAGGGAATAGGGGCGAGTAGCTACTTCTGAGAATAACAGTTCCATAACTTCATTAGTTTTTCAAATTAGTATCTTGGACAGCTCCCACTTTTCACTACTGTGCCTTCTGGAAATAGAATCATAAAGCAGGGAGTTGTAAAGTGCCTCCCATTTTTCTCCAGGAGTAATACCTTAATTGAGACTGTTTCTCTGACCATGTATTTGAGAAAAAAATAAATCATAACTATGACCAACCTTAGAAAGATGTGGTAGCCATCTTCCCACAGTTATTTAAAATAGTAAAATTCTACTCTTTTCTATAAAAGGGGTATAAATGTATTATACACATTGATTTTACATGCACTCTAAAGAAAATGTTCAGCAAATAAAAAACTCAGCTAAACTGATTCACAAATTTTAGCAAAACTAGCTATACTATAAATTCATTAAATATTTAATTTGTAATAATTTGGTTCTTTGTATTTAAGAGGAGCTTGGAGATGAATTATTTGCCCTAATACTGCCCTCAGTAGTTTGGATGAACTCTTTTTCTTTTTTCTTTTCTTTTCCTTTCTCTTCCTTTCCTTTCCTTTCTCTTCCTTTCCTTTCCTTTCCTTTCCTTTCCTTTCCTTTCCTTTCCTTTCCTTTCCTTTCCTTTCCTTTCCATTCCTTCCCTTTCCCTCCCTCTCTCCCTCCCTCCCTCCATCCCTTCCCTCCTTCCTTCCTTCCTTCCTTTCTTCCTGACAAATGTCCCTGGGCTGGATCAGTTTGTTCAATATCCTTCCCTCGAGTCAGATGAGCTTTGAGGGGTTACTTGGCCTCTCTGAAATGCTGGAGCTCAGTTTCTTCACCTTGTAAAATGAGGAGGCTGAACTAAATGGTCCCCAAGGTTCACAGCCTTGAGTTTTGTAATTCAGTGATTGAAGCTCGCAGGTTGGCGTAAGGATGTGGAAGTGCTCAGTGTTCAGCTCTTGATGACGATGGTGATGAGATTCACCCCCAGGTGTGCTTATGCCTTCTCGGGCTACCCAGGGCGGCTGCTGCTGCATTACTCCAAATAAGGGCCACCAACAAAAACCTGATCTTTTGGGACTTGATACTTGGCTGATATTTTGCTGTCGCCTGCCTTCACCTTTCACAGAAATGCCTTGAAAACAACCACTAGAGAATTAGCAGAACCTTTTCCAAAGGTACTTTAAAATCATTTTCCTGTATGCAAATATGTTTCAGTGTATCTTAATTGAATTTGGGAAAAAATAACCCCACTCTGTCTGGAAAAATAAGCTACTTACTCACAGTTATAGCGAGCTTAAGGACCTACTTACGCAGGAAACTCACATGCCTGTTCAGTTATTGACTTATTTGTTTCCCTTTTTCTACTCCAAACTTGTGATTTTGGGGGCATTTATCAGTGAGCAAGCATGTGTTTTCTTGGAGTGACCTTGCTTTTCATTCATTTATCCTTCTTTCTTCATTCATTCAACAGATGTTGAATGAGTACATACTGCTGGCCAGGTAGTATTTTAGACCCTGTGAATACAGTAGAGAAAAAAGAAGGCAAATCCCTGCTTTAATAAAACCTTCCATGTACTGGGGAACGGGATAAACAAACAAATAAATAAACATAAAATATTTCAGGTGGTTGGTAAATGCTATGATGAAAAAAATAAACCAGTAAGGAGACTAGATAATATAAAGGTAGGGATATTGCTATTTTATATATATTTAATATGTAATATAAAATATACTTAAATATTTACTTGAGGGTGCTCTGTCTATATAGCTATACATAATATTGGGTGGTCAATTTAATTATATAATTATAGGGTGATTGTGTGTGTGTGTGTGCATGCGTGCACTCGCGCGTGTGTATGGCACTAGAGAGAGACAGAGCACAGGAAGGACCTGTCTTACCTGCTAACACATGAGCAGGGAACTAAAAGGAGTGAGGAAGTTGCGTGTCTGCCTGGCAAAAGGGCATTCCAGGAAGACGAAATAGAACTCCGAGGGTGTGAAGAGAGGCGTGTGCCCTGATGGTTGAAGCAGGATGAAGAGCAGGAGCTCTGTAAATGTGTGGGAGGGTGCGTGATGGATGGGGGAGGGCGTCCTGGTAGAGATCCAGGCCTTCACTGTGAGTGCGATGGGAGCTGGGAACCCTGGGGGGTTTTGTGCCGAGGAGTAACATTATCTCCAGGTTACACCAGGGTCACTGTGGTCTCTTATCCATCTGTCCAGAGTGAAGCAGAATCCTTTGTTTCTCTGGATGGAATCCTGTGGATTCTGTTCGTTAAGGAGAAGAGTCTTAGGAAAGTAGATGGTGCAGGAAAATATTCTATGTGCTAGTGAGTAGGACATTTATAGACCGAATACCTATAGTAAAAGAGAAAAAGGAAAAATAGCAATATACAAAGTTGTCCTTGGTGTACCTTATTCATGAACCCATGTAGTTACTGCATTTAAGGTTAAAAGTGGTGAACCTGCTGCATCTGGTATTTTTCGGAGACATCAGGAAAGGCCATTGCCTCTGTCTGTATGTAAGCAGGCAGGTCGGGCTCAGCAAGCCCCTCCCCTAGGCAGAACTCTCTCAGCGGGATCTTGGACAAGAGGAGCTTCTGCTGTACATGTTAATTCTGGTTCTTGTGCCACAAAGTTGTCAGCAAATTTACTTGTTCTCTAGGCCAAGACACCACAGATGCAGGAGCAGGCAAGAACTGCTGTGAGGTCAGGGACAGCGATGCCCAGCTGAGAAATCTCTCCTTTCACTGGGGAGTGTATACTCAGGGTGCTGCCAATTTTTCCAGTTTTCCCTTTGGATCATGGGGTTACTGTTTTGTTTCCTGTTTCCTCCTACAGCAGTGCATATGAGTGCTTAGGGGTAGTCAGTTACGGTAACATAATAGGAAAAGACTTTCCCTTGACCTGCACCTGATTAGGAAGGATGCATAGGGCATGTCCCTGCAGGCAAAAGCCCCACTCAGTTTTCTTACTGAAACTTACAGCAAATGCTTAAGATTACACAGTCAAGTTCTACCAAGTTTTAACATATCCCCAGGCACTTCTTAAGAGCTTCTGGGAAATTATGAAACAAATTTTTGAACTAGGCCAGTCATGGAGAAAAATATGATTTATATCGTAAACTGAGGTGGTAGAGCTTTGGCATCTAGAAAGGCTTAGATTTGAATATCCGCTCTGCCGTCCGCCAGCTGTGTATGGCATCAGTAACTGCTTATCCCTCTAAGCCTCAGTTTCCTCATCTCTGTAATGAGGGTAATAATACCTGCCTGGCAGAACTGTTCTGGAATTAAATTTAATAATCCTGCCTCAGTGCCTGGTACATAGAAATAGTAGATAAACGGAAGCTATTATGATAATAATATTGTGCATCCTGAGATGAAGTTCCCTCCCACCAAGCTCCACATCAGTTAAGAGATAATTTCATGTTTCTAATTTGCATTTGGTCAGGTTAAATAGAGAAAAAGAAACATTATGGCAAAATGATATTCTAGAGTAATTGCTGCCAAAAGAGTCCTAAAATATGAAAATATAGGTCTTGTTATTAATCCCTTAAAACAATCATTTGTAACCATTCTGCCAGAGATTTATTGACTACAGCATTCATTTGGAGATGCTAAACTAATGAGAAATTGGCCATTAGTTGTGATAATGGTCTATCATTTTGAGCATATACCATGTGTACTTATTTGGCCTCATTTCAAAATAATGAATTATTTCAAACTCATTTCATTTCTTGAAAATGTCCTTATGATTTAGGTCATGCTTTGATTATATAAGTAGTTTTCCTATAACCCATCATTTAAAATAAACTAGATGATTCTGGGCTATTTTAAGATTGAGAAACTTCAAACTTTTTTTTTTCCAGAAATTGCATAAAGGGGTCACAGAGGCTTCTCAAGCCTCTAATTTACCTTTTGATGCCTATGCTTGATTGTTATTCCATATTAAGGTTTATTTTTCCCTTTTAAAATAGCTCTGCACAGAGAGAATATACTGCTAAATACTACTGCAAGGGAATGTTTACAGATGCAAATGACTGCTATTTAAGGAGCTCGTGATTAAAGTATGAAAGAAAGTGGCACTAGAAAGCATGTGAATAACCTTTGAAAAAACTCACAATAGAACTGCCTATGGGATATTTATAATCTAGGATTACAGATATAAGGGTATATGTGAATATGTACATTTAATGAGCTACAAAGGACCTCAAAATGAAACTTGTTAGCCTAATTTTACTTTTCTTTAATTTAGATAAATTAACTTTTATTATTGGGCAACTGTAATGTGAAATGAACTAGAAGGAGCTAGTGTTATGTTTGCCTGCAACAGGTGAGCCAGACAGTTTCTGCAATTTCATCTTTCTTTTAAAGACAAGGTATCTTTCCAATGAGTTCTTCACCGGACCATTTCAGTCTCTCCTGGATGCTTTGTGGCTCAAAGTATATTTCATTATTTCATTTTCTTACTGCTCACAGAGGAGGCTTCTAACAAAGGCTGGAAAAAGCTGGGATCTTTGGTGGACATATTTTTTCAATCTATTTGTTTGTACCCAGAGAAGATCTGCTCTTTGTTTTCTTGTTTTAAAGACTAACCTCCTGGGGTCATCCAAGAGATGAGTTCAACTTGTCTGTCTCGTTTTGGTGAAAATCATGTCGCTCACTCTTGGGCGTAGGAAGCAGTCCCGGCTCCAGCCCCGCGTGTGGGTTCTGGGGAAGGGCCTGGTCCAGGCCCCGGCCGCCCAGGAGAACTAATGAACATGTCATGCGCGTCTCGAGTTTTCCGGCCTCTGGCACAGCTGTGGCACTTTACCCCCCCTGCTGGGAGGCACAGCACGCTGGCCATTTGTTGGCAAGTTCATATTTCACACTGCAGGGAATTGAAATGATTGAACAGACAGAAGAAGAGTCTTATTTGCAGTAGCCTACGTATCCCCAGACTCTGATTTGGCATAAAACATCTGCTTCATGATCTGCTTCAAGGCCAGTTCCTTTCCTCCCACAAAGGTTACGACTTCAGGCAAGCTGTGCTTCCACTGGCAGGGGGAAATTTGCCCGAAGACTTGATTTAGTCAGAATCAAAGCATCCTGCCACAGAATTTCTTTTTTCAATTATCTCTGAAGAGGCAACCAGACTTTAAATGTATAAGTATCATAAATGCAATGAAATAAGGCAGATGCTTCTCTCCTCTGTTGCTAATAACAAGGAGAGGTGCACAGACTGTTGTGCATCCACACGCAGAAGCCCCCGAGAAACTCACCTATAGCTACCTGCCAACACACCTATCTTGGCAACAGCACATTGTAGGTATGGCCTTTGGTTGTGTTTTGGCCCGTTGGCATGGTAAGCACACGCATTGGCGTTAACTGCAGTGTTTACATCTTTCAGATTACAAGAGCAAATTGGCATGATGCTGAATGTAATTATTACTATTTTTCATAGTGAGGAAGCATCATACAGCCTTTGTTTTGTAGTATGATCCTAATTACTAATTATGTTTACTCACGTGATTTTGTTGTGCATAGCCATATATTTTGTTCAAGACAGCCCTCACTAGCCTTACAGACATATACAAAATTAAATCCTGGCATTTTATTATGCCAGAGCAATTACATGCCATCCTTGTAATGAGAAACATGACATCTTCATCGCTCTCCTCTATATTTTCATCTTGTTTTAATGCACACATTTACCAGCCTTTAATACAGTCTTCCTGCTCTGTGTGCACGTTGTACACACACACACCCCTAATTGAATATCTGCATATCTCTAAGGAGTCCTCTGGATGGAACCATGTATTCATCTTCTTTAGTTCTTAGGCCACTTTGGTTTAAGAGTAAGAACTGTTGCTTTTATGAAGTGCCTTTTTCTATAAAGTCAAAACCTCACAGCAGTGCACAGAAAGCCGATGGTATAAAGGAGCTAAGTAGAGTCTTTAATAGAGAGAGCTGGGTTGTAAGTGTTTTTGTTCCTACGGAGCAGATAGATTTGGCTCCATCTGTTCCATATTCATAACAAAGGAGCGTACTTACAGGAGGGCCGACTTCCCAGAGCCGCCTGGTAATGATCTTTTCACCAGAATGAAAGCATCTGAACCCAGTGGCTTGGCCCCGCGAAAAGCAGCTAGCAGGATTGCCCTTCAGAACCCCGATTTCCTTGTAACTCAGATTCACGTAAAATGTCCCAGTATATATAGAATGAAAAAAAAATGACCGATTTCTCATCTCCCCGCAGGACTACGTAGATGGGAAGCTCAAAATGTATGAGTTTTACCACTCCCTCCAGCAACCAGGAAAGATTTGTAATTAGATAGTGTGGGGAGAAGTTTGCACTTTTGAAGTATTTAAAGGTATCACAGGGGAAAGGATAGTCTTTAAACCTTCAAGTTGTTTCTGTTCAGACTTTTTAAATCTTCTTAAAACTGGGGTTAATGAATAAAAATATGAGTTACACCAAAAAAGGAAAAACCCCTGTTGAGTTTTGTAATTAGCAAACTCAAAGCCAATTTCAACCTAGACTTCTTCGATTAAAAAGATAAGTTGACCCAAGAGTACATATTTTTTTTCTTCCACTAAGGCAGAGGAGAAGTAGAGTGAATTCTTTTTTTTGCACAAAATGCAAAGCTATACAAAAAAAATCCTTTCTATTTATATGACATGTAGAGTCAGCACAGAAATGTAAATAATTCCTTAAAACTTAAATAGGACATCAGTATGAATATTATGGCTGGTGGCTAGAATACTTGTCTTTATATGCTAGCCTCACAAATTTCTTAAGAAATGGGAACATATTTTGAAGAACAGTTATCCTTGTTTCCCATTCTGTGGACTTTTCAAATACTAGAAGCTCCTAAAAATACATCATTGATTTATTTAATATACTTCATGTTGAAGTTGTAATTGTAATTCACCAACCTTTTATTATCCATTTTGGTAACATCTGTATATTGTCTGCTTGCTAAACTAGGGTTTTTGGCAAATCAATTATTAAACAAACCTCTTAAAAAGTTTGCTGCAGCAATAAAGTGGGCAAAATTTTCACATAGCTATAAGATTACTCTGCCCTATAGCAAGAAGAAACAGAAAAGTAATATTCACAGAGTGAAAAACATAGCCTATCAATCTGTGAGGATCTCAGGTTTCTCAAATACCTTGGTCTCTGGTTATTTTATTATTATTATTATTATTTTTGTAATATATGGACCTGATTATTTCTGGCTTACTCCGTTTTTATTTCATTCATATATTCATTTCTTCAAAAATACTTTTTTGTGTGCCTGCTTTGTACCAGGTACTATGTTGGGTTTTAGAAACGTGGTGGTACATTTTAAAAAAGGTTCCTGCTTCTGAAGCTCACAGTTTAATTGGGAAATAGGCAGTAAACCAGGAAACAAACAAACCTCTAACTGCCACTTATGCCAGGACCTATGGAAGCAGTCAGATGTGATATCAGGAGCACAGGGAGTGTGGAGGTGGAGGCTTTCGATGGGTTAATCATGGGGGAGGCAGCATTTGGGCCATGGCATGACAAGAGTTATCAACAGGAATTTTTGGTGTACAGAGAATGGTTTTTGTCCATGGGAAAGGGTTAGTTTGGATTTGGAATTTGATATTTGACTTATTAAAATTAGAAATTAAAAAATATAGCCCTTCCTTAAAATTTCAAATTTAACCTATTCAAATTAGTTTATACATTTTATGATTCTATATATAAGATGAGTAGGTTTAAATATTTGGCTCCATTTACAAACTTAGTTAATTAAACTCCTTTCACCATTAGAGATTTAATATATTCTTATTTTTAAGTACTTAAATTGGTTGACTGTAATACTGTTTCAAGTCCTTAAGTATTAATAATTCTTAGCATCATAAGAATTTAAGCCAAAAAATATCATGAAGTTTTAGTTATCTTAAGTGTTTTTAAACTTGATATAAGCCTAAGATTTCACTTAGAAGTCTAAGTCACCTGTCCCATTATATATTTAAAAAATTGGAATTACATGTCTGACCTGTTACCCTAAGTGGCCAAAGTTTTCCTACACTTTAAAAGTATTAATTTCACATTCTCAGATACTTGTTTAACACAAAAAAAGAATAGCTCTGTGGTTTTTCGATTCTTTTAAAAATGCCTGTAGTTTTCAACTCAGCTGTGGCTAAAGTAGAGTTATATCCCTCCGCGCCACTTGAGGGGTGATGTCTTTGGGTAACATTTGAGGCTTCTGAATGACTAGAGGATTCCAGCCAATGGCTTCCCCCTCACCTCTCTCGGATCATGCTCACCCCAGCCTTGCTTTTTCTACATGTAGCTTCACCTTGCCTTTGTTCCCTGTCTACTGGAGGGGCTTGCAGTCCCTCCACAGGCCGATCTTTTGATGAGATTCTGTTTCTGGCTCTAAAGAGACCCTCATTCCTTTCATTTATTTCTTATCTCCTGGGACCACACACTCCCAAAATGAAAATGATGCGTATTTGAATTTTGTATGTCGCTCTGGGCTTTGGCTGATGAGTAGGTCACAGTTTCCAAAATCATTCCATAAGAAGGAGCCAGCAGAGAGGGGAGAGAGGAACGTTCCAGGAAAAGGGGATTTAAAAAGAAATTCTTTGACATCAGCCACTACACCTCTCTTCATTTCTCTTTTTTATTTTAAACCTGAGTTTTGATTCAAGTTTGCCAACAAATTATGTTGCAGCTACACAGATTTTTTTGTTCACCTCTAGACTCATTCTTCCAATCTTTATTGAACCCATTATGAACAAAGCAGTGGACTCCTCAGAACAGAGAACCCTGCATGGCTCCTGGTCACAGGGAACTCAGGACTCTAGTAGAAGAGATGCTATGTAACAGCAAAGCCAAATGGGGTACGTGCTATCAAGGGATAGAAAGAGGTCGATGCAAACACCCAGAAGAAATGTATTGTATTAAAGAAATGGGAAATAGCTCAAGTGGCCAGAGGGAGCTGGATCTTGAGAGGCAAAGGAGAGATCACAGAAGAAAAGAGAGATGGGGGAGGTTCTGAGAGGAAATACTGTGGGGGCTAGCTATTAATGTGGCTTAAAGGATGGGAAAGAGTGGGAGAGGTAAAGAAGGAAATCAAAGCTGGGGGCAGCTTATATAAGATCCTGACTGTTCTGTGGGATGATGGCCGACACTGCACAGCCGTTAACTTGAGTGGAAATCGTCCTACTCAACCAGCGCAAACTGGAATTTAGCCCCTATCATTAGCTGCATTCACTCTGTGAATAATCTTCATCAAGGAAAGTATTTTTGGTGTGAAACATGTTGTATTATCCTGGCACCTACATGACCCCTCCTTGGCAGAACTTAGTCTTCTAAAGAAAGAAATTAATTTGTTCAGGCCTCTAGGGTTCTATTAATGACCTGCTGTGCAAAGGAGTAGCTACTCCTGCCTGGATGCTCCTCGCACCATCAGAAATGGCAGACGCTGGGGAGAACGTGGCCTACTGGCTAAGAAAAACGGCCAAAGAAATAATTGATTTGTGTAAATAGGTAATTACCCAAATACGATGCAGAAGGAAACCGAAGACAATGGGAACCATTTGCAGCAGTCCCTGCCCAGGGACAGGTGTGGGCTTAGTGCCTTGTGTGCATCACCTCCCTGCCAGTGCGGCCGAGCGCGGTCGCTCTAACACGGTCTGTGCGGCTGCAGAGGCAGCCTCAGCTCCCAGCCAAGTTGCTTCTCTGCATGATTTATGTCCTCTTCTTTGGTCAGCACCCCTCTGACACAATAGCATGCTCATACTCTTAAAATGGAGGGAACTAAGCGCCCCCAGAAACGTAGCATGATTTTTACAAAACAAACAAAAACAGGATCTTCCAATGACATTTCGAAGTCTCTAAATTCTCCCCCCAACCTCAGTTCCCGTCTTCACATAAACCTCTTCACCACTACCCCATATCTTGCCCCCAACCCCTACAAAAAAAAAAAAAAAAAAAAACTATGGTAGAACCGCGTTTTTCTAATTTAGGCTAGAAATAAAGGGTCCCACTGATTTTCCTGATGACTCATCAGCAGCTTCTTATCCCAGTTATCCATCACCTGATCCCCTCTTCCTTCTACAGAAATGCAGCTGGAGCTAGAGACTGCTTCCACAGGGAAATTGCCATGGAGGGAGCAATCAATATTGATGGTGCTGATGAGATTAATTGTGGAGTCATGAAATGATATTCTACATCTACAGAGATCTGTCGCCTGAGTTTCCGAGTGCAACGTAAAACTCTAGTGTCCCTCTAAAGTAGATCATATTTAATTTTTTTCCCCAAATGAAAGGCTTACAGGGAAACTGAGACCTCAGTGGGTTAAGTAGCTGACCAGAAAGCAGAGTGGGTGAATCAAGAGAAAGCTTAGATTGTTTTGCATGTGCGCAGTCCGCTAAACCGTGGCCCACCCAAGCCCCCTCACCGAGGAAGATAAGGATGAAAGTGATTATGAAAAATTCAAAGAAATACTAACGTTTTTCAAGGAGCTTCTTGGAATTGTATTAACTTGATGATTTATTAGTAATTTACTGTCATGCTACATTGGTGTCGTATGAAACAGCATTCCTTCTGTTAATACTGTACAAATGAGTAATAGGATTTGTGGCTTTCTGTGCTTACCAGTTAATAGTCACCCCAACAGCATGTCACAGAGGTGACACAAGGAGCCTGAGGAGAAGTTCATCTCTGGGATTCTAGGAACTCTGCCTTTTGTCTGAGTTTCTGTTTTTGTTAGTTTAATTTTGTGGCTTCCAGTCGAAGAAGAGTTTTGTAAGCGAAATCAGTCTGTTTATCTGTCTTCTTTTGTCAGAGTATACCCATCTGGCAAAGCAGGTGAAATTCACCAAAATTACCACAAACAAGAGAAAAGAACCATCTGACCTTCATGGCCTGGAACTGTCATTTCAATAGTGTGGCCTCAGGCCAGCCAAGTTCTCAAAAGATAGTTACACTAGTTTATAATAGAAAATATATTTTTTCCTAACTGTTCAAAGATGTTCAGTGATTTTTTTTTTTTAACATCCAATAAAGAACTTAACTAAATCTCCTCTTGTTTAGAGTTTGGGTAACAATTAAGATGACATCTAAATGTCATCTTGCTGTCTGTGCCGGTGCGGCCTGGATTTCTCCAGTCACATCGGGGAAAGACCAGACATAGTCCAGAGGCAGAACCTGAGATGGAAGCTGACTTAAAATTTCCTTAACGACAGTTAGAAATGCCTCCTATACACAGAGGCTTTTAAAAAAGTATTCTCCGAAGTCCAGGTTATTTTTTGTGATTGTTTGTTTGCCCACACTTCAGATAAATGTGAATAAAAGCATGATGGTGTCCTATTTGTTTATTCCTACAAATCAGTGGAAAGAAACTTGTCCTCCGCCTTTTTTAGTTGAGGTTGCTAAGAAGTACTTGATCTACTGTGGCTTAGCTGCAGGAATTTAAGTAATACTTAAGTTTGCATTTGCAGTGAGAACTTTGCCTGAGGGAGTAGAGAGATGGCGGGAGGGGGCGGGGCGCGGGAAGCCATGGGTGCGTGGTGGCACCTCCTGTTTTCTCTTTTGTCTGAGGCTGCACAGCTGGAACTTATTTCACTTCCCTTGCCCTGAACTTTACTCTAATTATTTGTCCCTGTTACAGTCTCTTGTGTTGTAACCAAGCTTTAGCTTGCAGAGTATGTTGTTCCACCCTTATTCTATTGTAGGAAATATACCCCTCTTTCTTTTCTAGTTTTTTAAAAAGAAACATCCCCAGAGCCATATCAAAGTGTCTCACATTTACATGGTATTTTACATTTCTCCAAGGCTTCCACCTTCACTTAGTAACCTCATTTTCAAGTTTTACATCTGGGACTTTGACCTTAACCTGCCAGTGATTTAAGTCTTGAAACACAGCAGCCTGTAAGAAATAGAATGTGTGGGCAAACGTAGCCAGCTCCTGCCGGTGCTCTTAGGGTCCGTGTTTGTCATTAAAACATGTGACTTTTACATCTCAAAAAGTAGAATGGTGAGACCTATTCCATCATAACTGGTGATTTTGTTCTTCATATGAAAATAGGTGTTGTGCTGTTTCCAAAAGGCGCTAGGTAGCCAGCAGCAAGTTGTTGCTGGGGTATTCTTTCCTAACAAGAGGCCTGACTTTTGTTTTAAGACTTTTTCTGAGGGCATGGTAACCATTTTCCAAGCAGTCCATTTGGCTTCAGTTAATCTCTCTCCTATTCCCACCACTTCTGTTCTCCACCCTCTACCCACACATACAAAATGGATTTTATGGATTCACTAAGTTCTAGAAGACATTTTCGGTAGTACCATTTATTTAAATTGGCTTTACTTTTCAGCATTTATTGTGAAACGAATATTAATGCTTAATTCTACCATCACCTGTCTAATTTGCATACATCTCTGTTGTATGTGAAACCACATGAAAACCTACAGAGAAAAAACTGGGCTCTGCTAACAACGAATACCCTATCTTTTCTTCTGACTCGCTCAAATTGAGAAATATTGCCTGTGGCAAACATAATGGAAAACTGCATTTTTAATGCTTCCCCACACTCCTTTCTTTAAAAAAAGAACGCACTGACTATTCTTAAAAATAAAACTTCTCAAAGTACCCAGAGTGACAAGGGTCACAGAAAAGGAGAAGGATTTGGACTTTTGGAATTAAGATTTGAGGAGGAATAAGGTTAGGCAGAGATACTAAAGTTGACTAATGAGTAGCGTATTGGGCCTGAAAATGTAAAAATACATAATACAAGAGTCTCACCCCTCTCCTGCTAAACTTCCAGTCCTTCCTGAAGATTGTTACCTTGATTACTTTTGAGTTGCTTGAAATCTCACGTGTTTTTATTTAATTTGATAGCCTGTGGAAAAGATAACTGATAGGAGCTTTTTGGTATGAAGAGATGTTTTAACTTATCAAAGCTCTTTTATTTCAGGTATTTTTAAGCTCACCTTTATATTTTATTTCTCACATTTGAGGACAAGCATTTTCTCTTACAATTTAAGTTCGCATTTTGTATCCAAGATCATTTAGGTTTACCTAGCAGTTTGGAGTTAAAGTGAGCCATCGTGCTAATTGCAGGGAACAGCACAGGCTGGCTACATTAGCAAAAGCAAACTAAGTGACATGGGACAGAAAATGAAAAACAGTTTTTAAATGCCTGAGTGAAAACAAATAGATACGTCTTGTAGTGTTTTTTCAGCAGCAGTTTATAATTACCTCTCTTCAAGACCGATTTTACGTGAACTTGTAACAGTAGCTTGAGAGGTAAACTACAATAGTAATGGATCCAGTTGTTTGGACAAGGCAGCAGAATGAGGAAGAAGCTGCTCGGTGGAAGCAAGGGCCTGGCGGCGTTAGCGCAGCACGCACCGGTGTCCTAGTCCTCAGGCCTCCAGCCGGCCGCGGGAAGCCTTTGATTGCACGGAATCAGTTAACTCTTGAGAAACGAATTACCCCCCAATTTGTGGCTAAGACACTTATTTTTTTCACAGTTTCTATGGGTGAGGAATCTAGGGGCGGCGATTTATCTGGGTCCTCTGGGTCTCGGTCTCTCACAGGGCCACAGTCACTTCCCGACTCAGCTGAGTGGTCATTCTAGCGCACGCACGCGACTGGCCTCAGCTCCTTGGGTTTTGCACTGCGCATCGGCTCCTTGCCATGTGGGCCTCTCCGTGGAGAATTTAACAATATGGCACTTTGCTTCATGAGCAAGAGGAACAGCGAGAGAGAGTGTTCTCGCAGCAAGGGAGTCACAGTCTTTTGCAACATAATCACAGAAGAGACATCCCATCACTTTTGCTATATTCTCTCACTAGAAAAGCAAGAAACTAGGTCCAGCCCACTGTCAGGGGAGGGGAACACACAAAGGCAGCAGAACAGGACGGGACTTATTGGAGCCAGGTCAGAAGTTGCCTACCAGAAGCATGATACCAGCATTCTCTTTTCTGCATCAGATTAAGAGGTCTGTAGAGAATTGTGACGTCAGTATCACATATATTTGCAATACTAACTACAGCTTTTGGGAGTACTGATTTGGGGGCATTGAATGTGATCCCCTTTATGTATCAAATTGGCTGATAAGTGCTGAGCAGGGCTCACCTGAGCCCCAGGAGACCCAGGAAACAGGTTTTCGGGAATGGCTGAATGTAGCGCCCCTATCTGAGGTCATGGAACAGAGTGAAGATAAGAAGCCCTTGTGGCCTTATTAGCATGATACTCTAAACACAGAGAACCAGAGGGCCCCCAGCTAATATTTCATTATGTGCTGTAAGTTTTTGACTGGTACTTTGCAGACCATTAGGGGGTAAGGACCCTATGGTTTGATTTATGAAGTTGCTATTAAGATCATGGAGTGGGAGGTTAGCTTGTTTTAATGGTCCCCATTCCCCTGTTCCCAGCTTCCTGACTCCAAGCGTACATTTTCAGCAGTAACCTGAGTAAAGGATATGATTTTGGACAGTGTGACAGATGTTTAAGATACGAGTTGAATTTCTCTTTTTAATTTGACAAGTTCTATTAGCAAAATCCACATATCTTTAGAGGAAGAGTTCGGGTCTGAGTTTTCCCCACTGCATCTTGGTTGCTAAATCTCCAGTTTGGGAACTTGAGGCAAATTGTTTTCATTCTACCAGTTGCTGTTGGTTAGCTTCTGGAAGATCTGCAACACCTTGATAAATTCCCCTCTGATAAACATGTCTAGGGTACCCTCGCACTCCCGAAGCTAACTCCTTGCCCCAGGCCGAGCTGACAGTACGGGCGGACCTCAGCTATCACGTGGCTCTCTCCTCCTGGTGCCCTAAATCATGCTTCATATTTATATCCCCAGTTGGAATGAGCACAGTGCAAGGATAGGATGCAACATCTTTGCATCCATAGCACCTAATAGGGAAACTGGCACATAGTAGGGATTTTAAAAGCGTTTGAATGGATGGACAAAGCTGCAGTAATACATAATGCATGTTAGTAATTATTCACTATTAGTTTCCGGATGTCCACGATAATTTTCTAAGGATAGCAGCATAAGGACTTAAATTTTGTTTTAACTAAGATGAAGATAATGTTGGTCATTATTAAGTGATGTTACTAGATTCTTAGAGGTTGATATTACCTACCTTCCAGCAAAAACAGGCACATTTCCAGTGTTTACTCTCTCATGTCCTTCTTCAATTCTTTCCCTTATAATTGACCCCGAGATGATTTTCTTTGTAAACTTATTGTATGAATATTATATTTTTCAATTCCTCTGTTATTTTGTGTTTTTAAAGCTCAGTCCTTGGCTTTTTGTTTCCTTGTGACTGGTAAAGCACTTTGATACTGCCTTATAGCTTCAAATATTACTAATAATTAATAGTCTATATTTATGAGTGATATAAAGGCAGGCTACATTAGTCGGCCAATGGTTGGGGTTAAGAAATCTGGAACATAACACGGAATAAAGCCACTCTCTCACTCTTTTAAACCTTGCATTTAAAAATTGAGTTTTGCTCATATATGGAACAAGGTTTATGCTTTTTGGTTGTTTTTCAGAGCGGTAAATGAGGAACCCAAGTTAAACTGACCTAGCAAGGCACACCCAACTGAGGTTGGCTCTAAAGGTTAAGAGTTTACTTTATGCCCTCAGGTCAGAGATTATAGAGTCATTTGATTTCATGTAATCTGCAGTGTGCACTCACATTCTATGTTTATATACCTTTTTAAGATTTTATTTATTCTTAGAGAGAGGGGGTGGGAGGAAGAGAAACATCGAAGTGAGAAAGAATGTGCTTATATTCTTTGTTTGTTCATCATTTTTCCTAAGGATTAGAGTATAATGGTCAAACAGTGCCATACGGTGCCAGTCACGTTATCGTTGTTACAACCTTTCTGATGATAGAGAGATGAGAAACTAATGGAGAAGTTTGATGGGAAAGGGAGGTTTTTATTTTATATAAATGTAAGTACATTTTATATTCTTAAATCACAAAGAATGTAACTTTTCCAGTAGCTAAGGCTAACAGACACTCTTTGAGAGCTGGTGAGAGAACTCTCTTCACTTTTTCCTGGACGGCTTATCTTTTGATGCCGTTTAGTTATTACAATGATTTTTATGTCCTAGATTTATAGGACTGTTCCTACATATAAATCTGAAAGACCTGTACTAATTCCAAGAAGCTCCCCCACTAAAAGAATTAAACATTTGATTCTGCCTCGAGCCTGTTATATCTTGCAGTGTCATCAAGAAAGTCAGTTAGTGCACTTGGCAAATCAAGTTCACAGGGTTTGTAGTGAGTTCATCACAGCTCAGAAATCCATACAACGACAGTGTAAATATCCATGTGTCACTTTTTCACACCACCTCCCATGAATAAGACATAAACTACCTCAAGAACCCTGGTTTTTCTAATGAATTGTAGTCACCTACGTGTACTGTATTTGTGATGCATATTTGCAGTTGGGGTCCACAGGAAGGACACCATTTCCTGGATCAAACCACAGAGTGCAAATATTGTGCCCTAAATAACACACTAGTTACTGTAAATGTCAGTAGAGGGAGTTTTTCTGACTTTGATTTAATGAAAGCCTACAGCAAAGCCAGGTGTTAACAAGTCTTAACTGCTCGTCAGAGTGAACGGGGGAGATGGGGAAGGTCGAAAACATCTTTTCTGTATACTTTTGTCTTAGAATTAAAAGTTTTCAACAGGTGTTGAATAGCAGTGTTAGGGGTTCTTTGCAGCTTGATGTCTTTTAGGTAGTGAATTTATAAATTCTTCTGTAGGACAGGGACCTGGAAATACATGAGGAGATTCATGTAAAATTAGTTTGGAATTGGCATCCTGAAGCCTCTAACCAGCAAAATAAGCATTTTGGTTTTCTGGGCTCCCCCTGAGGAACAACAAAAAGTAGAAGTCAAAGAGAGAGCAGGCACCCCAAACCCGGCCGTCTCTTTGTCACTGAGGGCATCACCACGCGAATTGTGAGCCATGTGTGTTTTGATTGATGTCATCTGCTCTGTCTGAACAAAGAAACCACTTGAAGCAAACACATAGGGAGGAAAGTATGCAGCACTCATTTCTGTAATTTTTGTCATTTCTAGAATGCATTAGTAAACATATGTGATTGCTAATGGTCCTACCGCCTTGCCTTTGTAAATCCCTTTGATATTATGCTATGTGTGCTGAGGGGAGATAATCTTTCAAACGCAGGAAGAGTTTACAGTCTTATTATCTTGAAGAGGAGAAGAAAGTTTCTTCCTCAAGTGTTTTATAACTTGAAACATGTTGTCATGTTTTGGTAAGCCCACTTTATTAATTCCATCCTTCTCTGTGGCAAATTTTTTAAAAATAAATGTACCATTGCATAGTACTTTCTCAATAACATATTGTACTTATCATAGCATGATGGAAGTTGCTGGGCTTGGTTTAGTCATGTAGAATGTGGAGCCAAGTTCTGAGTAAACCCTCTAATTGAATTACCTGCAAAGCACTGACAGACAGGCTTTCAGGACAGACAAAGCTTTACTTTCCCCAGCAGAAATAGGTCATGTTTAAGTTGGCCTCGTAACTATCTGCTATTGGTTTTTGCCAGCACTTTCACCTTGGGCTCTGCCGGGCCCCTCTCCCTGCAGCCGAGGAGGCAGGCGGAGCTCTGTGAAAGCAGGAGAGCTCAGGCATTATCTTCTTATTTTAGAGAAAATTGATAACAGATCAAGTTAAATGGAAGAGCCTTTGAAATAAAAACCCAAAGTATTTTCTGTAGATTACCAACATTCTTGCATGATTCTTTCTTCATTGTATTGAAAAGAGAACACAGGGGTAGATAAGTAGCCCTTTCTGTAAGAGTCTATATCAATCTGAAAAGTGTTTTTGTTTTAACTTCTGGGAAGAATTAGAGTATGCTGCTCTTATTCAGGAAAGAATTTATTGCAGCCCATTTGCATTTGAAAGTGAAGAGTAATCTGTTGTTCTCTCGTTCTCTCTCTCGCTCTCCCTTTTGTCTTATCCACAGCCTCTGCAATCCCAGATAATGGAAGAAGGTCCTGTCTAAAGCTCAAAGTGTTTGTGAGACCAACAAGTAAGTTCACTAGAATGAGCTCCAGAGGGCGGCTTCTCTGCGCATGCTTTATTGTATGGTCTGGTTCACAGCGGTAAAACTTTTTTTACTGTTAAACCCTGTGTCGTATCTGTTTTGTATATCAACATCCATGTTTTAGTTTTCATCAGATTTTTTCTCATCATTCTTCACGATGCTTTTAAGTACACAGCAGTTGCTAACTTGTTGTTTCTTAAACTGTTGTATGTGCACAGCAAATGGGAACAATATTGGCATTTGGATACATGCCATTGATTGTAAAACAATCTCTACATAAATAAAAGGAAAAATAGAGAGAAAGAAAAAAAGAAAGAAGCGGGAGTTTAAGGGTGTCTGCACTAACATATTTGGCTGTTATCTCTATTTTCGTTATAGATAGCTGTATGAAAACTATAGGTGTTCATGATCGTGTTTTCGATGTTAACGACAAAGTAGAAAATTCATTAGAACCAGCAGGTTAGTATGCTTAGAGAATCTCTCTTAACAAATGCATCTCTCTGGTGCTTCAATCCTTTTTTTCCTTTCTTCCTCTCTGCATGTTTGCATGTTAGAGTTGCTCTGCTTTTTGCTCATTGCTAGCAATGCTAATATTACTTATATTCTACCTCATTCCTCCAGTATCTTTGTGTAGTGCATGTTAGATAAAATGACTTTTCTTTTTTGAACATGGGTTTGATATAACGCAGCACCCTAATGTAGAGCCCCATCAGAATGCTAAACTCTCACTACTTTTTACTGTATCCTCCTAGCATGCCGGTGAGTCACTATGAATATTAATGGATCTGTTTTCATCTAAGACAAAAAGTTTCTATTGTATGTGCTTATAAAATTTTCTTTTATATTATGTCCAAATCTGTGGATACAAGTAATAAGACTATTATTGCATAAAATAGTAACTGATTCAACATATTTAGTTTTCTCTAGAAAGTCACATGCATCACTGAAGTACTTTATTTTATTTCAAATACTGGTTGCTATTGTTAATAGTAATTGATTTGGAGAAGTATATCTTCATGTTGCCTCCTAGTACCACAAATTCACACACCTGCTACTCCCACAAATGTATTAGTCTTTCGAGCCAAATGTGATCCTTGATTACCAAGGCAAAATAAGTATTAAGGATAAATAGATTTTATCTATTACTAGTTTCTACATACTCAAACTTTTCCATCACTGTGAAGAAGAAGGAAACCCAGAAAAGCCCTCATTGAAGCATGAACAGCATAGAAACTATAGATAATGTAAGCCTGTAAACTATCCATTTACTTGTAAATTCCACCTGGCTACTTAACGCAACTACAGACTGCCTGTGAGGAGTGGGAGCCCCTACCCACTGTTCACTGAGGAGTGTGCCTCTGTCTGCTTGCCTTCCTGTGGGTTCCTTTCCTGGCCCTGTTTGCTCAAGATCTTTACTGGTTTGCTTACCCATCTCCTGTGATCATCTCAAAGCTTAAGGGAAGTAAAATTATTTCCTCTCCACAAAAAGATGTGAGCCCCCTCCCCTTGTGTAAACAGAGACTTTCTTTCATCTAGTTGCAGTGGGACTTCTTTCTTATGGCCCTAGAAATTAAAGGGTGGTGAGCTCCACTTTATCCTTCAAGTATTGTTACTGGGACACACAGTCAATGAGCCTTAGGGAAACTTAGCCTGAGTAAATCTGAGTAAATGCGGTGCCTCGGGACATACAATAGCTTTCACATTGTAACTGACAGGAGGAGTTAGGGTTTTTTCCCCGAGCATTCTTGTTTTTCTAAGGCAGGCATCTTACCCAGAGCACAAATGAGAGGTGTGTACAATAAGCTCACACAGGCCCTAGTGGCTCCCAAGGGATCAGTTAGCTGCTTTAGAAAGTTGCATTTTAAATGTGTCCTGGAAATCTGGAAGCATCACTGTGGCTTTTCAAGGTCTCCTCACAAGCTCAAGGATTCCGGCCATCGTAAGCTCTGTGAGTTAGATGGGATGTCTTGTAAGGACCACGGAGTCTATACTCTTCCTTTTATAACTGAGACTTGCCCAGTGGATGACCTCAGGTCACACAGCTAGTTAGAGACAGATGCAGGTTTAACATGCAGATCTCTCAACTCCCATTCCAACGTTACTAGAAAAGTAGGATTCTCTTACCAGTTTGTAGAGATATTCATAAAAACCACTTGACTCTCTTGGCTTTGTTAATGTCATTCATAAAATGACCAACAAAGTTAGGCATGTTGTAAGCATAAGCTACCCTGAATTACGATTTTCTGATGCAAGCAGTTACAGAGTGTAGGCATATCTTTCCAATAATCTCTTTCCCAGGGAATTCTATTGCCTATCAAGAAAGCAAAAGGCTGCATAAAAACATAACATAGTATGCTTTTCGCTGCTACTGAAAAGGCATACTGAAGACTGTTCTGGCAATAGGAAAATTACCTTTGACTTCAACTAATGATAAAATGCAATATATTAAGATGCATTCATACATGAGCATCTTTCACTCTCTTTGGGGGAACAGACTCCATTTTACTAAATGTTTAAAAATCCATGATAACCCCCAAATCTATGCCCAGATAACTGCTGGAAGTTTGACAACGTAGTCAGAGAGTGGGGAGGCGAGGAATGGACATCAGGGGGTACCTGCATAGGTATTCATGCAGAAAAAGCTCCTTGAGTCAGCCATGACTGTGCTTAAGGGATTTCTGGTGAGCATCTTTACTGAACAAGCAAGACAAGGTTGCACTACCATCCCTGGCTGCATAAATGAAATAGAAAATCCGAGAACTTCACCTTATTCCTTAGAAAATTAAGTCAGATTTGTAAACCCAGACTTTATGAATCCGTCAAGCCGGAAAGGTTTCCACTGCATGTTCTCAGCAATGTGTACTAATTCACCTGTCTTTGGAATGTATTTGTCTTTGATGTTTGCTTGCACACTCTGCCTGCCAGTTTCCTATCATCAGGGATACAGGATGATCTCAGGGCAGACATATGCCACATAATATGCTCCAAAATATTGCTAGTGTCCTCCCAGTTAACTACTGAAACCCTCATGTGTGGAATCCTGTAGCCAGGAGGCAAGACTTGATTTGGCTTCTGAAGAAGAATATTTTCTTCTTCCAAGTCACCTTGATTGTTACAAGTGTTAGAAATTCTCTTGTTTAGGTGTAATTTCCTTTGGGGTGGATTTTGCTTATGAATTCCCTCTTAGAATTCTGAAATTGTTCAGATTTATTCAAACAGCAAGCAGCATGTTTCTCAGTTTGCTTCTCGGGGCCATAGAGTCTCCCAACAGTGAGGCTCTGTTTTAATCAAAGCATGCTTTGTAGAATCCTGAGCCGGGACCAGCGTGTTGCAGGGAGAACAGAAGAACCGTGATGCCCTAATGGGACAGATTTTCTCCTGTGAGGGCAAGATGGTACTTACTGGTTGATTGCTTAGAAAAGGGCTGACTCTAAAGACGGTTCATTTTTAGAGGACTAAAAAGCACATTTAGCCTCAGGTCTCACTTACGTGAAAAACAAATGCTTCCTTCTCAGTGTCCTGTAGTTTCGTTCACCCTTTCTTCTGCTGCAAGTGTGGAGGAATAGACAGCTCTCACTGAGCGTCCTGGAGGGACAGACTGGGCTGGCCCACTTCCAGCTCACGCTGAGTGCCTAAGTGTTACTTGGGTACCTTTTAGCAGTGCACTTCCAACCTTGAGGACAGGGTAACAGCTTAGTAGAAATAAGGTGGAGAAGGATCCAATAGCTGATGTAATTTCAGGTATATAAAATAAGTGGTATTCCAAAGTGAACTCTGCAATCCTCGGGATTTATGGTTCTTTTACAGTTAAGCCTGAAGTACTCTATTGTTCTGATTGACAATATATTGGTGCTCTTAAGAAATGATTTGAATTTTAATTTCAGGGCTGTTAAGGGCATTTACATGTACCTCCTGTTAAGTAGAGACTTAATACCTTTGCGAGGGTGAGAAAGAGCATAGAAAAGAGTCCACGATTATTCGGCTAAGCTGTGTGGGGCTTTATATTTTCCTCTGCATCCATTTAACTTTCCATTCTTGCTTTCTAACCTTTTCCAGTCTCCCAAGCTAATAGCCACTTCATGCAGGTTTGCTGAGGGCCAGGAGAAGGGAGCTGATCCCAGGCATAGGGACGCAGCAGCTTCTGTGCAAGGGCAGGGTAACACAAGAGCCCTCCAGGGCAGAAGACTCCACGCAGAGAAAACATACTTCCTAGTTCTTGTTGGGCGCGAACATGAGGCGCAGAAATGGCCCACCTGAGCGTATCTGCAGCAGGGGCCGAAGAGCGATCATGTTAGGACAAATGATAGGGAGCGTGTCTCCACCCAGTGAAGGAAAAGCATCCTTATTGTGACATGTTGTGTGATATGAAAATATAAGTGAATTTAAAACAACAGATAGTTAATCCATTAAGAGGTTTGAGGTGGGTCATTCAGGGGTATTTAGGGATTATCCTTTGAGGGCTACTAAACTGAGAACAACCACTGGAGTCCCCCTTGTCACTATTCAGACTATTGAGTGAAGCCAAGATGACAACGGCTGAACTCCCACAGGAAGGTCCCCTGATGCTGAAATAAAATCTACCGCGGCACCCCACTGTTGGCCCCAAGAACACGCAGTTCAGCATTAAGGTCGGCCAGGTGCAAGGAAGAGGATATGCAGTACTAGAGCATAGCATGGCTCAGAGGCAAACCTCCAATCTATCTTTGGGTACTAATTGCTGCAAAGTTCCTGTTTTGAAGTTAAGCCTGTTAATCATGCAGATCAGGGAGGCTATCCAAAGTCAGAGGCAGCCTCACAAGAACACTTTATAGCTAAATAAAAGAAGCTTACCTCACTTAATCCATTTTATTTAGAGGAAAATTTGCATCCACGCTGATAATTTATGTGCCAAGCTTCAGCCTGATAAAAAATAAAAATAGTTAAGTTCAAGTAATTTAATCCTGGAGATACAGGGTTTGTAATGGAAATAGCACCATAATTGATGCCTAATTGTAAGCAAACCAGAGGGCACTGGTGTATCAAGGTTTAGTAGGCATTATACATAGTTTATTTTAAATGCTGTTGTTTTGGCATTTGATTTTTCATATTTGAAAATTCATCTAGGCTTCCAACAACCAGGCTTCAACACTAATCCTGTGACACTGCTTCAGACGGGGAGAATGGGCAGCACATTCCAATTAACCGATAATATGCCAACATAACTACCCCCACCCCAAACATGTTACTCGCTTCTCTGTGGCATCTCGGGTTTAAACGTAACAGTCAGAGATCCCAGGTTTGTGCAAGGTGTGTCTAACTGCCGGCAAACCATAGGAGCTCACGTGACAAAGGTGACCATGAGGGCAGAATTTTGCCCCCCTTAATTTTTAAGGAAACTTATTAATATTGCTGAGAAAGCCCAATTGTCTCTGTTCCTCTTTTGTTTGCCATAAATAATGAGTGATTATGCAGACATGAAAGTCAATGGTGGCACAAGGTTCATTACCTTACTTTGCAGAGGGTGGCGAGGTCTGTTAACAGCAGGCTGCTGCAAGAGAGTTATTAAGGATGTGAAATCTCATTGGAATGTGTGCTTTCTGTTTGAACAGATGACACCGTACATGAGTCAGCCGAGCCATCCCGCGGTGAGAACGCGGCACAAACACCAAGGATACCCAGCCGCCTTTTGGCAATCCTACTGTTCCTCCTGGCGATGCTTTTGACATTATAGCACAGTCTCCTCTCGTCACCTGTCACAGAAAACATCAGGGTCTTGGAACACCAGAGATCCACCTAACTGCTCATCCTAAGAAGGGACTTGTTGTTGGGTTTTTTGTTTTTTTTTGGCAAATGTCAGATTTTTGTTTTCTTTCAGCCTGAATTCTAAGGAACAACTTCGGGCCACGGGGGGCTAAAGTAGTTGCTGCCTCCCTCCCCCCATCCCCAGCCCTTGCCCTTGACTTTTCTCACCCCTTCCAAATTAAATGGACTCCAGATGAAAATGCCAAATTGTTGTAGTGACACCAGTGGTTATCAGCTACTGTGCATTCTCCTCTAAGAGCCCGCCTCCGTTAGTGCACTGTGGCAGCAGCATGTGGTCAAGGAAGAGTAGTGGCAGATGCAGCCCATGCCGGTGAGGCCCGGGAGGGTTTGACTCTCCCGTACGATATTTATGCCGTCTCAGCCTGGACTGAAGGATGATCATGCAGGGCATCGTGTCGCCATGTCAAGTCCAGAGGGGAGTATTAGGAACAGATATACTACTACACCATTTCCTCTAGGAGTGTGTAAATGAACAGGCTTCTAAAAGGTTGAGACACTGGTTTTTTGTTTTTGTTTTTTTTTAGATGACTGTCTTAATGCATTCTTGACAGTAAAACTTGTGCTCCTTAAAAGAAGCCTTTTTTTCCAGGAAGCAGGTAGGGTACCAGAACGCTAGCGCAGAGCATGTAGGAAATCAGAGAAAACTCCAGTTTGGTGGGGTGTGTATGTACGAGTGCCTCTAACTTTTTTGGTGACTGGGCAGTGTACACCAGGTTTTTTTTTCCCTTTGAATACAGATCACCATGGTGCTACAACTATTTTTTTTTTTTAAAGAAACTCAAAGAGGCATTTTTATGAATAAAGTGACCTTCCCCAAGGCTGACAAGCCAGGGTTGATGAGTACATAAGGGAATAGCTTTGGATACTCCTCTGGGGCACAATATGAACCAAGAAAAAGATGCCAGTGGCCAGAGGAGATGTGATTTGGCTTTGCTGGAGCGCCAGTGTGCTGTGGCCTTTCCCCGACTCCCACCCTAGTACCCATGTTTTGCTCACACTCCACGACTACAGGGGCTCGGACATGAACCCCTGTCACCTGGAGAGTCAGTCAGTACTACTTGGGAGGGCTAAAGGGAAATTTTGGAATAAAAATTCCAAAGTGTGGAATAAAAAATTTCAAGTGTTGATTTTTATATTCTTTCCCTTTCTGACACAGCCTGAAGCATTGGGGGAACATGTGTTTATCTGTGGGAGATAAACAAGATGGAGTCCCAAAGACTTTAACAAAATATTTTTTTAAAAATCCACTAGAATAGAAAATACATTATTTAGATATACTTTATGCTGAGAGTGAGTATATATGCTTGTCCTATTTAAACTTGTGAGAAAAAGTGGTATCCCTTGATACATTTTAGAAATATGGGGGCTATCTTGATCATTGCGGGGATGGGCCGAAGGAGAATAAATGCAGGATGACCCTGTTTAAGGAATCTCAGCATGGCCCGGAGGGGATGTTTCCAGTTAGTTACCAGGAAATGCAAGCCTTGGGGGTTTCTACTGGTGAGGCTGTCACAGACTTTCAACTCCAAAGCCTAGACAGGGAAAAGCATTAGACCAATGGAAAAGAAATCTTGCCTTTTTCGCTATTGCACGACATATCAATAGAAACCATGCCTTCGAAAGAAAACAAAAAATAAATGCGATGATCATCATGTAAGATAGGAAAAATTGGAAGAATTCCAGCCAAACGGGGGGTTTTAAAATATTTTTTTAAAAAGTGTATGTGTAAAAAAAAGAAAAAAAAAAAACCAAACAAACCGAGGTCATACGATGGACAGATTTCATGAATGGGAATTTGGTAAGAATTGTGAACAGCTCTGAATTAGAAAAGTATGTGAACAAAAGGCAGCTGTAAAGGTACTGCGCCCTGGGGAGTTGTACACATGTTGAAATGTAATCTGGGCTTACCTGATCTGTTTGGAGTGGATGTTACTGCTGGGTCAGCTTGCACTTGGAACCGGTGAGTGGGGTCGCAGGCCTCACCGATATGATCAGTCCTACTCCCCCGGACATCGGGAACTTCTCTGGAGTGGCAGAGTCCTACTCACAGAAGGCAGCCACCATTTCGCTGAAATAAAAAAGTTCACAGCATTGGATTCTTTTTTCCTTTAACTATTTATATGCTCAGTACTCTCAGTAATATCCAATAATACTACTTTTTATTAATAGTTACAGGCTTGTTGGTCCAGTGGGATGTGGATAGAGGGAAGCCAAAGAGCTACCTTCTAAAATGGATCAATAGTCAGAACCAAAATAATACTGCATGTTCTATAACCACAAGGAAATCAAATGATCCTGTAATGATTCCAGTTAGTCATTACTACATTAGCAGTGCTAATTTCATTTTAGAAATGGTGACTTCTGTGGTTTTTCTAGCATTTGTCTCTAACAAATGATGAAATAATTACTCATGGCCCTCTCTGCCAACTCTTTCATTTTTCACAGTGAAATTAGACCCCTTTACTTCACCCTTGTGCCACTACAAATTAAGTAAAATAAGATAAAAGTAGCAAGACTATTCACACCAGTAGACTGTGTGCTTCTCTACCTATAAGTGATGTAATTGTAGGTAATGCTTGCCGTGGAGTTTTCAAGATGATCGGTATCAGACAGTTTTCATCTTGTCCAAAAAGTGCTGGTGGCCTTTTGTGGTGTCGTTACAACCCTCTGGGGACTTAGCAGGATGTCGATGCAACTTTGTAGCAGCTTTTAATTTCAAAAACAATTCAAAAGTCTGAAGGACAGCCTTAGCTGCCTCTCAGCCCCAGTTAGTCAAACCCCAGCGACCTTTGGCCCTGGTCGCCTAGGGCTTTGCAACATGAAGCAGGGAAATAAGGATCTGTCTGTTTAGTGGATACCGTGTATCCTTTAATAGACCAGTTAACAGTCCGTGTTAGTTTAGACTATTGTTTTGTACTGTACTTTCTTGGGTGGCAGAGGAAAGAAAAGTAAAACGTTAAAAAAAAAAAACTGCGTTCTTTAAATTCTGTATTATTAGCAACCTCTGTTGTATATAGTGTTTGATAATAAAGTATTAATTTGATTCTTATGTCTTTTGTAAGTGAGAACAATAGTCTTTCAGGATACAAAACATGCATTGAGGCTTTGAAACATCAATATGTATACTTGCTTGAGAAGAGTCACAAATGGCTGAGACACTGCTCCATACAAGACTCGCGTGTGGTCATCGCGCTCCCAGACTTGAGACTCCACCATCTTGGGACCTGGAACAACCTGACTTTTTGATCACTGTTTTGTTCTCAATGTTTTCAAGGTCTGATGTTGGAGCCCTATGGTGGTTCCCCCCACCCCCCCACCCCAGCCACCCCAGCATGTTGGTTTGAAAAGGTTTAGGGAATTTAGAAATGGTTCTGTACTTTGGTTTGATTTCCTTTGTGGTGGTTTTCACAGTTTCACTTTACCCCAGGAAAAATAACCAGTATCACACAGCCCAGGTATGGGAAAGACTGCCAACAGTTCCTTCAGGAAGGTTAAAGGGGGGCTGTTCCCCTCTGTCACTGTGAAAGGGAGAGTTACACAGTACCTGTGGATTTCCAGGAACTTTGTTTTTCTCTGGTGCCTTAGCAACGGCAGCAGCCATTTTTATTCGTTTTTTCCCAAATTAGAAAAACAGTTTAAACTCCTCCTCTCCATTCATTGCTCTCAGAGCTGCGGTCACTAGTTTTTCTTTTGAGAACCACCTCCACCAACACGCCGTTTGCCTACAAACCCCTTTTATTTCTTATGTTTATTTTTTGTCTCTCGCCTTCCTCCCACGTTTTATTTTCCCTCAGAGCCGTGAATGGGCAGGTCTGTCTCTGGTTTGGCATCACTGAGCTTTTCCCATGCATTTGCCCCAGAGCTGCTCGGATGTGAGACAAATCTCCCTACAATGGGCTTGCTCCCATTGTCTGTACAGTTTAATAGATGCTGGCATGTTGGAGGTTACCCATGAGTCAAAATCCGCTTTCCATGCTTACTCTTGACACCCCATTGAAGCCACTCATTGTGTGTGCGTCTGGGTGTGAAGTCCAGCTCCGTGTGGTCCTGTGCTTGTACTGCCCTGCTTTGCAGTTCCTCTGCACTTACTCATCGAGTGCTGTTTTGAAATGCTGACATTATATAAACATTAAAAAAAAATGTAAAAAAAAAACAACAAAAACCCACACACAAACAAACCCCATACAATCTGTATTTGTATATACACGTGTCCATACAAGTATACCTAAATAAAAATTAAAGATTTTCATCATTTTAATTGGAGCCCTCCTTCTACTTCTTTGTTCCTTGAATGACGCCTTTATTTCAGGGGCCACTTGTACTTTGCTGATTTTTCAAAATCTTTGTGGATAGAAAAGATAATAGGACATGCACAAGAGAAGGCCTGAGAAGCTCAAAGAATGCAGGGTTAGAAATGGCCAAGTATCTAGGCACATTCCAGTTATTCTCATGAGAAAATGGTGAGATTTCAGCCTTGTCTCTGTAGCTGAGCCTTAAAATGGGTGCTATGACAAGCCCTGCATCCTTAAATGACTATTAAATATGAGAGCTACATACAAATTCTGTTCTTTACATATATTTTTCACCCAATCAAGAAAAAGACATAATAAACTTTTTTCCAGTAAATATCTTAAACTTCTGAAAGAAATAATTACCATTATAATACTTCCTTCAGTACAACCCAAAACCTCAATTCTTACTTGCAAGGAAGAATTAACTTACCGCTGAGTGACCTTGAGCAAGTCACACAGTAAATATCTTTGGGACGGAAGTTCCCTTATCAGTCAATAACAGGGTTGTATAATTGATTTGTTTGATTTTTCTGAATATTGCCTTTGCTGGGTACCATCAAGCCCATTTTGCATGAGTGATGTGAGTTTTGTCTCTGATGATGACATTCCTATAAGCGCAATTCGAAACTTTCACCCGTAGAGGGAAAAAGCCTCAAATATCTGACATAATAGACACCTAATGCATTTCAAGACTTGGCTTTAATTATACCATGTTAACATTAAACTCATTGAAAGCTTTTTATTATACTTAATTATTTGACAGGGCACTAAACACTCATTATAACTCACTGTAACCTTTTTTGCTAATGAAGAATGACAGCTTTATAGAATGAGGAACAACTTGTATTAAAAAAAAAAAAAAAAAGATGTACCGGACCACCTATGTGATAGTTTCAAACCAGAACAGCCTTACGTTGTCATTCTCATCATCACCATCATCATCGAAAGCATTTGAGTAATCATGACATTGCGCTTAGTGCTGTGCAGAATAAAGTTTATGTTTATAATCTGTACTTCCAAAGTTTACAACACGAGGCAGACAGTATATGAGCATAATAGAGTGATTTATAAAGTAGAAAAATATAAAATTCAAGCATTCATATTATGCATAAATTAGCAGGGAGTTTTGTTTTTTTAATTAAGTGAATGGGGGAGAAAGTTTGGAATTAAGGTTAGGAAGCTAAGTTAAAGGAAATCATCTTCACAGATAGTCAAAATGGGGTTAAGAGCTTATGACAAAATAGAAAATGTTGAGCTAAAAAACCGCTGTAGACTGTAAGACAGTAGTGTAGTGCACGGGGTAAATTTTCATAGCAGCTACAATAGTAGCTATAGAAATGAAAGCACCCAAGACAGCAGCTGAATGTCACTGAAGCAAATTATGACAATATTGGTCCAGAGAGATCACCATGGAGCCCTAAGGAAGTAGGCGAAAGGCTGAAAAGATGATGATTTCAGATTTTGCTTTAAAGACTAATCAGATAGCTGCTCCTGAAGCTGAGGCTGCATCTGCCCCGAACTGTGAGATATTCGGGATCTTACTGCGGTGAAGGCTGCCTAACACAGATTGCAGAAAAGGAACAAAATGCAAAACATGCAAAGTTGGGGACTAAGACAATTTAAAAGTGGTTTGTGAGCCCCTCATCAGAAGGCCAGTTTCCGAGAGTGCTGCACGCTCTAATGGGAAGGCAGGGCAGGCCAGAGCGGGGACCATGACCAGTGTCTTGGGAGCCACACTTAACTTGCTTGGTGACAAAGTATTTGGAATGCTTTAGTCATCTAAGGCGCGATATAAAAAGAACCATAGGAGAAATTTTGGTAAATAAAACACATACGTATTTGAATCTTTTATTCCAGTGATGGGTTAGTATCTTTTATCTCACTGCAGGTACTTTATATAACCTAGGTGTCATAAATAAAAATGTTCAAGAAAATGCTGATGAATTGCTAACCGACCGTTCTAACAGTTTCTTAGTAATTGTTTGCAAAACAGTTTCTTAGACATTGCAAAGCTTGGTTTCATATTCTGCTGATAATATAAGCATCTTTCAAGAAAGCACTGGTAAAAATACTATGGAAAGCATTATGATTTTGTACAGTCTCTCGGAAAACATGCTTCTGAATGACTGTAAGTAACGAATCGGGCCAACATTCTCTATCAGCTTTTAGTTCGATATATTCTGCTATGTTAGTCAAGTCATGCAGTGGTTAAATACATATGTGCCTAGTTTAAAAATGGAGTTGTAACAGCTGATGGGCCCAGGGAGCAGTAAATTTGCAATAATTGTGCGTCCTTTCTATATAGATGATAAATGAATGCACAAGATTTTCTTTAAGGCAGGAAATTGCATCGCCAAAGGAATTGGTCAAGGGCATCACCGAGTGTTCATTGGCTTGGGAGATGTGATTAGCCAAGCCACTCTTAAAAAAAAAATATCATCTAAGTGAAAACAGCACGCTTGTTGTATGTTCCTGGATAGAATTTACAGAGCCACCCGTCAGCAGTAGACAGAAGAAAACAGACCGTAGGCCTCGTGTTCAGTGTATCCCAACCTAAGAACCCCTTTGGCAATTCCCATGAGGGATCGTCACACTCTCTCCCCAGGAGCCTCAGCACACGCTGAGAGTAAAACATGATTCCATTACTTTTCATTAAAACCTCCCCGGCCTCCATTCTAAGTGTCCCGTGAGCTTTGCCATCTTACTCCCAGCAATGGCACCCTGGGGCTCCACCCTGAAGGAAAGTCGACAAGGTAGTGCCACTCACGTCAAATAAAAAGAACTTTTATTTCCTCTTCTTACTCTCTGCCTTTTTTGACTCAGTTTAATTCCTAAAGGTGGGGTTTTCTGTACATTTAATAAAAGAAACTTTATAGCAATACAACTAACACCCTGAGATGAGGATGCCAACAGCAGAGCTGTGGCAGGGACATGAGAGGGGCTGGCAGTTTGGGGGGCAGCACTACCTCAGGGAAGCTGTCAGGCAGAGTTCACCCGAAGAATTCAATCTAGTAGGTGGCTCTCTGAGTCAATAGTGTGCTTTGAAATATCCCAGATTTTAGTCATGATTATTCAAGCAAGAACTTCATGTCACTTGGTAACACATGGATGCTTGTCAATCTTGACAAGAACACAAAGAAAGGAACAAAAAAAAAAAAAACAACTCTTAGAGAGGTTACAATGGGAAAATAGAACGAAATATTTTTGCATGCTGTTTTGTTCCCAAGTGCCAGGTGTTCCCTCAAACTGCACATATCATTTGAAATGCAGGTAGCCAAAGTCGTTTTCTTTCCTTCCCAGCCGTGAAACAAGACACTAAAATAAGAGAAAGAACATGTTTCTTCTTGCACATCTGAGAAAATGCATTTTATCAACACCCTAGTATCCTCTCCTTTTTGTGTTCAAAGCTTGTTCTTTTGGACAAAAAACAAAAAACAGTTTATGTAGCACCAAGTGTGGAACACGTTAATGCCTTCAAAATTTGTGCCTTGTTTTTGCTAGATCTGGACATTATCTGCAGCAGACAGAACAAGAAGATCTGTGTCTTTTTTAATTTTTTCCTAAAGACAGTGTGCCAGCCAGAAAGCTGACTCCATTTATTTCTCCTGCAGGGAGCCGGTGTGTTCCTTCTCCTGCAAGATGCAGGTACTTAAAATAGTAATAGGCTTTGTGGTTTATCGAGAGTATTTCATCCCAAGATCTTACAGGCATCAAAAATAAAACATAAACTAATGGCTCTTTCCGACAAGCTTGGGAAGAACTACACAGAAAGGGGGATTGTTGTCATTCCTCCATGGAGAAACAGAAAATAAAGCGACTCCGCTCATGTGGCCGAGGGAAAGAATCAGAGGCAAGGCGACCCAGGGCCTGGACAGAGCCCCCATTTCTGTTACTGCTCATCCCTAAGAACTTGACTAAGTACTCTAGCCGAAGGGAAAGAGAGGAAGTGTTTACCATGTCCTTTAAAAAGTTTCAAATGTACTATAACTGGGAGAGGGCCACTAGGTAGCGTCCCAAATTTTCTTGCCTCTGAGTCAATGGTTTTATTATAAAAGTGGACATTTTCAAATGTAACTTTTATGCTACAATTTTTCAAGTCATCCCCAGTTTATATGCATATTCAGACTTGTCTAAAATTTAGGAAGAATTTAAGAGAAAATAATTTGTATTGTCACTTCTTTCAGTAGTTTCCCTATGTTCTCTTTGACATTTTTTTTCTAATAGTATATTCACAGCACTTTTTTTTTCTTGGCATTGTCTGTGCTGAGCGGTGCAATATCGGAAAGGGTACTGAGCAAGGGTCACTTTAGATACATTTAAACATCAGGCTGATAACATCTAAAGCCACAGGGCAAGAATGGAGTGGTTGAAAGAAGTCCTGCTAGAAGGTGGCCGTCCAGGCACTGTGGTGTTTACAGACCTGATCACAGTGTAGAGGATTTTCTAGAGCCACAGGTGTAAACAAAAAACTGTCAACACTGGCAGGGAACGTCACTTGGATCTTGGATCCTTGTATCTTTTCCTCAATGCGCCCGATTTTTCTACTCACAGTGCTCCTCCAATGTTCTGAGATCAGGCAGAGCCACCATCACACCAATGTCTGTACCCCCAATTGTCCCCATTGGTCCGGCTGGCTAAGTATGAGAGTGTGGACTCAGAGCATGAGAGGACTGGCATCTGGGCCTCCAGGGGATGACCAGTGTGGGTCCGTGTTCGACAGAGATGGTAAAAGTTCATGTTGGTTGTGACTTCCTTAAATTCATTTCCTCATTAGGTTTCATTTAGTCTGGGCTGTACATGTGCAAGTTACGAGCCCCTGGTTTACTTTTACTTCAGATTTTGAGGCTGCCATGAATTAGAGTGCCCTGCATTCTGTGTGGGTCTTGCCCTTCTCTGATCCCCGTCAGTATGCAACAAAGCAAGTTAATCTCCCTGGTTAGTGACAGTTCTGCCCCTTGTAACTGGCATGGAATCAATTTTGAAACTTGATTTGAGAAGTGAGAAGAGTGTCAAGAATTCAGTACTAGCTAGTGGATTCATTAGCAAGCTGAATCAGTTCTAGCTGGAATCTGTTTGGCTGTCCTTATCTCTTAGTTCTGGGGGTTTTTCTTTCTTTTATCATCGATCCTGCCCACAAGACTTATTATCTACTCTGTCCACTGAGGACACGAGGCTCCTTTGCTGAGCTGTTCACAGCAGGTGCACACACCACACTGCTCTGGCCCCGAACTTTGACAGCTCCAGAGACAGGAGGAAGAAAAAGTGGACGAGCACTCTTTCCACAGGAATTGACCAAAACTCCCCAAAATGCAATGGAGAAGCACAAAAGATGGCAGAGAAGGAAGCAAAGGTAATTGTCATCAGGAAACCTCATTCTTGTGTGCAGCAGGTATATCCAACATTTCGGAAGCAGTCCCCCAAGTACTGGAAAGTTTTCCTTTCAAGCAATATGGGAAGAACCAAGAAGAGACCTCAAAAAAATTTGTGTGTGTGTGCGCGTGTGTGTGATCTACAAAAGGGAAGATGGATTTTTTCCAATCAGTACAATATTTCTTCTGCTTCTAATCCCTTCCTCAGCCCTAATCAAGTTTATAGATGTGTAGGCAGGAAAAACTGAATGATGACTACGTGATGGGAGGCCTGCCCCGGCAGGAAGAGGCCTTTGTGCAGCATGACTTTGTACTTGGTGCTACGTCACTGTGCTGCCCGCTGTGGTCAGAGAATTTTGGTGCAGTTGTCATCTGGAGACAATCCCATCAGGAAGCGCACATGAGGCCGTGAAGCGCAGTCAGGTAACATGCCTGCAGCCCCTGCGAGAGGTGCTGACATCTGCCTCCTGCCCCAAACATCTGTGTCTGTCCACGGCCCAGAGAAACACATGGTCTAGTGGGCGGAGTTCATACTCTGAGGAGGGATCCCCGGCCTTCCCTCCAATGCAATAGGCCCAGACCTCCTTAAATGCCAGCATACAAATTTGTACTTTTCAAAACAGCTTTTCCTATGGATGCTAGTGGGGACTTATTCGATAGTTTTCTATGGCGAGTGATGACTCCAGGGTACTAGAGAGAACAGTTAATTCTAAACCTTAAAATGAGGTTTAGCCTCATTATAGACTGCATGTTTGTGTCCCTCCAAGGTTCTTAGGTTGAAACCCCAATCTCCCATCTGATGATGATATTTGGAGACAAGACCTCTGGAAGGTGATTAGGTCATGAAGGTGGCGTCCTTATGATGGGTTTGGTGTCCTTATAAGAAGAGACACAGGAGAGCTTGCTTCTGTCTGTTCTCTACCATGTGAGGACACAGCGAGAAGGCTGCGGTTGTCTGCAAACCAGCCAGGAGGCCCTCCCCAGGACCTGGCCGTGCCGGCCGGCACCTGAATCTCAGGCGTCCCAGCCTCCAGAACTGTGAGAAATAAATTCCCATTGTTTAAGCCACCCAGTCCATGTATCTGTGACAGCAGCCACAGTCATAGATTATTCACTTGCTGACTCTCCCACAATGGCTTGATTCTTACAGATCAAGGGGAAAAAAATCCGGAAAGGACAGAGGGAAAGTGAGGTATACCACGTTTTAGAATCCAGAACCCTCTGTAATTCCCTATTTGTTGGCAAGCAAATGATATAAAGTCACATGCGGACTGCAAGTTACTTTATTTCATCCAGAACTAGCTCTGGGAAAGAAGCATATCAGGACTCGCTCACTCATTTAGTTATAACTTATGGCGCACCTCCTGGAGGCCAGAGCCTGTGCTAAGCACTACGGATATTTTGAATAGGAAGCTGGCTTCACTTAGGCAAAGCTCCCAGGCATTACAGGGCTCTACACATCAGTTACAGCCCTCATCATATCCATGGTCCCTTCCAAGGAAAAGAGAGGAAGCCACATAATATACCACATCATCCATCTACGGGTCACAGCTGACTGGACAGAGAGTGGGCACCTGACTCCGAGGCAGCCAATCCGCAGGCTAGTCAGTGTCCTGTGCGTGTTGTGACAAGGAAAAAACACCCCTGCCCTTACTTGCTATTTAGTTAATTATCCAGGACAATTAGTAAATCCTTCTTGAGAGGTCATATACATAGAATGAGTGGGAAGGTAGAGAGATAAACAAAAAAGGAATAGATACAGAGAAAACACCTTAGTCACATTTCTTCTAGCAAAGCCCTATTTTTTTTTTTCTCTCCTGTTCAGTTCCATAGAGCTGCTTCCTTAAACTCAAAACCGCTTCCTAGCTCCAGTCACCGTAATGCAGGGTCATTACCTGGCTTCTCTTTTGAGGCTTTCATGAGATTCTGACTCCATGATTTCACAGGCATCCTTAATGTAAGTCCTCATTATTTGAGTTAGCCTGAGTGAATCAGAGTTCCTTGCAAGCAAAATAGTCTGTTAAACAAATATGATAGGATAAGAGGACTATGAAGAAAGTGCAGTGGAAGCACAGAGGGAGTAATTAACATCACTAGAATTTTAAAAACCCAATTTTGAATTTCAGTGTTACAGTACTAAAGAAATTTGCCATATTTCAAAGATTACTACCTTTAAATTGACACAATAAATTATATAAAATGACACACTTGATTTTCTTGAAGACTCGGACTTTTTTTTATGGGGTAAAATATAAAATAACTAGTGAAAAGAGCCCCTTCTCCCCGCTGATATTCCATACCAGCTGGCATGGGGAGGAGTTACAAGAATAAGACTCTAATCAGAGAGCATTTGAGATGGGCTAACAAACAATGAGATAAATGCCAACCACTACCACAAATGAGCTCAAGAATCAATAGTGGAAAAGAAGGGCCCATGAGTTCCACAAGAGCAGACCAAGGAGAACCTTCCTTAATTGGTCCCCTGCTCAGGAATCTGGAGCACTGTCCTGTTAACAAGTGACATTTCCTAACGATGTGATATAACTTGCAGCCAGCCTAATACTTGGATTGGTGGTAAGTCATTTCTGCTTGTCATAAGCTCCTCAGGGAAAGCAGAACTTGCTGAGCAGTCTCGGATATTACCCAACTTTTCCAGCACCTGCTAGCGGTAGGGAAGGCCTCTACTTATCAAACGTTAAGTGCCATCGGTAATGGCATGGAGGCGTCCTAAGTGAGGGCAGATGCAGGCAAGAGCCACAAAACAAACTCGTATAAATATTTTCTCCTTGCAAGCTCATGCCATTTAAAAATTCCTTTTCAGTAGTGAGAATTCAAACTCCTTTTCAGTAGTGAGAATTAAGCTGAAAAGACAGGAAATAAATGTTTCAGGACATGAATGGGTGGTACAAAACAAAAAATGCCCCGACCAGTTCAAATCTGTGTGCCCTGATGAGAGGGGGTGCCGTTTGAGAAGCACATTATTCCAATTTTACTTGGTCACTGCAGAAGTTTGCTGGGTTCTCTTTGACTGCCGTGTAAGCTCTCAGTACTGACGTAGAGTGCACAGTTTAGATAAACTGGATTAGAAGAAGAGAGAGAGATGGATATAATTCTTTCTCAGTCACTAAAAATGGGATGGCCATCTGCTACAATAAGTCCAACAAAAGGGCCGTGCTTATCTCAACTCCAACCTGACGTCAGTAATTATACAGAACTTGAGAAGTCCCTGTTAACCGAAGCAGGGGGTTTATCTGGCCTTTGTAAACTCCTGGATGAATCCATTAGCAATGCAGCCTCCTGATTTCCTCTCTTGTAGTACAGTGTTTACCCTTATCTTCTGCTTGACACAAAAGCACAATCTAGACAAAGCCGAGGAATGTATGGCTCACTGCAAGGGAATGCCTCCCCTGCTTATCTCTTTTAATTATTATTTATATTCTGCATTTGTTTTCAGGTTAAAATCAAATAATGTAATGTAGGAAAACCACCCTGCATTTCCTGGGCTCTGGTCTCATTAACCAGATTTCCTTAAAACTCTGGTACTTCAGAGAAGTTTTGCCAAGTGGCTAATGAAATGCACACAATTGCAAAGTGTTATGAATATTTATGATGGTTTAATGATGGGATTTTTTTTTTGCATCCATGAATAATAAAGATTCTAACAAGAACAGATAACGAGATGGAGACAAAACAGTGAAGTGGTTAATACAAGAACTGCTATTGGAGGGACCCCACTGAGAACAGCGGGGAGCTGAGGGCCTCTCCTCTCTCCACCAGAACCTAGTACAAAGCAGGGGCACAGGGGTTAGCCTATTTCCTCCCCTCTTTTAATACAATAGCTATCTTCAGCTACAATGGGCATTTTATCCCTACTTTGTGCCTAAGCTCAGGGTCTCCTCTGGAGGTAAAGGAAGCTCAGTGACAGACACCCTTGTAAAGTGACCTTCCACTTCTAAAGACAGTATTTATTTCAGCCTCGGGTCACCAGCAAAATTGGTTGCTTTGCCTTTTCTAGGCCATTTACTAGTTAAAAAGCACTTGGTGGGGCTAAAGTTGCTGGGCCCTTGCTCTGGAAGCTGCTGACAGTCTCGCGGCCACCAACCTCAGTTTGGGGAGGGCCTTTCAGCAGAAGTTTCTAAAAGGTAAATGGTAACGTTGTGATCCCCACCAATATTTCACAAATGTAAGCGAATAATCTGGCAGGTAGGGACACACTATGACCCAGTTTGTAGTCTCTCCCACAGACTGCCCTGGGATCATGCTGCCCTCTTACATGAAAGCCCTGGCAGTGACTCAAAAGACGGTCACTGACATAATGGGGTCACGGAGTTCTGGGCTAGCTGCCACCCTCAGCTTAGGTGGTTTACTCATGTGAGGCAAACTTTCCCTGATATCTTAACATCATACACTCATTCATTCATTGAGTAAAAATTTACTGAGCACCTACTATCTGCCCCAAATCTTCTCAGCACGTATGATACATCAATGAAGTAGGGAAACACAGTTCTGCTCTCAAGGATCCTACACACTGGTAGGTGGAGGCAAAACAAATAAATAAATGTGGATCCTCGCTAAAGCGGCTCAGGCAACAAGAAAATAGGATTTCTACATTTCTCTTGATAATAGGCTTGCTTAATGTGATAAGTATAAAAATGCCGGAAAAGTTGTATGAAAATCCAATGATATTTGTAAAGCCCTTGAGGAGTGTGTATTGCAAGTGTGTGTGCGTCTTTAATACAATCACATGATGAATCCCTTCCTTAAGTAACGACCGTGTCTTACTTCATCTCCTTTGCAAATTTGAATTTCCAAAATACTAAGTCTGGTGTACATGGATATAAATGTCCACTCTTTATAAAGTATCCTTGGGATTAGAAATCTTTAGCATCAACCCATCACATTGCCTAATATTTGTTTAACCCCCTGTGTTGAAAGAAGTGCACGACCACGTTCTTAAATCTACTGACGCAAATTTATGGGAAAGAATTATCATCTGGAAACTCATTTAAAGAATAAATTAGGTGCAGAAAAAGAATGTCCAATAGGCCCCAGCCATTCCTTCACTTGCTCTCCGTCTCTGTATTCCTCCCCAGTATTCTCTCACAGTCCAACATCCTCGCCTGCCAATTTTATTAAGGCCTGCTGTGCGGGAATTTCCTTCCTCTGCTTTACTAGCTACCAAGACAACCCCGTTAACGTGATTTTTCACACATTTTTTCTTCCTGTGTGCTGCATCTCAGTGAAATTTCATCTCCCTGACTCACTGTTAAGTGTTCCTCATCTGAAATCACACTCGCTCATAATCTCAAAGTGCAAAAAGAGGAAGTCACAAAAGGAGAAAGACAGAACAAAGTCCTTCTTCCTCCAATTCCTCAGACATTAAGCAAAAGCTACATGAGAATTTTCCAGTCAAGCAAAACTAAGTGAGTACCTACATCCAAGGAATAGATTAATCTTGGCACATAACACGCCACATTCCACAGCACTTCTCTTCTAATGGAGCACACACATCTGTCTAGATATTAAAATCCAAGGAACTGATGATAGGTGTTTCATGAGCAAAAAGAGTAATTGAAAACTGACTCCCACAGGATAGACCCTGAATTGCCTCCCCAGGGAATTAGAAACAGAGGCAGAGGGGGGAAAGCTAGAAGGGAAGGAGGCAGAAGGGAGGAACAACGAGGAAGCCAAGCCTAATAGAATGGAGACTAAGAAGTGTCCTTGGAAGGAGAGTCTCTGCCCTTGCCCCCCTGCTAGCAGAAAAAAACCCTCATAAGCCCCTTAGAGGAAATAAGCAGCCTTCTTTTTTTTTTTTTTACCATACAAAACAAAAAGCTTAATTATTTCCAAAAGCGGTAATCAATGTAGGTACATCCCAGTTCTAACATACCTAATTCCAAAGAGCCAGGAGTCCTAACAATATACTCGTGCACCATGTCCAGTAATAATTCGCAGGATGAAAAAATTGTCACAGGGTTAAGACAAAAAGCAGGCATCCAGGCTTGACATTTGGTTCTGACTAGTGCACCCTGGTGCCAACTGGTCAGTTGGAAGCTCTTGATTTCTGTCAAGAGTTGTGTGTAGCGCTTAGCTGGACATAACACTTAGCTGGACATGATTTCTATCTGCTGTCAAGGACTTGGTACCTAAATCCACAGATAAAACATTCATGACAGAGATTGGAGGAAACTGACCAACTAAAGTAGGGTGTGACGTTACGTGCAGTCGGAAGTCAGGTGGAAGGAAGACTTCCTCTTCCTAGCTCCTTTTATCTCAGCTTACAAAGGAAGAATGGGGAATGATGTGCGGGATGAGAAAGGAAAAAAAGAGGAATGAAAATCTAAGGCAATAATGATCTGCAGAGAAATATCAATGCTAGTCTATGTCAACTATTTCCACTTGACAAGTATTTAATTAAGGTAATTAATTCCTAATGGTGGCCTATCATGGCATGGAAGTATTAAGATCATGGTGAAAATAGACATGGACCAAAAACCTATGTAGAAAAAAATTAATAAAGTTCTAAAGGAAAATTAATCAATTAAATAAAACAGTACCAAGTAGTATAATAATGGCTTCATCCCAAGCATGGGCTTTGAGATCTTAAAAGATGGCAAATCTCCTTCGGGCCAAGATGGAGGTATAGGTAGATACACTTAGTCTCCTTGCACAACCAAAAGAAGGACAGCAACAAATTTAAAAACAAAAAATAACCAGAACGGCCAGAAAATTGAACTGCTTGGAAGTCCGACAATCAAGGGGTTAAAGAAGAAACATTCATCCAGATCAGTAGGAGGGGCAGAGATGGGCAGCCGGGGTGGAGAGGATAGGCACCAAGGCAGTGGCTGGAGGACTGGGTGGTCCCACATTTGCATGCGGATAAACCAGGAGGAACTACGAGGGAGCAAGAGAGACCACATAACCCAAGGTTCCCACGCAGGGAAAAGAAAGCCTCAAAACCTCTACCACTAAAAACCTGTAGGGGTTGCAGCAGTGGGGGAAACTGCCAGTCTCACAGGAGAGTTCGTTTAAAAGACCCACGGGGTACTAGAACGTACACAAACCCACCCATCTGGGAATCAGCACCAGAAGGGCCCATTTTGCTTGTAGGTAGCAGGGGAAGTGGCTGAAACCCAGCCAAGAGCCAAGCAAGCAGCATTGTTCCGTTTCAGACCCCGCCCCCACATACAGCACCACAAGGTAGTGACATGGGTTGTCTCACCCTGGTGAATACCTAAGGTTCCGCCCCTTGGAATGTAATAGGAGCTCCAAGACAAAAAAAATATGGTCCAAATGAAACAAGGGATCAAAGCTCCAAAAATAGAACTAAGCAATGAAGAGATAGCCAACCTAACAGATGCAGAGTTCAAAACACTGGTAATCTAGATGCTCACAAATTGGTTGAGTATGGTTGCAAAAGGGAGGAAAAAGCGAAGGCTATGCAAAGTGAAATAAAGAAAAATATAGAGGGAACAGAAACTGGGACTCAAATCGATGATTTGGAGAAGGAAGAAATAAACATTCAACTAGAACAGAGTGAAGAAAACAAGAATTCAAAAAAGTGAGGAGTGGTTGAGGAACCTCTGGGACAACTTTAAACATTCCAACATCCAAATCATAGGGGTGCCAGAGGAGAAGAGAAGAAGCAGAAGAGCAACATTGAAAGCTTATTTGAAAAAATAATGAAGGAGAACTTCCCCAATCTAAGGAAATAGACTTCCAGGAAGTCCAGGAAGCTCAGAGAGTCCCAAAGAAGTTGGACCCAAGGAAGCACACACCAAGGCACATCATAATTAAGTATCCAAGGTTAAAGATAAGGAGAGAATCGTAAAAGCAGCAAGGGGAAAGGAGACAGTTACCTACAAAGGAGTTCCCCTAAGGCTATCTGCTGATTTCTCTAAAGAAGCCTTACAGGCAAGAAGGGGCAGAAAGAAGTATTCAGTCATGAAAGGCAAGGGCCTACATCCAAGAATACTCTATCCAGCAAAGCTAACATTTAGAATGGAAGGGATAAAGAACTTCCCAGATAAAGTAAAGTTAAGGGAGTTCATCATCACTAAGCTGTATTAAATGAAATATTAAGGGACTAATCTAAGAAAAAGAAGATGATCAAAAATATGAACAGTGAAATGACAACAAACTCACAACTATGAACAACTGAACCTAAAAAAAACAAAAACAAAAACAAATTAAGCAAACTGCAGGAACAGTAGCAGAATCACAGAAATGGAGATCACATGGAGGGTTATCAGCGGGGAGGGAGAGGGTGGAGAATGGGGGAAATGGTACAGGGAATAAGAAGCATAATTGGTAGGTACAAAATAGACGGGGAGGGTAAGAATAGTATAGGAAAGGGAGAAGCCAAAGAACATATATACGACCCATGGGCATGAACTAAGTGGGGGAATGCTGGTGGGAGGGCAGGTAGGGCAGATGCAGGGTGGAAGGGAAAAAGGGGAGAAAAAAATGGGACAACCGTAATGACATAATCAATAAAATATATATTTTTTAAAAAACATGGCAAATCTGAAATAAAGGTATCAGAGGGAATTCACAGGAATCACATAAGACAGGTTCAAAGAGTGTCTTAGTTTTATCTGAACTTGCAATTTGCCATCTTCCTAAAAATCAAGGGTGCAATGCTGGTTTTGGTTAGCTTCTAGGTGTGATTTGAGAGAACACCGGCTTTGGGATCCAAGAAATATGAGTGTGAATCCTGTCTAGGCCATTTACGTACAGAAAAAATTCCTCCACCCCTTCACTCATAAAGGACTCGTAAGAACACCTCCTTTAGATGCAGTTATTAGAGGAGTTATATGAGATATTGTACATTGAATAATATGCATTGCAATTGTCTCATGGTAAATGCTCAATAATAACTGCCACCAAAAAGAACATTGGAAACAATACCTAGGAAATACTTGAACATAGTAACTTCTTCCTCCTTCTTTGCCTTTTAGTGTTATGTTCTGTCTTCTCTTCCCTCAGCCCTAGCTGCAATTGTTCATTTAGCTTTCCTGAATTCTACCCTGATCCCTATCACATGTCATATTCCAAAGGATGGAGGAAATGATGAAAATGTTCTTGTCTGACAGAATCAGGAAGGCTCTACAGGTGACACACCTGAGATGGCAGTTTTATAAAGAGAAATCTATCAGAATGCACCCTTCCAAATTAATCGTTTGCTTCTGAACACTCCTCTGGAGGTCATATGCATACTCCCAACATTGCTACCTTTGTTTGAAAAACTTTAAAAAAAACACTCCTTTTTTTATAATTGCTTTAAGAATCTTTTCAATGTCATTAGTGATCACCAATTTTTGTACTTTGAAGGTGTATTTCATTTTGAGAAACAGCCAAAAGTCCTCAAAAGCAAAATTGGTAAGTACAGAGGATGATCAGTCTGGGCAGTACTGTTTCTAAGAACAAGTGAGATGTAATTTGTAAATCATCAATATATTTCTTCCATGAATTTTAAGAATTTCTGAGGGAAAGTCTAAAGATATTTTGAATAAATTCAGAATTTCTAGAATCAATATGGGTTTCTAAAGTTATCACTTTGAAGGACAACTGTCCTGGCTGTTTAACTCCCTTTGTGTTTGCTTATAATAGAGTCAAAGGTCATCACTTTATAGTTATCCATGATAGACCCAGAGATGGTAACGTTTCTCATAGTTGTAATATATCAAGTAATGAAAAATGTGGGGAAAATGTAGTGATTAAGAATGTTTACTAGGGAGTGGATCAGACACTTTTTATTTTCATCATCTCAAGATGTGCGTTTTATGTGTTGTGTGAGTGGCCTAATGGAAACTCAGTCTAGAAACTAGTTAATACCCGCAAGGCTTGGTAAGGTAGATAGCATTGAATGTAGTAAGCTTCTGTTCCTGGGAATCATATTAACCAATATTTTTTGGCACTACAATGAAAATCTCCTATAATCATGGTCATCCCAAGTTATATAGGATAGTGTTTAAAAGAACGATATAGGGCACATGCCTGGGTTGTAGGTAGGATTCCTAGTTGGGGGCATGCGTGAGGCAACCAATTGATCTTTCTCTCACACATCACTGTTTCTCTTCCTCTCTTTCTCCTTCCCTTTTCTTTTCTCTAAAAATGAATAAATAAAATCTTTAGAAAATAGTTAAAAAAATAAGATCAGGAAAAAGACAAGGATGCCAATTCTCAACATTTTTTTTAACGTAGTATTTGATGCCCTAGCCACAAAAATCAGGAAAAGAAAAAACAACAAAAAGTAAAGCCGTTCAAATTGAAAAGAAATATTTAAAATTGTTCTATTTGCAACTGACATGGTATTATATAGAGAACCTTAAGACTCCACCAAAAAAGCTATTAGAACTAATAAACAAATTCATTAAAGTTGCAGAATACGAAATTAATATGCAGAAGTCTGTCATGTTTCTGTGCACTAATAACAAACTATCAGAAAGAGAAAGAAAACAATTTCATTTACATCTGCATAAAAAGAATAAAGTGCATAAGAATAAATTTAACCAAGGAGGTAAAAAAAGAAAAAGAAAAAAAGAAAAAAAACCTGTGCACTAAATACATAACACTGATTTTAAAAATTGAAGATGACATAAACAAACAGATGATATACTGTGCTCATGGATTGGAAGGATTAATATCATTAAAATGTCCAAATGACCCAATGGAATCTATAGATTCACTGTAATCCTTATCAAAATACCAATGACAATTTTTACAGAACTAAAGCAAATGCTCCTAAAACTTACATTAAACCACAAAAGACCCTGAATAGCAAAAGCAATCTTGAAGGACAAAGTTGGAGGTATCTACTGGCTTATTTCAAATTAAACTACAAATCTATAGTAATCAAAACAGTATGGCACTGGCATAAACCAGACATAGATCAGTGGAACTGAATAGCTAGCCTAAAAATAAACCCATGATTATATAATCAATTAAGCTTTAACAGAGGAGACAAGAATAAACAATGGAAAAATGTCAGCCTCTCCAACAAGTCGTGTTGAGAAAATTGGATACTTATATGCAAAAAAATGAAAATGGACCACTTCCTTACAGAAGCATACATATATAGGAATAATCTAAGAATGGATTAAAAATGTAAATGTAAGATATGAAGCCATAAAACCCCTAGAAGAAAATATTAGGTAGCAAAATCTTTGACATAAGTCTCAGTAATGTGTTTTTGAATATGTCTCTCCCCAGGCAAGAGCAACAAGAGATAAAGTAAACAATCAAACCTACAACAAAATTAAAACTTTTTGCACAGTGAAGGAAATAATCAGCAAAATGAAAGGACAACTTACTGAATAGGAGAAGGTATTTGGAAATAATATATCCAACAAAAGGTTAATATCCAAAATACATTAAAAACTCATATCAACTCAACATAAATAAAACAATCTGATTTAAAATGGGCAGAGGGTAGGAATAGACATTTCTCCAGAGTCTCTAGAGATGGTCAACAGATATATGAAAAGATGTGCAACATCAAACCACCAGGAAAACATAAATTAAAATGACCGAGTGATACAAAAATCAATACTCAAAAATCTGTTGTGTTTATTTACACTAATAACAAACTATTAGAAAGAGAAATTAAAAACCAAGCCCACTTGCAATTGCATCAAAAAGAATAGAATACCTAGGGAAAAAGTTAACCAAGATGAAAGTCTTGTACACTGAAAACTATGACAGTGATGAAAGAAATTAAGAAGACTTAAACAATGCAAAGATATTTCATGCTTATGGGTTGGAAGACTAATGTTAAAATATCTATAGTACTCAAAACAATCTACAGATTCAATAAACTCCCTATCAAAATTCCAAAGGCATTTTTCATAGAAATAGGACAAAAAAATCTTAAAATTTGTTTGAAACCACAAAAGACCCTGAATAGCCAAAGCATTCTTGAGAAAGACAAAGAAAGGTGGAGGCATCATGTTTCCTGATATAAAACTATACTGCAAAGCTATAGTTATCAAAACAGTCACAATGGCATAAAAACAGACACATAAATCAATAGAATAGAAAGCCCAGTAATATATGGGTAATTAACTTACAACAAAGCAACTGAGAATATACCATGGGGAAAGGACAGTCTATTCAATATCTATATTATGTTAGGAAACCTGGATAGCTGCATGCAAAAGAATGAAATTCTGCCACTATCTTACATTGTATACAAAAGTTGACTCAAAATGGATTAAATGCTTGAATGTAAGACTTGAAAGCATAAAACTCCTTGAGGAAAACATAGGGGATAATCTTTTTTGTTTTGTCCTGTTCTTATTTTTTAATTGTTGTTCAATTATAGTTGTCCCCATTCTCCCTCCATTACTCTCCCCCACTCTACCCACCCCCACCTCCCACCTCCCACATTCAGTGTTCCCCCTCTGTTGTCTTTGTCCATGGATCCTCTATACATGTTCCATGATAACCCTTCCCATTCTTTTCCCACATTATTCCCCTCACCACTCCTCTCTGGTTACTGTCAGTTTGTTCTTTATCTCCATGTCTCTGGTTCTATTTGCTCGCTTGCTTGTTTTGTTAATTAGGGTCTACTTATAGGTGAGATCATGTAATATTTTTCTTTCACCACCTAGCTTATTTCACTTAGCATAATGCTCTCCAGTTCCATCCATGCTGTCCTGAAGGGTAGGAGTTCTTTCCTTCTTCCTGCTGTGTAGTATTCCATTGTGTAAATGTACCACAGTTTTTCGATCCACTAATTTACTTGATGGGCACTGAGGCTGTTTCCAGCACTTGGCTATTATAAATGTGCTGCTATGAACATTGGGGTGTATAGGTTCTTTTGAATTGGTGTTTCAGGATTCTTAGGGTATAATCCCAGCAGTGGAATTACCAGGTCAAAAGGCAGTTCCATTTTTAGTTTTCTGAGGAAATTCCATACTGTTTTCCACAGTAGCTGTACCAGTCTGCATTCCCACCAAGAGTGCACTGGGGTTCCCTTTTCTCCACATCCTTGCCAGCACTTGTTTGTTGATTTGTTTATGATGGCCATTCTGTCTGGTGTGAAGTGGTATCTCATTGTGGTTTAATTTGCATCTCTCTGATGGCTAGTGATGCTCAGCATCCTTTCTTATGTCTCTGGGCCCTGCGTATGTCCTCCTTGGAGAACTGTCTGTTCAGGTCCTTTGCCTATTTTTTAATTGGGTTGTCTGTCTTCCTAGAGTGAAGCCATGTGAGTTCTTCATGTATTTTGAAGATCAAACCCTTGCCCGAGGTATCATTAACAAATATATTTTCCCATACAGTTGGTTCTCTTTTCATTTTGTTGATTCTTTTTTTAGCCATGCAGAAGCTTTTTAATTTGATGTAGTCTGATTTGTTTATTCTTTATGTGCCTTGCTCTAGGGGACATATCAGTGAAAATATTGCTGTGTGGAATATCTGAAATTTTCTTGCCTATGTTCTCTTCTAGGACTTTTATGGTGTCATGACTTACATTTAAGTCTTTTATCCAACTTCAGTTTATTTTTGTGTGTGGTGTATGTTGGTGGTCGAGTTTCTTTTTTTTTTGCATGTAGGTGTCCAGATCTCCCAATATCATTTGTTGAAGAGGCTATTTATTTTTACTCCATTTTATGCACTTGCCCCCTTTGTTGAATATTAATTGACCATAGAGACACAGGTTTATTTCTGGGCTCTCTATTCTGTTCCATTGATCTATTTGTCTGTTCTTATGCTAATACCAGACTGTTTTGATTACAAGTGGTCTTGTAATTTAGTTTGACATCAGGTATTGTGGTTCCTCCTACTTTGTTCTTCATTTCAAAATTTCTAGGGCTATTCAGGATTGTTTATGGTTCTATATACATTTTTGAAATGTTTGTTCTATATCTGTGAAATATGTCATTGCTATTTTAATAGGTATTGCATTGAATCTAAATCGCTTTGGGTAGTATGGACATTTTGATGATGTTAATTCTTCTAATCCGTGAACATGGTATATGCTTCTATTTATTTATGTCTTCCTTAATTTCTTGATCATTGTATAGTGTTCTGAGCACAGGTCTTTCACCTCCTTGGTTGGGTTTATTCCTAGGTACTTTATTTTTCTTGTTGCTGGGATAAGCTTCTTGACATGGGCCTTAGTGATGATTTTTTTTTTTTGGATTTGACACTAAAACAAAGGCTACAAAAAGCAAAAAGGAACAAGTGGGATTACATCAAACCAAAAAGTTTTTGCATAGCAAAGGAAACTATCATAAAATGAAAAGGCAACCTATGGAATGAGAATAAATATTTGCAAGTCATATCTGCTAAGGGGTTAATATTTAAAATATATAAAAACTCATGCAACTCAATAGCAAAAAAAAAAAACCTATCCCATTACAAGATAGGTAGAGGATATGAATATACATTTTAACAAGGAAGATCTACACATGGGCAACAGGTGCATTAAAAGGGGCTCAACATCATTAATCACCAGAAAAATACACATCAATACTACAATGAGTTATCACCTTATACCTGTTAGAATGGCTATCATAATAAAGACAAGAAATAAGCCTTGGTGAGGATGTGGAAAATGAAACCCTTGTGTATTATTGGTTAGAATGTAAACAGGTGTGACCAGTGAGGAAAATGGTTTGGAGGTTCCTCGAAAAGTTAAAAATGGAACTTATCCTATGATCCAGCAATTCAAGTTCTGGGTATCTAGCCAAAGAAAAAGAAAACGCTAACTTGAAAAGATATCTGCACCCCCACATTCACTGAAGAATTATTTACAACAGCAAAGACATGGGAGCAATGTAAGTGTCCATCCATGGTTGGCTGGATAAACAAAAGGAAAATGTGCCTGTATATTTATTTATTTATATATCTGTGTGTATATATATTTATATATATACCATGGAATATATATACACCACACATAATGGAATACCATTGAACCATAAAAAATAAGGAAATTCTGCCATTGGCAACACAGGTAGACTCTGAGGGCATTATACTAAGTAAAGTAAGTCAGACAGAGAAAGACAGATGTATGATCTCACTTGTATGTGAAATCTAAAAAAAGAAAAAAAAAATCAGGAAAGTATCAATCTCCCCCTCCCTCTCAATTCATAGATACAAAGGACAGGTTGGTGCTTGCCGGAGGCAGGTGTGTGAGAGTCGGGAGGTATGCGTTAAGTTAGTCAAGATGTACAAGCTTCCAGTTATAAAATAAATGAGTCCTGGGGATGTAATATACAGCATTGTGACTATAGTTAATACTGTATTGTACATTTGAAAGTCGCCAAGAGAGTAAATGTTAAAAGTCCTCATCACAAGAAAAAGAGTTCTGTAATTGCAGTGAGAGATGTTAACTAGTCTTGCTGTGGTGATCATTTAACTGTATATGCAAGAGACAAATTATGTTATACACCTAAAACTAATGTTAAATATGTCAACTTCAACTCAATTGAAATGCTTATTATAGCTGTGGTATTAACTATATTTTATAATTCTTTTATTATAGCTGTGGTACTATATTTTATTATAATTCTTTTCAAATTGATGATTTATGTGCTGTATGTACAGCAAGTTTCAGTCATTGCACATTTGACTATTGTATCCCACCAGGGAACCATAAAAGAACAAGAACACATTTTGTCTGTAAGTTTCCAACTGACCTTTCATTCTCTCCATGTCCACTGACATCCACTAATGTTCAAGCCACTACTATGAGCCAAGCCTGTCCCTCACGGCATGTCCATCATCTTCATAACAATGTGTCAGAGGTGGTAACCGAGCCCCAGAAAGTCTGGTCCTTTGACCAAAGCCTCCTGACAGGGAAGGAGTAGAACAAGTTCTCAAGCCAGCTGTGTGTGAGTACAAGTCTAGAATCAAAGAGACCGTTGTGACTCAGACTGGATAGAGCAAAAGCCATGAATTAGCCTCAGCCAACATCATCACTGACAAGGAAAAGATGCTATAGTATTATACAACCAGTCCAAGAGTGTCAAGGCTGTGACACACTTTGTGATTTTAAATATGTCCTCCCCTTACTCCTTCAGGTAGCATTATCCCTGTGTGATTCTGGCAGTCTTGACTCTGGGTTTCTTTAGAGTTTACTGTTTGGTTCCTCTTTAATCCCGCTTTGTTAGGGTAAGCAGGAAAGGCAAAAGAGAAGAACTAAAAAGATAGTAACTTAGTTGCTTACCCCGAAATGCTATAGAATTCACACCAACACACTAAATAGTAAGACACTTTTTTTTGACAACTTCCTTTAAACAAGAATTCCTTCTGTTTTTTTCCCACTTACACAAACTATAATTTTCTTTTCTATGTCGGTTTGTCTACAAGTGCAGAATCTGATTATTTAGAAAAATACTCGATTTCATCATTTACTTTCATATGTGTAAAACTCAAATAACAATTTAAATGGGAATTGTTTTTAAAAAGCACCCTGAAAATTGGTGCTTAATTTGGGCATTCTGCCAGCTTTCTTGGTTTGTTCTTGTCAGTGATAATCTAGCGTTCCATGACTGTGAAAAATTAAGGGGTGTCTAATCCTAAGACTAATGAGCAACACACATGCTCAATGGGATATTTTTAATGCAGCTAAGAATGAAGAATTAACTACATTCGTGATTATGGGACCATGTGTTTCATTCCATATATTAACTATAATTTAGATCTTTTAAAAAAGTGATGGAATGGGCTAACAAAGAGGACTGGTCTTGGACATAGGAAGGAAGATGGTAGGTAACTGTTGGGAGTTTGTATTTTAAGAAGTACAACAGAAACTTCTAGTCACCTATCCAAAATTATTCTCTCATTTTTTTCTTAATATCAACCCCCCTGAATTTATTTAGGGCAGAGACATTCCTAAGCAAAAAGTTATGGTCAGTAAGAGTAAACCAAATTGTTTGGAAAACTTCTAAGGAAACACCATAAAAGGGAGACAGCCAGCTATGATTCATTTATACCACCTGAACAGGCGTCCAGAAACTTAGGCTTCCATGTGGTGGGGTGGCAGGGAGGTCCCTCTACACCTCCAACAAGCAATATTCGGACACCAGCAGGATGCCCAAGAATTCAACTAAATTATGACACTATCTACACAGAGATAACTTTAGATCCTACAGCTTAAGGGCTCAGTACACACCCTACACCCCAGCACTTCAGACACCAGTCATAGGCCCAGGTGTCTGAAGTGCCAGAGTTTGTTAACAACCTGCACTTCTGACCAGTAACTGGCTACAAACCAGAGGTTCCCATGACCTACTCTTTAGGTTCAATTAATTTGCTAGAGTGGCTCACAGAACTGAGAGAAATATTTTAATTACTAGATCACTGGTTTCTTATAAAAGAACATAACTCTGGAATAGCCAGATGGAAGAGGAGCAGAGGGTAATGCATGGCAAAAGGGTGGGAAGCTTCCACGCCCTTGCCTGGTATGCCACTCTCCCCGAATCACCATGTGTTCATCAACCCACCAAGCCAGGAGCTCTTCAATCCCTGACCTTTCAGGGCTTTATGGAGATTCCCATTATACAGTCACAGCTGATTAAATCATTGGCCATTGGTAGTTGACTCAACTTCCAGGCCAGCACCTCTCCCTGGAGGAGACAGAGTTGTGTTAAGAGTTCCAACACTCTAATCACGTGGTTGGTTTTCCTGTCAACCAGCCCAAGGGTTTTAGGGTTTTAGGAGCTCTGCCAGAAATGGGACTGAAGATCAAAATTTTTTACACACACACACACACACACACACACACACACACACACCCCACAATTACCACATCACCACACCCTCCCCTCTTCTCTTTCCTGCCTAGATGTGGACATAATGACAGCACCCATCTTAGACCACAGGGTGAATCTGAGGATAAAAGCTATACTTTCAGCGTAAGGAGGCAGAAGAACAAAAGGGATTGCGTCCCTGATGACCATGGAGCACCCAAAGCCCTGGACTGTCTATCACTGGATTTCCCTTATGTGAGAGAAACTCAATTAAGCCATGTTATTTTCTACTCTGTTACTAGCAGTCAAACACAATATCTAAATACCTCTAGTAAAATACTACTATCTAAATTTAGAAGGCCAAAGGTCTTGTTAGTCTTTTTTTTTTTAAAGTATACTTTATTGACTATGCTATTACAGTTGTCCCAATTTTTTTCTCTCCTTTATCCCTCTCCTCCCTGAACACCCTGCCCTCTACCCGCCAGCAATCCCCCCTACCTTAGTTCATGTCCATGGGTTGATCGCTGTAAGTTCTTTGGCTTCCCATTTCCTAACCCGTTCTTAACCTCCCCCGGCCTATTTTGTGCCTACCTACTATGCTTCTTATTCCCTGTACCTTTTCCCCCCATGTCTCCCTTCCCCTCCCCACTGATAACCTTCCATGTGATCTCCATTTCTGGGATTCTGTTACTGTTCTAGCTGCTTAGTTTTTGTTTATGTTTTTTAGGTTCAGTTGTTGATAGTTGTGAGTTTGTTGTCATTTTACTGTTCATAGTTTTTCATTTCTTTTATTTCTTAGATAAATCCCTTTAACATTTCATATAGGAAAGGCTTGGTGATAAACTCCTTTAACTTTACCTTGTCTGGGAAACACTTTATTTGTCCTTGCATTCCAAATGATAGCTTTGCTGGATAGAGTAATCTTGGATGTAGGTCCTTGCCTTTCATGACTTCGAATACTTCTTTCCAGCCCCTTCTTGCCTGTAAGGTTTCTTTAGAGAAATCAGCAGATAGCCTTATGGGAATTCCTTTGTAGGTAACTGTCTCCTTTCCTCTTGCTGCTTTTAAGATTCTCTCCTTATCTTTAGCCTTGGGTAACTTAATTATGATGTGCCTTGGTGTGTTCCTTCTTGGGTCCAATTTCTTTGGGACTCTCTGGCCTTCCTGGACTTCCTTGAAATCTATTTCCTTCACCAGATTGGGGAAGTTTTCCTTAATTATTTGTTCAAATAAGTTGTCAATTTCTTGCTCTTCCTCTTCTCCTTCCGTCACTCCTATGATTCAGATGTTGGAATGTTTAAAGTTGTCCCAGAGGTTCCTCAGCCTCTCCTCATTTTTTTGAAGTCTTGTTTCTTTATTCTCTTCTGGTTGGTTGTTTATTTCTCCATTTTGTTCCAAATCGTTGATCTGAGTCCTGGTTTCCTTCCCTTCACTCTTCGTTCCCTGCATATTTTCCTTTATTTCACTTTGTATAGCCTTCATTTCTTCCTTCATTTTGCGACAGAGCTCAATCAGTTCTGTGAGCATCCAAATTACCAGTGTTTTGAACTCTGCATCACATAGGTTGTCTATCTCCTCATGGCTTACTTCTTTTTCTGGAGTTTTTCTCTGTTTTTTTTACATGGGCCACATTTGTCTCAGTGCACCTGCTACGTTGTAAGGGGCAGAGCTCTAGGTATTTGCCAGGGCAGGGCAACCCTCTTCACTCTGTTGTGGTGTTGTATGTGGGGGAGGGGTCGGAGAGGAAACTATGCCACTTGCTCAGTTCTTGTTCCACTTTCCATCACTTCCCTTGCTTCCCACAAGTGAGTTGTGTCCTTTCAGGTGCTAATTTGCAGGTGAGTGGGTTTGTGTACGTTGTAGGACCCCATGGGCCTCTCCGAGGGACTCTCCTGTGAGACTGGGAGTTTCTCCTGCCACCACAACCCCCACAGATTTTTATAACCAGAGGTTTTGAGTTTTTCAGTTTCCCACACTGGAACCCTGGGTTGCATGGTCTGTCTTGCTCCCCAGTTGTTCCTCCCGGCTTATCCTCACACTAATGTGTGATCACCTGCCCCGGTCCTCTCTGCCCCCACCCCTGCCCCTCCTACCAGTCTGGATGAATGTTTCTTTAACTGCTTGGTTGTTGGACTTCCATGCACTTTGATTTTCTGGAAGTTCTGGTTGTCTGTTTTTAAATTGGTTGTTATCCTTCTTTCGGTTGTGTGTGGAAGTGAAGCATCTCTGCCTACACCTCCATCCTGGCTAGGTCCCCAAAACTTTGTGGTCTTGTTTGTCTTAGTTGTTGATCTCTGTTGAGGTGCAGAGTCTCTTGGAAGAGGTAACATTGTTCAGTTTAAGGTCATTTCTCTATAGCACACTTTGCAAAGAGAGCAAAAATAGAGATAGAAGGCTATAGAGTAAAAAACAACAACAACAAAGTACTTATAGGTGTCCTGGAAAGCACACCAAATAAGCTAAAAAGATTATTAATCAACTGTCTCATTTTAATATAAATAGAGGTGTGGTCAAGAGACTTTTTAATCAAGATTTTTGGAAGTTTCCAAAACAGAGAAAAATGTGAATTATATCAATGGGACAACTTGTGCTAAGCCCAAAGAAAAACAATGCAATTCTGTTCATGTGATGTGTTTCTCCTTTGAATTTTATAGTCACATTTTCCCCCTAGAGAGGGAGAATAGGCAAAAAGGCTCCACCTGGGGGCACCTTCTTATCGCCAGATATTCAGCCCCCTCCTGGTTCCATCCATAAAATGGACTATGTTATTCTCATATCTATCAGCTCCTGCTGATTTTAACAGTAAAGGATTTTTACAAAAATATTTTAATATCTTTCATTGTCCTTTCTCTTTGAAGTTCCAGCCATTATAATTCAGCTATTTCTTCACTCAAACTTGGCAAGGCTTTCTGGAGAAAAAGAAAATCATCTCATTGGCAGAGAGGATTCTGATATGCTGACAATTTAACTTACGTGAAGTTGCTGACTAATATGAAGGATAAAGTAAGGTTTGGAAGGGAAACAGGAAGCAGAGTGCCCTCCACAAACAAAGCCCAGATACTGGTATTTGCCAGTCTAAGAAGACGGTCTTTGTTTTGAGGCAGCATTCACTGACCTCTTACTAAAACTGTTCATGCAATGGTTTTTCCACTGGATGGAGACTGCCCTTGTCTTCTCCAAACCTTTCCTTAAGTGTGATTTCAAAATTAATTCTGTGCTGTCACATCAGAGCAGTCTTCCCTTTGGGGTGAGGAGCACAGCTGGAGACTTAGGGCCACTCAGGAACCTCACACTCACGTAGCCCTTCATCTCAAAACAAATCTCTTACAAATATTCCTTGGAGCAAATCTTTGCAGACTGTTCTGAGGTCTCCTAGAAGCTGAAAAGAGGAAACTTGTGCACCTCTGAAGAGAGTCTATCTACAACTCTGAAGCATGTGGAAAATATTAATTAGCTAAGTCCTTGAGTACACAATGCAGGAGACATCTGCCCTTGTTTTCTCCATGCTAAATCCCTTTTCCATGCTTACTATAACTTAAAAAAAAAAAAGTCACAGAAGTAAAAAATCATTCAAATTAAAAACACACTCTTTCACACAACATTCTGTCCTGCTTAACTGTGCCATAATTCTACTGCACTGTAAACAATTAAATAGGGATATTGTAAAATTAGCTCTAATTTGCATAATAATGCCTTACTGTTATAATTTAGTGACTGCGTTTGCAAAAATTTAATAACAATTCAGCTTACTTTTTTGTTTTAATGTATTTTATACAAATAATGTCAAATTTATAGATTACTTAGTTCCCAAAAGGAACCCAGATGAGGACATTGCATTTTTGCAAGTTTAATATACCACATGATATGATAATTCTAGCCTTCTTAAATTAAAGGTCACTTCCTTTCCTGATTTTTTCCCCCTTGCAGAAGAAAAAAAGCTTTAGAGACTCCTAATGATTTGGAAGAAAGAAAAATATACCCATTTTATATCCAATGATATTTAAACCAGCTGAAAATATTTTAAATATATTTCCTTCATTTTTCTTTCAAAGAACTATAGAATTTAATCCTAAAATCTAATTTTAAAGTTTTTTTTAACTTTAAAATTAGTCATATTTGAATCCTGGACTGGCAGAGCAAATTGCATTTAAAGATGTTTTTATTATACCTACTGTCACAATGTTAATTCAGTGGATCTAACCATTATTGTCTTTTGGATTTATGGTATAATTCTACTTGTAGAAATTGAATTGCCACACAAGCTCTGCTCTTATTTGAGGCGTTGTGCTCCCAGGGCCACTGGGTCAATGAGGAAATCATTGCAAGTCCTGAATCAATGCTTTCCTTGAGGAAAATTTCAATGATTATTGCTATAACAGGGCATCTCTTTTTCACAAGTGAGACCGGCAGTGGGTTTCTTGTTTAAAAAAAAAAAAATTTAGAAGGATTTTAGTAGATAGAGGTAAGTGACCTAGTTTGTCAAGGTAGTTGATCAAATATTGAAAACACTTGATAACGTTAATTGCTAAACATTCAAATGACTCATCAAGAAAACACTCAAAAAGATATATTCTTGACGGTTCTTTGGAAAGCCTTGATTCTGTTTAGGGCTGCTCCATGGTGTTGTGCAGGTTACTCGCCAAGGAAGGGACTGAGTGATGGCTGAAGTTCAGCCTGCACTTCATTTGCTAAATTAGATGCTCTAAAAAATGGCTGCATAAGCCCAAGGATAAAACACCTTTCCCAGTTTGCACAGCGGCACTCTATGAGTTCCTGACAGTCTGTAGGTCTGACTTAGCCAGTTGGCGTAAAGGTGGTTTGGCAGAACAAAAGAACTACTTCGTAGGATCTTCTTCCTATGATTCCATAATTTTAAATTAAACACACATGGGATATAAACTAGAATCATTTCACCAAACATGTTAATCTCACAATAACCATGACAGAGAAGATTGTTAAAACTACTGGAGGTAATCTAAGTCAAACCTAGGTTAATGTATATTTATGTCTTTTTTTTCTTATAAATTAATTGAATTTGTGATTATATCCGTACAAGACAAATAATGTCAACATTTATTGAATGAATTTGATCATTGTGGACAATTGATTACAATAATCAGGTCAAAATCCCATTCTCTACCTCATCTCCATCTTCTTCTAAGGTACAGCAAGTTTATTATTTCATTTTTATTATTTCATTTAAGACTTTATCTAAACTCTTAAAGTACTTGAAGTGTTCTCTTTGGTTTTTCAAGTAATCAGCCAGTCCTTCAAACTTGTCATTTCTGAGGTGATTTATAACGTTGACCAAACTGTTCATTCACAGAGTTCTCTAGAAGACTTGATAAAAAATTTTTTTTTGGTTCAGAGATGTTACACTTTATAAAAATCTATTTGTGCAATTATTTGATATTTAAATAGCATTATTTGTCATTATTCTGATACATTTAAAGGCATCTGGCAGGTTTAAGTGACCAGAGAGAAAACCCATGACAAATAAATAGTATAGATTTCAGATCAAGAGAGAGAAAAAAAGTGGATAAGGAAATAAAACAGAAAATTCATGTATGGTTTAGAAAATAAGTTTTTATTTTATATCTATATTGTACACATAGCTACTTCATTAGTGATCTAAAAACACTGTATTTAAACTAATCCCCTCTCTATCACATGTTTTTATATAATCAGCTTTGCGGCATGTGAAACTTACTCTTAAACATTACTTTGTATTAGCCACTCTAGGCCTCTGTACTAAGTGCAACTAAGACATGCTCTACAGAAAGAACAAAAATTATATGAACTTAGGAATATTATAAACACATTTCTTACATGAAAAAGAATATGACTGAGGTCTTTAAAATAAACATAGAATACCAGTTAAATTTTTAAGCATTCTCTGATGACAATTGATCAGGAGCTATGTTTAATAGCTGCATCCCATGAAGCTCTAGCCAAAGCAACACTAGGACTGTTTTGAGAAGAGAATAGAAGAGACTCACCTCAGAATGAAAGATACACACAGACTAAAATTACAGAGATGGAAAAAGATTTATTTCATGCAAATGGAAAGAAAAATAAAGCTGGGGTAGCAATACTCGTATCTGACAAAACCGACTTTAAAACCAAGGCTATAGTAATTAGAGACAAAGAAGGACACTGTGTAATGATAAAGGAAACAATCCAACAAGAGGATATAGCCCTAGTAAACATTTATACACCCAACATAGGAGCTCCTAAGTATGTAAAGCAAATCTTCATGGATACAAAGGGAGAGACTGACAAAAATGCAGTCATAGTCAGGGATTTTAACACCCTATTGACTTCAATGGATAGATCTTTGAGACAGAAAATCAACAAGGAGACAGCAACCTTAATGACACACTAGAGCAAATGGATTTAATAGATATCTACAGAGCATTTCATACCAAACCAGCCGAATATACATTCCCTTCAAGTGCACATAGAATGTTTTATAGTATAGACCACATGTTAGGATACAAAACAAGTCTCAATAAAATTAAGAAAATTTAAATCATATCAAGCATCTTATCTTACCACAATGCTGTGAAGTTAGAAAATCATAAGGAGGACACTGAAAAGCAGGCAAAGACATGGAAGCTAAATAACATTTTATTAAATCATTAATGGGTCAACAATAAGATCAAGGAAGAAATCAAAAGATACCTTGAAATAAATGAAAATTAGAGCACAAACCCTCCAAAACTATGAAACACAGGGAAAACAGTCCTAACAGGGAAATTCATAGCATTACAGGCCTATCTTAAGGAATAAGAAAATGCCCAAATAAACAATCTAGCTTTACACTTCAAGGAACTTGAAAAGGAACAACAAACAAAGCCCAAAGTAAGTAAAAGGAAAGAAATAATAAATATTAGAGCAGAAATAAACAAAATAGAGTCTAAAAAATGATGCAAAAGATCAATGAATCAAAGAGCTGTTTCTTTAAAAAGATAAACAAGATTGATAACCTTTAACCAGACTCATCAAGAAAACGAGAGAGGACCCAAATAAATAAAGTCAGAAGTGAAAGAGGACACATAACTGACACCAAAGAAATATAAAGGATTTTAAGAAAATATTATGAACTATATGCCAACAAACTGGACAAACTGGATGAAATGGATAAATTCCTAGAAACATTCAATCTTCCAAAACTAAATCAGGAAGAATCAGATCATCTGAACAGACAGATTATACCCAGTGAAATAGAAGCAGTAATCAAAAGCTCCCAATAAACAAAAGCTGTTGACCAGATGGCTTCACAGGTGAATTTTCCCAAACATTCTGAGAAGAACTAACATCTTTGCTTCTCAAACTACTTCAAAAAATTCAAGGCAGGAAACCCTCCAAACTTATTTTATGAGGCCAGCTTTATCCTAATTCCAAGGGTAGATAAAGACACTACAAAAAAGAAAATTATAAGTGAATACCCTTGATGACATAGATGCTAAAATTCTCAACAAAATATTAGCAAACCAAAGACAGTAATACATCAAAAAGATCATATACCATGATCAAGGGGGATTTATTCTGGGAATGCAATCATGGTACATTTGTAATTCAATAAATGTGATATACCACATAAACAAAATGAAGGATAAAAATCACATGATCATATCAATAGATTCAGAAAAAGCATTTGATAAAATCCAGCACCGATTTATGACAAAAACTCTCAGCAAAGTGGGAATGGTGGGGGACATACCTAAACGTAATAAAGGCCTTATATGACAAACCCACTGCCAGCATCATACTCAATGGGCAAAAAATACAAGCGTTCTCCTTAAGATTGAGAACAAGACAGGGATGTCTGCTTCTACCTTTCTAATTCAATGTAGTACTGGAAGTCCTAGCCACAGCAGTCAGATAAAAAAAAGAAATAAATGGCATCCAAATTGGAAGGGAAGAAGTAAAACTGTCATTTTTAGCAGATGACATGATACTGTACATAGAGAACCCTAAAGATTCCACCAAGAAACTACTAGAACTGATCAATGCATTCAGCAAAGTAGCAGGATAGAAAATTAATATTCAGAAGTCACATTTTAAAATGCCAATAATGAACTATCATAAAGGGAAATTAAGAAAACGATCCCATGCACAATTGCTTTAAAAGAATAAAATACCCAGGAATAAACCTATCCAAGGATGTAAAAGATTTGTACTTGGAAAACTATAAGACACTGAAAAAGAAATTGAAGAAGATACAAAAAAGTGGAAGCATATACTATATTCATGGATAGGATGAATTAACATCATTTAAATGTTCATACTACCCAAAGCAATCTATAGATTCAATGCAATTCCTATCAAGATTCTAAGGATATACTTCACAGAACTAGAGCAAATATGTCAAAAAATTTATATGAAATCACAAAGGACCTTGAATCACTACAGCAATACTGAGAAAGAAGAACAAAGTTGGAGGAATCATGCTTTCTAATATTAAACTATACTATAAGACCATAGTAATCAAAACAGCATGGTACTGGCATAAAAACAGACCTATAGATCAGTGGAACAGAATAGAAAGCCTAGGAATAAACCCATACCTTTATAGTCAGTGAATATTAGACAGAGGAAGCAAACACATACAATGGGCTAGTGATAATTTATTCAATAAATGGTATTGGGAAAACTGGACAGGTATGTGCAGAAAAATGGTACTCCACACACAAGAAAAAATTCAAAATGGACCAAAGACTTAAATGTTAGACCTGAAACCATAAAAATCTTAGAAGAAAACACAGGCAGTAAAATCTCAAAAATTGCTTGCAGCAGTATTTTTTCTGGTATTACTCTCTAGGCAAAGAAAACAAAAGAAAAAATAAATAAACAAATGGAATGACATCAAATTAAAAAGTGCACAGCAAAGAAAAACATCAACAAAATGAAAAGACGACACACTGAATGGGAGAACATTATTGCTGCTACAGCCGATAAGGGGTTAATATCCAAAATTTAGAAAGAATTTGCAAAGTAACCAAAAAAACAAACAATCCAATTAAAAAATGAGCAAGGGGCCTGAATACACACCTTTCAAAAGAGGACATACAGATGGCCAATAGACATATGGAAAGATGCTCAATGTTACTAATCAGAGAAATGCAAATTAAAACCACAATGAGATATCACCTCAAACCTGCCAGAATGTTAATCATCAAAGTCAACAAACAAGTGCTGGCAAGGATGTGGAGAAAGCGGAACCCTCTGTCACTGTTGGTGAGAATGCAGACTGGTCCAGCCACTATGGAAAACAGTATGGAATTTCCTCTAAAAATTAAAAATGGAACTACCTTATGATCTAGTGATTCCACTCCTGGGAATTTATCCAAAGAAATCTCAAACACTAATTTGAAAGAACATAAGCACCTGTATGTTCACTGCAGTGTTATTTACAATAGCCAAGATGTGGAAGCAGCCCAAGTGACCATCAGCAGATTAGTGGATAAAACAACTATGGGATATTTACACAATAGAATACTACTTGGCTGTAAAAAGAAAATTTTATGCTTTGCAACAGCATGAATGACTGGAGAACATTATGCTAAGTGAGATAAGCCAATCAGAGAAAGACATACCATATGATTTCATTCTTATGTGGAACCTAATGAACTGAACTAACAAGCAAAATAGAGACAGGCTCAGAGAGCAGGCTGACAGCTCTGGGGTGGTGGTTTGTGGGGTGGAAGGATCGAGCAAAAAAGAAAAAGGACTCATAGATATGGACAATAGTGTGGTGACTGTGGGGGAAGGGATGTCGTGGGGTGGTGGAAAAAAAGCCCTGAGCCCTAATCTTCCTATTTGTTTAAAAATAAAAGAGAGGAAGTGAGGAAGGGAGAGTGTAGGAGAGGGAGAGAGTGGTAAATTTAGTAGAGGCATTTTAGTAGTATCTGAGTTTTTCTTAAAAGCTTGAAAGACTTTTGAAAGGTAAGTACATTTCTTTATATGACATTTGAAGTTATTTAATATCATGTTTATCTACTACTTATAATCATTTATAACCATCCATCTTTAATGTAGGGGTATGCATCCCAAATTTTTACAAACACTGAGTATAGGTTTCTACCATCACTGGAAAGCCCTTATATACACTTCTGACTCAAAAAGGTTACTATCCCTTTGCCACTTAATAAATTGGCCCCAGATTGTGAAACACTTTTTGTAATAGTTAACAAATATAGCATAAGTACTCAACCTATTTATTCATATAACCAGTCAGACAAACCAAGGCATGCACGGTGCTACCTGATGTGATTGCAAAGATTTAGTACCAGTCATTTTATAGTACCAGTGGAGGACTATTTATTACCCAACAGTTTAGAGTTGTAATTAAAAAAAAGAAAAAAAGAAGAAGAAAACAAGTTTTGCATGTCTTGATATTTTTTGTTAGGCCTTTCTTCAGTTCTAAAAAAATATAAGGGAGGGGAGGTTCCAGTTGAAGGTGATGATGTAGGAGGATCCTGAGCTCACCTCCTCCCATGGACACACTTAATCCATAACCATATATAGAAAAAGTCCCTCTGAAGAAACCCCAAAACTAGCTGATCAAGTTCTACACATCCAGTGTAAGAGAGCCTGAATACAATTTCCCATAAAGCCCATCCCTTTTGCAGTGAGCCAAAGTCAGGAGGGAACTCACGAATCCCAGCTTTTCTCTGAGGAGCAAAAGGTTTGAATTATACCTCCGAAGCCTCAGCTTTTAAGACTTGCACCTGAGAGACAGATTCCCAAACCATCTAGTTTTGAAAGCCAATGGGGCTATGTCCACAAGCCACACAAAGCTACCACAAACTGAAAAACAGCTCCTAAATGGCTTGTGTGGACTCACTGTGGCTAATGCCCCAGGACACAGTGCAGACGTAGGGATAAAATGTGTCCAGCCTTTCTGGGCAAAAAGCCTTTTGTGATTACCTTAAAAGTTTCAGCTTGAGGCACTGGCATGTAATTTAACACACATTTAGGGGTCTACTGACTTCTTTTAAAGATGGTGAAGACCATGCTGGCACCCCTTTGCAATATTCCCCTACGTTACTCCAGGTCACCAGTACCTCCCAGAAAGAAGATTGCGCACACAACTCTCACCCCAGTTTTTTTGTGAATGCCATTCAGGGAATACTAGCTCTGGTGGCCAGTGGAGCTTACTTTCAAAGGTTCCATACAACTGTAACAAACTGAGAAACAGTTCTTAATTGGTTTCCCACCCCACCCCTCCCAAGGCACGGTACAGAGGCAGCAAACTTAAATGCACTCATTGTTTCTGTTGAAGAGGTCAGTTAAATTTTCTTAAAACTTCAGCCTGAGGGGCAGGCTTCTAATTGAACACACATCTAAAGGCCTCATAAAACATGTTAAAGGGACTTTGCTAATTAGTAATAGGGAGATACATAAAAGTATAAATCTCATGGGTAAAGGTAAGCATGTAGTAAAATTCAGGATAATATAATGTTGTAAAACATGGTGAATTAATCACTTATAAAGCTAGTATATAGGCTGAAAGGCAAAAGTAGTAAAAATGACTATAACTACATTATTTGTTAATGAATACACAATATGAAAAGAAATATCAGACAAAGAATTCAGGACAATCCTCTTAAAGAAGTTTGGTAAACTATAAAAACACACAGGTGACTAAATTAAATTAGGAAAATAATGCATAGACAAAATGAAAAGTTCAACAAATAAAAACTATCCAAACCCCCCGCCCCTTGCCAAACAGAGACCCTGAGCTGAAAAATACAATAACTCAACAGAGAGCTTCAAAAACAGACTTGAGTATACAGAAGGAAGAACTAGTAACCTAGAAGGCAGGATATTTGAAATTATCCAGTCTGAGGAGGAAAAAAAAAAGAAGAATGAAAAGGGTAAAGTAAGCCTTTGGAACTTAAGGGACAGAATCAGAAGAAACAAAATCTTCATTATAGGAAATTTAGAAGGAGAAAAAAGGGACAGAAAGTATACTTAAAGCAATGACTGAGAACCTCCCACACCTGGGAGAGAAAAGGACAGCCAGATCCCAGAGTCCGAAAAGGGCTGCACTATGACATACTTTAATTACATTGTTGAAAGTCAGAGACTAAGGAAGAACTTTGAAAACAGCAGTAGAAGAGAAGTTACATTCAAGGGAACACCCATGACACTATAGGGGGTTTCTCAACAGAAACCTCTCAGGCCAGGAGAGATTGGAATAATATATTTAAGACATTGGGGGAAAAAACCTGTCAACCAATAATTCTATAACTGACAAATCTGTCAGAGTTAAAAACTTCCCCAAATAAACAAAAGCCGAGAGATTTTATCACCATTACACCTGCCTTACAAGAAATGCTGAAGGGAATTACTTGAGTAGAAGTAATAAGATGCTAATTAGCATCATAAAGGCATAAGAGGTAGTATAAAACTCACAGGTATAATAAATATATGGTCAACGTTAGATTCTGTAATACAGTAATGTTAATTCATTTACAAACCTATCTAAAAGTGAAAATTAAAAAACAACTGTAGTAAAAATAATGGTACAGTAACCTGTTATTGGATACACAATATAAAAACATGTAAACTGTGACATCAATAACCTAAAATATGAGGGGGAGAAAGTTTAGAAATGCTATGAAAATTATATTATTATCAGTTTCAATAGGGTCTTATAATTTTAAGATATTTTATGTAAGCCCAATGGTAATCATAAGGGATAAACCTGTAGTAGTTACACAAAAGGACATTATAAAAAGTCAAAGCATACTGATATCAGCATATCAACACACACACGACAGCAAAATAAGTAGCAAGAAACAATGAATTTATAGAACAGGAAAACAAAAAAATTAACAAACCCAAGAGTTGGTTCATTAAAAATATAAACAGAATTGACAGACCATTAATTAGACACACCAAGGGAAAGCAAAAAGGGTGATTCAATTAAATTCAATAAAATCAGAAATGAAAATGGAGATTTTTAACATCTTTCATCAATACCTTATAGTTTTCAGTGTTACAACTGATACCCCAGAAATGTGAATCATGAAAGGTTACTTAGGAAAAACTGCATGCCAACATACTGAGTAACCTAGAAGAAACAGGAAATTCTTAGAAACATATAACTTTCCATGACTGAATCATGAAAAAAATTCTGAAACAAACCAATTACTACAAAGGTAAAGTCAGTGATCAAAATTACCCAATAAAGAAAAGCCCAGGACTAGATGGCTTCACTGATGAATTTTATCTAACATTTAAATAAAAAAAATTTAATGCCAGTCTTTCTCAAACTCCAAAAAAAATTTAAAGGAAGAAACATTCCCAAAATTATTTCATGGGGTCAGCATTACCCTGATATCAAAGCCAGAAAAGAACACTAAGAGAAAAGAAAACTACAGGCCAATATTTCTAGTAAATATAAATATAAAATTTCTCAATAAAATATTAACAAACAGAATTTAGCAGCACATTAGAAGGATTGCACACCGCAATGAAGAGGCAATTATCCCTGGGAAGCAAGGATGGTTTAACATACATAAATAAATAAATATGATACATCAAATTAATAGAATGCATAAAAATCATATGATCATCCCAAGAGCCACAGGCTTTGACAAAACTCACATTTATTTATGATTTAAAAACTCAATAAACTAGACGCAGGAGAAATGTAACTCAATGCAAAAAAGTCCATATATGAGAAGACCACAGCTAACATCATACTTGATGGTGAAAGGCTGTGTTTTTTTTTCTAAGATCAGGAATAAAACAAGGATCTCCAGTCTTGCCATTTTTATTCGACACAGTACTGGAAGGCTAACTAGAGTGATTAGGCAAGAAAAAATAAATAAAAGTCATCCAAATTGGAAAGGAAGAAGTAATAAAATTGTCACAGTTTGTAGCTGACATTATATGTTCAGAAAACCCTGAAGATACCACTAAAAAACTGTTAGAATAAACAAATACCAAAAATTTGAAGGATACAGAAATCAGTATACAGAAATATGTTGTTTTTCTACATGCTAATAACCATACTAGAAGACCTAGGCAGAACGAGCAGGCAAGAAAAAGGAAAAGTTATCAGAATTGGAAAGAAAGAAGCATATTAGGTTCTATTTGCAGATGACGTAATTTTATATACAGAAAATCATGATTGTACAAAAATTGCTATATCTAATCGGTAAATTCAGTAAAGTTACAAAATATAAAGTTAAAATATAAAAGTTAGAAGCATATCTTTATGCTATCTGAAATTATCTGAAAAAGTAAACAATCCACTTATAATAATATCAAAAATAAACAAACAAAAAGTACTTAGGAATATATTTAACCAAGGAGGTGAAAGATGTCTACACTGAAAACTACAAGATAATGATGAAAGAATTTAAAGATGACAAAAACAAATGAAAAGTTTTCTTGTGTTCATGGGTTGAAAGAATTACTATCATTAAAATGTCCCTGAATAGGAAAAGGTACCCAAAGCCATCAATAAATTTAATGCAATCCTATCAAGATCCAATGGCATTTTTTTTTACGGCAGTATAAAAGACAATTCTAAAATTTACATGGAGTCACAGAAGACCCCAAATAGCCAAAGCAACTCTAAGAGGAAAAAAAATGGAGAAATCACACTTCTGCGTGAGGTTTGAAGCTTTATTATAAAGCTAGAGTAATCACACAGTACGGTACTGGCATAGAAACATGACCAATGGAACAGAATCTAGAGTCCAGAAAAAGAAATCCATGCATGTAAGGACAATTAATACTTAACAAAAGAGCCAAGAATACTCAATGGAGAAAAGATCATCTTTTCAGTAAATTTCCTAGGAAAATTGGATATTCCCATGTTAAAAAAAACAACAAAAAACAGAAACTAGACACCTAACTTACACCACTCACAAGAATTAACTTGAAATGAACTAAATGACAAATATAACACTAGAAACCATTAAACTCCTAGAAGAAAACATAGGAAAAAAAGCTCCTTGAAGTGGATCTTGGTTATGATTTTTGGATATAACTCATAAAGTACAAGGAGCAAAATTAAAAAAAAAACAATTAGGACTATATCAAGCTAAAGAGCTTCTCTGATGAAAAAAAAATATCAACAAGATGAAAGGACAACCTACAGAATGGGAAAAAATTCAAACCTTACATCTGATTAGGGGTTAATACAGGGTTGGGCAAAACAGGTTTACAGTTGTTTGTATGGAAAATAATACAATAATTAAAAAATAACATAACAATAAACTCTGTCTTGCATACCCAAAACTAAGCCTACTTTTGCCCCACTCTGTATTCAAATACATAAACTCACTGAACACTATAGTAAAAATCCAAATACACAAATTAAAAATGACCAAAGGACTTAGACATTTTTCCAAAGAACATATACAAATGGCCAATGGGTACATGAAAACCTACTCAAGATTATTAATCATAAGGGAAATGCAAATTATAACTACAATGGGACATTGTGTCATACCTGTTAGATTGGCTATCATAAAAAAGATGAGATAATAAATGCTAGCAAGCATATGGAGAACAGGGTGACTTGCACATTGTACTAGTGGAAGGATTATACATTGGTATAATCTATGGAAAATAGTCTAGAGTATAGAGGTACCTCAAAAATTAAAAATACAATTACCATATGATCGAGCAATTTGCTTCTGGGAACACATCCAGAGAAAACAAATATACCATGCCAAATAGCCGCACACACACCTGCCCCAGTGTTCACAGCTGCATTACTTCCAATAGCCAGGACACGGAAACAACCTAAGTGCCCCTGATGGATTAATGAATAAAGAAAATGTGTTACTTATATATAACAGAATACTATTCAGTCATAAAAAATAAGGAAATCTTTCATCTGTGACAACATGGATGGACCTTGAATACATTATGCTAAGTGAAATAATTCAAAGAAAGGCAAATACTTATATAATCTAAATTCTATATAGCTTCCAAACAAACAAACAAACAAACCATTGAATTTATGGAAAAGGAGATCAGATTTATGGTTGCCAGAGGTGGTGGATGCAGAGATGGGGAATTTGAAGAAGGTGGTCAAAAGGTACAAACTACCAATCATAAGATAAGTAAGTACTAGGGATGTAATGTCCAACATGGTGACTACTGTCAACACTGCTATATGGCATATTTCAGAGTTATTAAGAGAGTAAATCCTGAGTGCTGCCCTCACCAGGAAAGAACAACATTTTTCTCTTTTTTTGTCTTTATATGGGATAATAGATATTAACTGAACTTATTGTAAAATTTTCACAGTATATGTAAGTCTAATCATTATGCTTTACACCTAAAACACATACAATGCTGTATGTCAATAATATCAATAATACTGGAAAAAAAGAAGGAAACTGAGACATCAAAAACAGAAAACATGTGTGGGGTTAAATACATAAAGCTTCAGGATGCATTTAAACTTAAGTTGCTATCAACTTAAAATAGGCTGTTATAAGTATACGTTGATTTATGCAGTCCTCATTGTAAGCAGATAACAAAAATCTACAGAAGATACACAAAACATAAAGTAATCTAAGGATACCACTACAGGAAATCATCAAATTACAAAGGAAGAAAGCAAGAGAAGACGAAGAAACAAAGGAGTACAAAAGAGCCAGAAAAAAATTAACAAAATGGCAATCAGTACATGCATTTCAATAATTACTTTAAATGCCAGGAGACTAAATTCTCCAATCAAAACACACGGAGTGGCTAAAACCAAGACTCATTTATATACTGCCTACAACAGACTTACTTCAGATATTAAGACACATATAGACTAAAGGAAAGGAGTGGAAAAAAATATTTCAAGCAAATCAAAACCAGAAGAAAGCTTGTTCATCTTTACATACAGGGTGGGGCAAAAGAAAGCTTACAGTTGTTTTTTTAGGAAAAATAATAAGATAATTAATAAGTAATAATACAAGAATAAACTGTTCTGCATGCTCACAACTAAATACTTTTGCCTCACCCTGTATATTACACAAAATATACTATACAACAAAGACTTTAATAAGAGACAAGGAAGGTCACGACATAATGATAAATGCATCATTCCAAAAGAGGATATAACATTTATAAATATTTATGAACCCAACATAGGAGCACCTAAATATATAAAGCAAATGTTAACAAATCTAGAGGAAGAAACAAATGGCAATGCAATAATATCTGGGGACTTCAATACCCTACTTCCATGAAAGGATAGATCATCCAGGCAGAAAATTAACAAGGAAACATTGGCTTTACATGACACATTACACCAGATGGACTTAAAATACATATACAAGAACATTCTATACGAAGCAAAAAAATACAAATTCTTCTCAAATAGACATAAAACATTTTCCAGGCTAGATTTTATGTTAGATCACAAAGTAAGTCTTAAAATTTTATAAGACACTGAAACATATCAAGCATCTTTTTTGAGTATAATGCTATGAAACCAGACATCAATTAGCAGAGGAAAACTGAAAAATTCACATATGTGGCAATCAACATGCTACTGAACAAACAATGGGTCAAAGAAGAACTCAAAGGAGGAATTTAAAAATACTTAGAAACAAATGAAAATACAAATAAAACATACCAAAACCTATGGGATGCAGCAAGTTATATGAGTGAAGTTTATTGTAATAAATGTCTACATCATGAAACAAGAAAAACCTCAAATAAACAACCTAACTTTATACCTTAAAGAACCAGAAAAAGATGAACAAAGAAACCTACAGTTAGAAGAAAAGAAGTAATAAAGATCAGAGTGGAAAACAATGAAATAGAGACTAAAACGGTAACAGAAAAGATCCATGAAAATAGGAGCTGTTTTTTGAAAAAAAATTAACAAACCTGTAGCAAGAAAAAAAAAGAGGACCCATCTCAGTAAAAGTAGAAATGAAAAAGGAGACATTATAACTGATACCACAAAAATTGAGGATCATAAGAGACTACTATGAACAATTATATGCCAACATATTGGACAACCTTGAAGAAATGGATAAATTCCTAAAAATATACAACCTACCAAGATTGAACCATGAATCACACTGACTGTTAGTAAGGAGATTGAATCAGCAATCAAAACCTTGCAAAAAACAAAGTGCAGGACTAGATGACCTCACTGGTGAATTCTGTCAAATATTTAAAAAAAGATTAATACCAAGTCTTCTAAAGTTCTTCAAAAAAAAAAAAAAAACAAAACAGAAACACAAACCCAACAGTTCAAAATTCATTTTACAAAGCCAGCAAACATTACCCTAATACTGAAACCAGACTAGGACACCACAAGAAAATAAAACTACAGGCAAGTATCCCTGATGAACATGGATGCAAAAATCTTCAACAAAAAATTAGTAAAATGAAGTCTACAATATAGTAAAAGGATCATACAACATGATCAAGTAGAGTTTATTTCCTGTGTGCAAGTATGGTTAACATCCACAAATCAATAGATGTGATATACCACATTAATTGAATAAAGGGTAAAATTGTATAATTATTTCAACAGATGCATAAAAAACATTTGACAAAGTTCAAGATCCATTTATAATAAAAACTCTCCACAAACTGGGAACAGAGGGAATGTGTATCAACATAATAAAGACCATATAAGACAAGCCCACAGCTAACATCATACTCAATAGTGAAAAACTGGAAGTTTTTTCTCTAAAATTAAATATAAGACAAGGATATCCACAATCTAACACTGTAGTGGAAGTCTTAGGAGGAGCAATTATGCAAAAATAAAAAAAATAAAAATAGAAAAGAAATTAAAGACATACAAATTGGGAAGTAAGAAGCAAAACTATTTGCAGATGACACATTATTATATATAGAATCCCTAAAGAATTCAAAGAACTGTTAGAATTAAATAAATTCAGTAGAATTGCAGAATACAAAAATCAACTTACAAAATTCATTTACATTTCTATACAATAATAACTATCAAGAAGAGAAATTATGAAAACAATGTCATTTGAAATTGCATTAAAAAGAATGAAATACCTGGGAACAAATTTAAGCAAGGAGATAAAAGTCTTTGTACACTGTAAACTATAAGACATTGATATAAACAAAATTGAAAATGACAAAAGATATTCTGAGCTATGGATTAGAAGAATGCATGTTTGTTAAGATGTCCATACAATCCAAAGTAATCTACGGATTCAATACAATCCCTATTTAAATTACAATATTTTTCACAGAAATAGAACAAAGAAACCTAAAATATGTATAAACCATATAAGACCCTAAATAGCCAACGCAATCTGGAAAAGAAAAAAGCTAGAGGCATCATTGATCCTGATTTCAATGTAATGGCATAACGACAGAAATAAACACATCCATATATGGTTCATTAAATTGTAATAAAGACACCAAAAATATACAATAGGGAAAAGGTACTCTTCAATAAATAATGCTGGGAAAACTGCATAGTCACACGCAGAAGAATTAAGCTGGTACACTATCATATACCATACACGACTCAAAATGTATTAAAGTCTTGAATGTAAGACCTGAAACCATAAAATCCCTAGAAGACAACATAACGGGTAAGCTCTTTGACACAATCTTGATGATGATTTTTTAAAATTAGACACTGGAAGCAAAGGCACCAAGAACAAAATTAAAAGGTGGAGCAACATCAAACTAAAAATCTTCTGCACATCAAAGGAAATTATAAAAAAAATGAAAAGGCAATTTACTAAATGAGAGAAAATGTTCGTTAATCTGTATCAGATAAGGGGCTAATAGCTAAAATAGATAAAGAACTCATACAATTCAATAATAAAAACCCCCAAACAATTCAGTTGAAAATGGGCAGAAGATGTGACTAAATATTTTTCCAAAGAAGACATAAAGATGGTCAAATAGGTATATGAAAATCGCTCAACATTACTAATCATCAGGAAAAAATTAGGTTGGCCAAAAAGTTTTAGTTTTCTCTGTATGGTGGCTCTAGTAGTGCTTAGTTGTCTTTAACTTCATTCAAAACAATTTTGTTACATTGTATCGTGACAGCTGTCATCAGTGTGCATTTTAAAAAAACTTACCAAAATTGGTGAATTTTTGTGCAACCATTTTAATATTGAAGATGGAAGAAAATACACAACATTTTGGGTGTATTATGCTTTATTATTTCAAGAAAGGTAAAAACACAACTGAAATGCAACAAAAGATTTGTGCAGTGCATGGAGAAAGTGCTGTAACTGACTGAACTTGTCAAAACTGATTTGCGAAGTTTCCTAGTCTATTGACATTTTGGCCAAATAATTATTTGCTGTGGGGTTGTCTTATACATTGGCAGATGTTTAGCAGCTTCTACCCACTGGAAGCCAATAGCGAGAGATAGCCAACATACTCAATATATCTAGATAAATAAAGTTTTGGTGCAAATGAAAAATGTATCTTTTATTTTAAGGAAAAAAACTCAAAGGACTTTTTGGCCAGCCCTATACAACTCATCACTACAGTGAGATATCGCCTCACAACTGTTAGAATGGCTAGTATCAAGAAAAGCTAGAAATAATAAGTGTTGGTGAGGATGTAGAGAAAAGGGAACACTTGTGCACTGTTGGTGGGAATAGACAACGGTTTAGCCACTAAGGAAAACATTATGGAGGATCCAAAATAGCACTACCATGTATGATCTGGTAATTCTACTTCTGGGTATTTAGCTAAAGAAAACAAAAACACTAACTGAAAAGCTTTCTGTGCCGCCCTTTCATATTCATTGCAGCATTATTTTCAATACCCAAGTCATGGAAACAACCTAAGCATCTATCAGTGGATGAATGAATAAAGAAAATGGAAAAAGCCCTGGCTGGTGGCTGGTGTGGCTCAGTGGATTGAGCACTGACCTGCGAACTAAAAGGCTGCCGGTTCCATTCCCAGTGAGGGTACATGTCTGTGTTGTGGGCCAGGTCTCCAGTAGGGGGCGTGTGAGAGGCCAACCACACATTGATGTTTATCTCCCTCCCTTCCCCTCTGCCTACAAATAAAATATTAAAAAAAAAAAAGAAAATGTGAAATACACACACATATATACACACATATACATAACATACACAATGCAATATTATTTAGCCATGGAATAGAAGAAAATCTTGCTATTTGCAACAATACCGATGTTAAGGGAATTATGGTAAGTGAAATAAGTCAGAGAAAGGCACATTAAATATGATCTCACTTATATTTGAAATTAAAATAAGACAAAACAAAACAAAAAACCCAAGCTTATAGACTCAGAGAACAGATTGGTGATTGCCAGGGGCAGGATGTGGGTGTGGGCAAAATGGATGAAGGGGGTCAAAACAAACTTTCGGTTATAAAGTAAATGTCATGAGGTTATAATATACAGCATGGTCATTACCTTAATATTGTATTATATATTTGGAAGTTGCTAAAATAGATCTTAAAAGTTTTCATAGTAAGAAACAAATTTTTTGTAACTATGTACAGTGATGGATAATGACTTACTGTGATTATTTCTCAATATATACAAATATCAAACCATTATATTGTACAATGAAACTAATATAATGTTATATTTCAATTCTATATCAGTAAAAAAATCTTGTTTACAATTTAATCAAAAATAATAAAGTACGTAGGAAAAAAATTAACCATGTAGGTGAAAGACTGAAAACTATAAACATTAATGAAAGAAATTGAAAACATCAATAAGTGGAAAGATATTCCATGCTCATGTATTGAAAGAATTAATACTCTTAAGTCCATATTACCCAAAGCAATTTAAAGATCCAGTGCAATCACTATCAAAATTCCAATTGCATTTTTCTGCATAAATAGAGCCAAAAAATCTTAAAATGTGTATGAAACTACCACAGACCCTAAATAGCCAAAGCAATCTTGAGAAGAATAAAGCTGGAGGCATCATGTTTTCTGCTTTCAAAGTATATCACAAAGCTATAGTGACCAAAATAGTATGGTATTAGCATAAAGATAAATAGATAAATGGAACAGGGAAGGGATCCCTGAGGAAAAACACCACCACATATATGGTCAATTAATTTACAACACAGGAACCAAGAATATACAATGGGGAAAGGAAAGTCTCTAAAATAAATGGTGTTGGGAGCATTGGATAACCACATGTAAGAATTAACTGGACTAATTTATACAACACATAAAAATCAACTTGAAATGGATTAAAGACTTGAATGTAAGATGCGAAGCCATTAAGTTCCCTAGAAGAAAACATAGGGAATGTGCTCCTTGATATCACTCTTGGTGATGATCTTTTGGATTTGACACCAAAGCAAAAGCAGTAAAAGCAGCAAAAGCAACAAAAGCAAAAGTAAACAAGTGGAACTAAATCAAACTAAAAATCTGGGTAACAAAGGAAATCATCAAAAAATGAAAAAGCAACCTACTGCATAGAAAATATTTGTAAGTCATATCTGATAAGGTGTTAATATTCAAAATATATAAACTTGTTCAACTCTATGGTCAAAAAAAAATTCCATTAAAAATGGGCAGATGACCTGAATAGATACATTCCAAAGATAACATACAGATGACCAACAGATACATGAAAAGGTGCTTGACATCACTAATCGTTAGAGAAATGCAAATCAAAAATGTGAGATGTCACTTCACAACTGTTAGAATGGTTATTATCAAAAAGATACAAAGTAAGTGTTGGTGAGGATGTGGAGGAAAGGCAGCCTTTGTGCACCATGGAAAACATTATGGAACATTAATTAAAACATTAATTCTCAAGAAATTAAAAATGAACTACCACGTGCTGCAGCAATTCCAGTTTGGGGTTTTTGAAAAAGAAACACTAACTCAAAAATATATCTGCACTCCCATGTTTATTGCAACATTATTTATAATAACCAAGACATGAAAATAATGTAAGTGTCTATTGATGGATGAATGAAAAAGCAAATGTGAAATATATATATATTTATATTTATATTTATATTTATAAATGGACTATTACTCAGCCATAAAAAGGAAGGCAATCCTGCCATCTGTGACATGTACAGAACTTGTGGGCATTACACTGAGTAAAATAGGTCAGACAGAGAAAGACAAATTACTGCATGGTCTCATTGTGGAATCTAAAGCAAAACCCTCACAAATCCCCAATGCATAGATACAGAGAACCGGTTGGTGATTGCCAGAGGTGGGGTGGGTGTAGGGTGAGTGAAAGTGTGAAAGTGGTGAAAAGGTACAAACTTCTAATTATAAAATAAGTCCTGTGGATATAATGTGTAGCACAGTAACTGTAGTTAATACTTCATTATATATTTGGAAAAAGAAATATAGCATGAAAGAAAAATGAAAATGTTCAAGTCGAGTAATCACAATTCTTGATTACAGTTATCCCATCTCACTCAACAGTTCCTAATTCTTTCTCATGTGTGTTAATTGCTAATGTATGGAATTACTCTCAAAACCCGAAGGGAAAAAAAGCTGTTGTACAAATCTATGATACCGAAGCAATAACTTAACACTTTACTTTTATAATTTTGAGAACACTGCCATATGTAATTTTTTTTTATTTGAACCTCATGAGGTTCAGATTCAATTTGGAATCCCATTTTATAAGGTAAAGTAGCTAAGTATGCAAAAGGCTGCAAATTTGCCTGTGATCCTAGGGATGTTAAATGGGAAACTTAAGTCACAATCTTTTCGTTATTTTATACCCAAAATACTCTCTCATCATGGTTAATTTTGGTGTGCCTCTTCCTCTGTCCAGTTTTCTCTCCATGTTCATGTTAGTTCATCTTTTTTGGGTATCTAATTTGTGCTAGGCACTGTGATAAGGACATGAAAATGAGTGATACCCCAATACCATCTACTTGTGTGCCCTAGAAGAGCTGTGGTCCTTATACACCACTCTTATGATGCCCGGGATTAGCAATGAGGGATGAGGGCAGTGAAGCAGGGAAGGAGGGGGAGAAATATAATGAGTCAGCTGCTAACATTAAGTGCAACTAACAGCAGATCTCTTAGAAGCATCCGCTAGATGCCTTATAACCTTTGTTTCAGAACATTATGTGGTAGGGATTAGACGGTTGTAGAAAAAGGGTGACAAATTTATCTACCAGCTCCTGTCTCTCATTCGTTGTAGGCTTGCCCTTTGGAGTGTCAACTTCTTCTCACTTAGGTGTTGCCCATATGTGACCACCTAGGGGGTTTGCCATATCTCATCTCTGTGTCCTCAGGAAAACCTTTGAGAGGAGTGGGGCACATGGTGAAAGCATAAAAAGATGCATACCTTTGGTGCCAGTAGAGCTTGTCCCCCAGTAAGATGGTGAAATGAGAGTCAGGACAGGCCAAATGTGTCTGAGGTGGCACATGAAGCGAGTCTTGAGGTCATTCAGAGTGAAGATTTTACAACTCGCCAATCATATTTCCGAGCTTCACAATGGCTGGCAGGAATCTTCATGCAGGCATCTCTCAGCATGCCCAATCTCACAAGTTCAAACCAGAAGTCTTCACCGCTCTCTCTTCAAGGTAAACTTTCCCCCAAAACAAATGGTAACAAAAAAACTTATCTTCACTATGACAAAGACAATCTCATGCTTACAATTAAATATCCCATGAATTAGGCTTTCTGTTAGGACACGCTGGGATACAAAACTCTTGGTGCTCGCCTTGGAGCAACTGACTACCCCAGTTAGTTGCACTTGGACTTCAGCTGAGGAGCTTTAGAAAGAGTGCTGGGCTAGGTGCCATGCCTAGGGACTCTGATTTAATTGGACTGGGGTACAGCTTGGGCATTAAGATTTTTAAAATCTCCCAGGTGTCGCTTCTGTGCTTGCAAACTATTGCAACCTGTGATCCAGTGGTAGAGAACAGGTTCAATCTAGAGGGCTTTAAACTTCAGCGCATCAGAATTACCTAGGGAATGTCAGGCCTGCTGATTCCCAGATGCACAGTCGGGGTCGTGATTCATGAAGTCTAGGGTGAAGCATAGGTATCTGCATCGTTAGTAAGTGCTCCGAGAGAAACGTGGGTGGGGAGTTTAGACCTCACTTTGAGAAGCATTTCCAGTCTTAAGAAGGTGACAGCAAGAGTGAAAAGAATTCAGAAGAGAGCACAAAGGTTATTTATGGATTGAAAAATATTATGAGGAAATATTAAGATTATTTATTCCAGTGACAGAGCCAAAGGAGGATTTTTATTTTTTTTTTAAGAGGAAGTGTGCTGTGTGGTGACCAGCTGTTCTTTAATCACCTCCCGGGCAGATGAAGAGCAAAGGCCGTTAAACTGTACCACGTGGGCTTTAGGTTAAATGCAAGAAAGGAATTCCTGGCAGTGAGAGTTGTTAAGCACTGATTTAGGTTATTAAAGAAGACTGTGAAATTTTTTTCTCTGGAGGTTTTCAAAACTAGTATAGATTCTCATCTATCTAGGCTGGCTAGGGTATTATCCTGCTCAAAGGCAGAGGAAATAGACTAGATAACTTTTTAAGCTCTTGAATGGCTTATGACTCATGGATTTGTAACTAACAGCAATGGTAGTTAAATGTGAGTGTGGAGGGACTTCCAGAATGATAGAGTGAGAAGCCTGGCAGACCCTTTTCCCAGCAAAACAACCATTTAACTGATGAAAATTATGAAAAATAATCATTTTAAAGCCCTGGAAATTGTCCTAAGGGCATACAGCAAATGGAAAAACATTCATTCAAGAAAATCTACTAAATCTTCGAAAGAACAGTGAGGGAACTTGGCATTCGAGCCACAGCCCCCTCCCACACCTCCTCAGCTCTGCGTTTGGGAAACTTTCTGGGAATTCTACTCTGGGAAGTGTGGCCAAGAAGACAGGTGGGTGTGTGGGTAGAGGGTAGGGCCAGCCTCTTCTCCTAGCTCCCGCCCAGTCTAGGGCTAACGTTTTACCCTGAGAGGAGCAAGCTTCTGGCGCTGTGATGCCCCTCCCTTTCCTGTGTTACAGAAACTCTATTTAGAGAAGATGTGGCTACTGAGAGGACTCGGTTCCCATCCCCATCAGCCCTTACTCATAGGGCAGACGCTCTACTCTGGGCGTGGCAGGCCCAAAATACTGGGCCTCAGTTGCCAGTGGGGACAAATTGAGAAGACCAGGGGCTACCACCACCGATGCCCCTCTCCCCCAGCACCCACTTATAGAGCAGGGGTGTCACTTCAGGAGAAGCAGGCCACTGTCCTTGCTCCTAGCTCCTGTGAAGCCGTGTAGACGTTTTGCTCAGGGAGAGAGGCGGGCTGTAAACAGCTCTGTTGAAGGGGACTTACTATATTTGGAATAGAGTTTGGAGAATTCCAGGCCTAAGGGTGTTGTTGAAAACAACAGTCATCTTGGTAGAGAGCAATTAAGAGGGTTTGGTAGCTCCACGACACTGGTAGCAACAAAAGAAAAAGGAGAACAGCCAGGAGTTTAACAGAGAGAACCACAGAATGAGCCAAGAATAACCCTCCTGGAATCACCGTCAGCTGTGGGTTGGGAGGGCTATGCCCACGTGCTAGGTACCTACTCAGAAGCAATCAAAGCAGGAGTTGCAGCTGTTTCGCAATCATTCCCCAAGCTGCACGCAGATCCATCAACACAGGGTGGAAGCCTCGCTGGCACAGGGGATTTACGTACAGCCTCTGACCAAACACTGGCCAGACAATAAGCTGCTCTGGCCCAGGGGCAACTCCTGGGAACCCAGGCTTAAAAATCAAATCATATTCATCTCTGGCAGTTTGGCAGAGTGTGTGCATGCCCCAAACTGCGCCCTCTCAGGAGCAGTTGGAGAGGGAACTTCCAAGTTACTATGAGGCCGATTATGAGGAACAAACAAATTCCCTGAAATGTGTTAGCAGCTTCCAAGCCATATAGACATCCAATGATAAAGGCTAACACCTAATTAACACAGACTTTGACCAATAATAGGCTCAAAGAAAACCCCCAGAAAGCCAGGGCAAAAGATAAAAACAAGGGGAAAATAATCTGAGCAGAGACATCTGAGAACAGCCTTATAGGTGAAATAGACATCAAGGACTTAAGTTCAACTACATAACTGAAAAAATAAACGAATGATCAAATGAACAATGACAACAACAACCCACTGGGGGATACCGGTATCCAGAGTTGCTACAATATATTGTCTAAACTATCCAGTTTCAATAGAAAATTACAACCCATGCAAAGAAACAGGAGAGTGTGGCACATACACGGGAAAAAGAGCATGCAACAGCAGCTGCCTCTGAGGGGCCAAGATACTGGATTTAACAGCCAGACTTCAGAGCATCGATTAAAAATGTGTCCAAAGAACTTGCCCTGGCTGGTGTGGCTCTGTGGATTGAGTGTGGGCCTGCAAACCACAGGTCACCAGTTCGATTCCCAGTCAGGGCACATGCCTGGTTAATGTGCCAGGTCCCCAGGTTGGGGCATGGGAGAGGCAGCCGATTGATGTCTCTCTCCCACATTGATGTTTCTCTTCCTCTCTTTCTCCCTCCCTTCCCTTCTTTCTAAAAGTAAAAAAATAAAACCTGTTTAAAAAAAAATGTTCAAAGATTTCAAGGAAGCCATGTCTAAAGAATTAAGAAAAGGATGATGACAATGTCTTATCAAATAGGGAATATCGAAGAGATTGAAAGGTTAAAAAGAATCAAGTGGAAATTCTGAAGTAAGAGTACCAAAATGAAAAATTCACTAGAAGGGCTCAAAAGTGGATTTGAGCTGGCAGAAGAATCAGTAAACTTGAAGTTAGATCAATAGAGAGGATGCAGTTTGAAGAACAAGAACAAAATATAATGAAAAAACTTAAACAGAGCCTTATAGAGATGTGAGACATCATTGACACACCAACATATGAGTAAATGGGGGTTCCCAAAGAGGAGGAGGGACAAACTGGCAGAAAGAAATACGTGCTGCACTTCTCGGACATGTAATACTTTTCATCGAATTTGGAGGTTGTCAGCTATTATTTTTTTTCAAGCTCCAAATAGAAAAAAACATAGAGATTCATACCTAGACACATTATAATCAAAATGTCAAAAGCCAAAGATAAAAAGATCTTGAAAGCAGTAAGGAAAGTGACTCGTTGTTTACAAGGAAACTCAATAAGATAATAACTCCTCATCAGAGGCAATGGGGGCCCGAGGCAGCGGGACAACATTTTCAAAATGTGAGTGTGCAGCAGGAGGTTGGAGTTTGTGGACAGTATCCTCCAGTGACTTCATCATTTGTTTTTCTCTGTCCTGTGTCCTTGCTTTCATTATTCTCCATGTTGGTCTCTGCCAGTGGTTTCTGAATCTTTGTAGGAAATATTTTAACATTTCAATTAGTACACATCCACCCAAGTGTTCAAAAATAGTCCTGGACCTTCCATATTCTCTAGGATTAGCTATGTGTCTTTGATACTTGATTCAGGTTGTGAGAGCATAGTTCTCTGTCAGGACATCTATTATTTGCTCTACATCTATTCTTTCTTTGTAGGAGGATATACCTGCTGTTCTTTTGGGGAACCATCCCTCACTCCTTCTCAGTCCATGTGGTTTGTGTGAGGCTGATCTAAAAGTCTTGCTTTGTTGGTGGGCGAACAACAGAAACCTGTTCAGTCAGGGATTTCCTGTGGGCGTATTGAACCCCGAGAGGTTCAGGGATGGGCACACACTCAAGCCATGCTAATGAGACTCGATTTGAGGACTTGGACTAGAACAATTGAGAAGATTTTCTTTCATCAGCATCAGTTAGCTGGTAGGGTCTGTACTCGGGGGTGTCATGGGCCATGAGGAGGAGAGAGCCTCTCTGAGAATAGGCTGAAACAGGAAAAAGTAAAGCTGAGATTGAGAGAGAAAAATCTTGTTCCTACAGTGTTAATTTGAACCACATTGAATCCAGTTGTGCCTGAAGCCACTTCAATCTCTGGTTGCATGAACAATCCTCTTTTGCATAACAAGTTTGAGTTGGGTTTCTGTTAGTTGAAACTAGGAGTCCTGAATAACGATATGCTCCCCTTCTACGCTTTTCAGATATCTATGAATGTATTCATTTTACAACTAAAAAAAAGCAAAACAAAAAAATCTTGATATAAGATGCAAAACAGAAATCGGTACATAGAGACTCAACAATAGCTTAAGATAATATCTTAGAAAGCCACTCTCCCCTTTTGTGGATTTTTTAAAAAGCTGAAGTAACTTTAGTAATGGATTTAAGACACCGATGTCAGTTTCGACTTCTAATGGCTCCTGTGTTGGACAGTGTCCAGCAGGTGATGCCAATCTAGGTGTGAACACACTCTTCACTGGTGTGCCTATTTCCCATTAACAGCCCAGGCCCGGGAAGGCCGCGGGGGGTCAGGGTTGAGGGCAGGGTGGGCAGGCAGAGGTGATTAGCAAGAGCCCTGAACATTAACTCAGGGCCTTGTTGAGCTATGTAGGACATACTAAGAGATCCAAGGAGGCCACATTTAAAAATAGCACAATGAAATTAGTACACTGCAGTCTGCCCTGAGGAGCAGACATGACCTGACTTGATGAAGCTTCACATACAAAATGAATTTTATTTTTAGGGCATTTTATCTGAGATAGGAATGGCTCTGCTGATAACGACGTGGTGGCTACAGTTTGTCTTAGTGGCTGGCACTTACTCTTAAAAAGGACAAAATAGCATATTTAAACTGTCAAACCCTAATTGTTGCATTAGATGGTAGCCGTCTTTGACAAAAGGACCTGGCTAACTGCTGCCGATGAAATGAATGTCCAAACCTGTAGAGAATTTTTAAGAGTTTATTTGAGCCAAACTGACGACAGTTGCAGGGAAGCAAAATCTCAGTGGATTGAGAAAATGCTCCAGAGAATGGCAGTTTTGCAACTTATTTTATACATTAGAATCAAAGGAGGAGGCATGAGGGGTTACGTGAAATCCGTTGGTGATAGATGAGGGAGGCTGGAGAAAGCAAAGTGGGGAAATCTCTGGGATTGGATAAAAAGTAAAAGTAATAGACACATATTTATTTTACATAGGTAGATATAGGATAGGTACCAGTTAAAATTAACATGCCAACAATAACAAGGAGGGACTACAGGTGGTCTCCTGCTCTGGCACAGAGGTAATGCCCTGAGGAGCCTAGAAAAGGAGATCACTCTGACATTCCAAAGGTATGTTACCATAGACGCAAAAGGACAATAGACAGGCTCAGTTAAGATAAAGAGCAACCTTTGTCAAAGAAGAGACAGGCCTAGGACAGGACTACCCACCATGACTTGCTTTTATTAGGAAGTTTTCATTTCAGACCATCCTATGTGGCTACTTCAGGTCTCTGGGTTTGTAAGGCCGCGCGCAGGCCTGCCCTGAGCTCGCGGGGCTTAGTCTGTCTAAGATCTCAAGGAAGACACTGCTGAAAGCAAGGACGAGGAGCAGTGCACAGGGACGCTGCTCTAGTTCCCTCTCCTCCTTTGTTCTTCCCAGTTCGTCACTGTTACAAGGGACAGTCTCATTTTCTAACGGAATGACTGCTGTTAAAATCAGTTAAAAGCCTTTCATGAGCTCTGTGGTATACCTTCTACATATTTTTAGATATGAATGAGTCAGGGAGGCAAGTTCTAGCATTTGCACTCACCTGTTGAATCTCTAGCATCCGGTTTAATATGGATTACAGTAATGATAGATATTTGTTTAGGACTTTGAACCCAGCGGGATCCGAAAATGATTTATACATTTTCTACATCATGGATGAAATGTTTTGTTTACCACTAACTTGTAGCTACCTCACCTTTGATGTGAACATCATGCCACCACCACTTGCCTCTCCTGTATGGCAAATGGAGATGCTCCTGTCTGACAGGAATGAGGGAGGACTTTTGGTAACGGAAGGCAAGGATGCAGCTTAATATATTGACTGGGCACTGTAGAGAAAGCCCCAGGCCAGACATTTATGGTAAATAAAGCAGTTTCCACATATTAATTTTATAAAGCATTTCTGCTCTTCCCTCCAACGCGGCACATCTGTGAGGTATCAGGGGAGCGACTGAGTGGGGGTGTGAGAAGGGGGGAGTTCTGATTTATTTCTTGCTGCTCAGTGGAATAAAGACCCACAGCATGTTTTCCATTTACACACATTTAAGAATTTAGAGGCTGCTTAGAATGAGAGAGTGGTTATATTTCATCAAGAGACATCATAAAAGCTTTCTTCAGTTTGAAACAAAAAAATCAGATCCCATAGATAGCTTTTTTTTCTCAGGTACAAGGAACCCAATGTGATTAATGCCTTTTTCAAGGACCCGCTCCGTCTTTCCCCACGCAGAGGGCGTGCGGGGCGGTCCTCCCAGCCTCCCGGCTCTGTTCTTGGCTGGGAGGGAGGGAGACTCCTCCACTGGGTAGGCCGTGTGGACCTTGGAGTTGGAGTTCAGGGAGCTGATTTATCTTTGATTTGGGTTTTTAAATTAGTCTTGTTTAAAATTGTCCATCTTTTTCCAAGGGCAGCTTTGCTTTTCGCCAAGCTTCACATTATACACTGTATATAAATTTCAGCTGACTTGTTCTCCAGATTCAAGAGTCTGAAATGTTGAAGCCCACGTGTATTATCATCCAGGCTGAGCCGCGGGAACCTTGTCCTTGTCAGACATTGGTTCCGAGCCTGAGCGGGCCCTCTATTTTATTGGTTCTTGCTCAGTATTGAAGAATGATGATGATTTTGTTGGAGAGATGCTCATCATTTAAGCCCACCACGCCCTAACTTAGGTGTGGATAGATGAGGGGCTGCAGTGATTGAAAAGCTCAGTTAAGTGGGAAGAAATCAGTCAGAAAAATGTGGAAAGTGTATTGAAGAGGAAATTGACTCCCTGAGCTGAGCTAAAAACTCAAGTGGAAGGACAGTGCTTGTGACCTCTCCACTTATCTTGATGAAAAAGTGCTACAGAACATTCTGGAATCTAAGGAACTGACACCAAGGGAAATAATGCAATCTGGGTGCAATATTCCTTGTGGTTTAGAAAACGAGCAGGCAAAAGCTGACCTTTAGTTAGCAGGGCTAACTGTGAGGTTGTGGTAAAACACTTTCCCAGCATAGTCTGTCTTGCTCCCAGTGTGGACAGGACCGCTGCTTTCAGTGGGTGCCGACACAGGCCCGTCCTTACTCTTGTGACTCATCGCTGTTTCCACAGGCGTAGCTGCCACCCAGCAGGTTTCATGGAGATGTGACATGTTCAGAAGATGGAGACGGGTCGCTTGCCATTGGGACCACTGAGGAGGGGGAGACAGAGTCTCATTTTCAAACGTTTGGTTGGTCTGATACATATACGAATACATTCCCATGGTCTGGTTTGGCAATCTGGTTTTCCAGGTAATAAGCTGAACAAATGAACGCTTCTAGTTATGAGTACCATCCCCCCTTTCTATAATTTCCAAAAACATTATGAGCAGATGCAGGGGAGAAAGGGGTTTATTTAACAATTACAAAATGTTGTGTGTTATGAAAAGAAACTAGAAATTGAATAACTGCATAGATTCCCAATTTCTTTCTTTCTTAAATGCAAACAAATAGCCTGGAAACCCGGAAGCTTTAGTCAGTGCTGTGGTTTTGGGTACTGAAGCAAATGACCTCACCTAAGGTAAAATGAAAATACATGGCAATAAGTTTCTTCGAAGTCTGCATAGGACCACACTATTGATCAAAGTTGCCTTGTAGGTTAGTCAGTAGACAATTTTTTCCTTATGTTTACTTTTTTTCACTCTGAGAAATTAATATTCACATTATTTTCATGGACTGTTATATTGTGCTCATGAATTGATCAAATGTTAAGTGCTATGGATAATAGCAGCTTCTCTAAGGAGTTATCTTCTAGCCATTAACAATAATTTGCATGTCCATAAAATTGCCAAATCGCAGTCTCAGCTGTAAATTGAATCAGAGTCTTCCATCATGAACCCTTCAACAGGCTTCATGAGGCTCCCTTAGAACGCGAGAATGACGTGGCTGGATATGAACTTAGAGCATCCGCCTCAGCAAAGGCGAGATGCCTAGCGAGGCTGAGCAGGCACCTGGAGACAGAGCCGGCCTCCTTTTACCCACTTGTAGCCAGAATTCCTTAAAGGCCATCTAGGAGTGTCAGCTATGAAAGGTAACAATGATCTCAGTGATATTGTTGCTACTTTTTGTGACCTTGTTCTTTAAAATAATCCTTCAAAGTTTTTTTCAGGGAGAAGAGTGGTCGAGATGAATAACCAGGGTCTTACCATTAAATTTATTTTATTTTATTTTTTACCAATACTCAAAGCCAAAGCTTAAATTTATGCTCCAAGTGGGAGCAGAAGAGCACGAGAAAAAGGCTGCACTGACAGAGTCCCTCTGCGTTTGCCCCGGTCCGAGTCCGTCCCGCGGGATGTGAACAATGGAGGATCGCCACCTTACTCTTCAACTGGGAGGTAAAAAGCTCCATGACGAAGCCTGTGGGGCAATCTTACTTGCCAAAATGCTTTATTCGTGGTACGCACGTATAACATCCCCCCGCTCCCCGCCCCCGCCACCGTCCTAGTCCCTCATCCAGCAAACCTCCCAGTCCTGCTTTTATCCACTTAGTGCGTTCATCTCTGATTCTTGTGAGCGTTAAATGAAAGTTCAAATAATTTGACCAGGATTGGGAAATACAATAGAGTTTTAAATATTTTTCCGTACATTTTTGGGTACACATTCTAGATTTTAATAGGGATGCTATAAAATGGCCTCAGTGTAATTGCTGAGACTCGAGTAATGGGAATTAAAAAACAAACAAACCTGAAAACATTGAAATTTTCTTATGTTTCAAAACACTCACATGGAATAATAGTGTATGTAAAATATCAATGCTTCAGAATTACACTAGATCAGCTGGTAGTAACATGACTGACATCATGTTACTTTCCCTTCTTCTCTCTGTAAAAGCAATGAAAAAAATGTTCTCAGGTGAGGATTAAAAAAAAGATTACCAAAAAAAAAGAGAAAATCTGGCATATCTAATGCATGGTACTGAGAAAGTTCATGGGTACTGGGAGGGAGAAATACTTAGAAAATATGGCTCAATTGGCCATGATTCATTAGAGTTAAATAATTCTTGATGTAGACAAAATGGTAATAAGTCTAGAGTGGTAGGATGCATCTCATTAAAACAAACAAACAAACAAACAAACAAACAAACAGCACTTTATGTAGTTCCCAGGGGTGGGGGTAGGAGAGATTGGACATTATCGAGTAAGCTGTAAGAATTTCAGTAAGGCTGTAATTTTCATCCTACGATTTCTAGATTTCTTTCCCAAACTCTACCCCTAGTATCACTTCCTTTGTGTGCCAGGCATCAACAATGAGGCCTCTTGGTGTCACCACAACTGAAGTATCCTTTAAATGGAACTTCTCTTGCCTTTGAGCTTTATTTTCTAGTTCCCCAGGTGTGTGTTAAAGATCTCTATTACCCAAACTTGAAATCCTGGAACTGCCCCTGTTTTATCAAGAAAATGTGGGGATTTTTCTAAGAATCAACTCTATTCTTCACTCATTTTTTTTTTTGATGGCGTTATTGTTCTTTTGGCTGATGTCTTAAATAATCTATTAGCACCCCGTATCGAGAGACTTCATCCACTGTTCATCTTTCTTCTGGGTTCTATGAATCTGTTAAGGTTCAGTTCAAGGCTTATTTTTTCATGTAATTTGGTTGAATTTTACCAAACTTATACACTGGCTCTTCCCCTCCTCTAAACCTTGACAATAGACAATTTACACCAAAACCCTACTAAATTATTGCCTGCCTTATGATGTTTGATGTTGTTTGTACATAGCATACTCTGCTCATTGAAATGTAAGTGCACAGGGTGCACAGATACCCTCTCATAGCTATTATACATTTACTACAGAACCTAGATAGTGCCAGGGAAGTAATGGGTAGGCTAAAACAGTATGTGTCATTTGATTACATTTAGTGAAAACTATCAAGAACATTTATGTTTTCCATAAAAATGATCCTCGTGTTTAGTTTCAAAAAATTCAGGGTGAGTTACACATCCAAAAATCAACTGCATTTGAACATTGGATTTTTTTTTTTTTTGCCATGTACTTTTATCTGCTGAGAGCTGAAGGCTATGCCTAAGGATGCAAATGTGTGAGACTAATGTGAGTTTGATGAAACAAACAAAAAAAATCCCCCAAAACTTTCTATTTCTATGACATTTGAGAGCCTGCCAAAGGTTACACAAATACATTTTTGTTTTTATTTCAAAATCTTTGGCATTTTGGCCACTCTAAGTGCGGCTATTATTGAGGCCATGTCAGATTATATGTTGTGGGGCCAAGAACTGATATATGTCAACAAGAATCCTGATAGATGAAAATTTGAAAGCATCGTAAAAATGCAAATGTTTCAAATTCTCTCATGTCCCACGCTGTGTTGAGGCTGTCTCCTATAACCGATTATGTACATTAGCAGAAATAGCTTTATCAACATTTTAGAAACACAGTTCAGTGGTATAGATATTATCCAGAAAGAGAGGATGAGCAATGATGCATCTGATTCACAATAAATCTATGTGAGACTTTGAATTTTAAGCAATAGCTGTATTTATTTTTATTATATTTTTTATGAGGAGCCTTTGGGAAGCTTATGTTCCATGATCTGATGTTTATGGTCAGTTCAATCTTTCCTTGAAGATGAGCTACACCCATAAAATAAGCTCTGACTCATCCGGATGCTTATGACAACATGATGCTCATTTGTAAGGTTCAAATCTTTATTACCTATAGACACACCCCTTCTTGACAAGCCTGAGGTGCCCGAGGTTGGTGGAGATGTGAGCATGTGTCACTGTAGGCTCAGAGATGAGCATGCTCTCCCGCCCTCCAGGCTGACCTCAGTGTCTCTGGCTATATAAGCCAGCCTGTCTGCTGAGAATATTAATCATGCTGGCTTTAAACTTGGGAGGCTTTTAAAAGGGAAGCTTCCCACTCCTCAACAATAACAAACAATTTAACATTGTGTTTAGCAACTTGTCAGCTACTCTATCTTTGTCCAAGGCATTTCTTTGGTGATTGTCAATCTTGGCTGGACCAGTTTGCAATATGCACTATATAGGAGTGAGGTGTTCATAAAACAATTTAATAGCATTTTTTTCATGTAAAAATGGAGAGAGAGAGAGGGAGAGAGAAGGAGAGAGAGAGAGAGAGGAGGGAAAAAAGTAAAAGGAGATTACAGCTAATACTTCTTGGGAACTATCTGTTTGCCAGGAACTTCTAAGAGCTTCATACAGATTTACTCATTTAATCCTCACAGCAGCCCAATGAGATAGCTACTATTATTATCTCCGTTTTTCTGATGAAAAAAAAATTGAGGCACAATGAGTTAAGACAAGATTTAAGATTTGAACCCAGGCAGCCTGACACCAGAGCCCAACATTTAAAGCTCTATAGCATAGTTTCTCTCTCTATAAAAATTCCTAATTGCCCTTTTACAAATAGTCATAACACAAAATGAATTGGGGTTTGTATTTTCTACTTGTTTAGGCATAGTTCGATAAGATGCTTAGACAAGATATCGAACACTGAAATATTTCACCGATCATTTTTTTGTAAGTCCATGAAATGGAACTATTGGTTGATTGGTGGTGGGTGGAATGAACTGACAAATAGTTTTCACGTCATGAGGAGGCAATGAGTGTCATCTGAAATCCTATAATTGTTAAGAAATGCATCTCTTTGGGGGGTTCAGTTGGCTTCTTTTCATCAAGTCTTTTCTAGATCACTTTCCTGATTTTATTTTAGAGTTTTATACAGGTGTGCCCAGCCTTTGTAAATGTCAAAGCATTAGCCAGCATATAGTAGTTGATTAAATGCTCACTCTTCTTCCGATGTACATGGCTAGAGACTAGGGCCTTGCGGAGTCTTTTCTGAATGTTGATTGGTATACTCCATCATTTAGCCAAAAGAAAAGGGTCAAACATGAATATGAAGTGTACAGTATTTTATCTGAAGACCATTGAAAAAACAATTTGGTTTTGATGGTCAATATTCATGTAAAGTTAACAGAGCAAAATTAGAAGATTCTATTGTCTTGTGTGAAATTATTTTCAGGCATCATTAGTCGAGTGCTATGTCGATTGTAGTGAAAATGTACTGTTCTGCTCGGTATCCAGGTTATACTTTGGTAGAGCTGCTTCACCCTCAGTCTTAGCTCATGTGAACCTGACAGAGTTGGCTCTATTACCAGTACAGGGGGTAGAACATGTGACCAAAACCTAAGCCAATCAACATACCACATTGCTTTAGCACTTATAATTAATTTAAGGGTGATGTAAATCGGTCCATTAAGACTATTTATACTTTTGAGATGTAGCTATGGGAGTTTCTGGAAGCCAGTTTGGAGCCAACATTGAGGACAGTGAGTTGAGAAATGATGAAAAAAACAACAAAAATCATGGATAAAACCATCCAAGCCCTGGCTCAGTCCTTACTTAAACCCAGAATTCCTCATTCCTGTTCAGCTATGCAAGTCAATAGATAACTTTTTTTTTCACTTAAGCAAATTTGAATTAAGATTTCAATGATTTGCAATGGAAAGGATCATAACTATAAACACAAAAGGAAGTAGAGAAGGAAACCAAACCATAAACTTCTTAAAATACATTTAACCTTTCTATTGTGATATTAAGGTGTCAAAGTTAGGTGGGAACATGTGAAATCATCTTCTTTAGTGTGTTATTTTTTTGGCTGCTGTTGTTTTTTGGCAGACACCATTTGGGCCTAGCAGAAGTCCCCCTTTTAAGTTGCCATCAGTATCCTTGACGGCACCTGCTAAAGTGGTGGGCCTAGGAGGCCCTGTTGGTTCCATGTGATACTGAGATCCATGTCACCTCTTTTGGGGAGGTGACAAAGGTTGGGTCAATCTAGAGGTCAAGTGGAGTCACGGGCTTTATCTCATTCCAGTATTTGCTTGTGACACAGCATTACATCCAGAGAATAATGACGACGTGAAGTGCGTATTATGTTGAGTCTAGAGGTAATTATCATCTCTGCACAAATTGACTAATAAGCAGAAAAATCAAGTTTGGAGAAAGGAACAGGAGACCTCAACTGACAAGCAAAACAAAACAAAACAAAACTAAAAAAGAGAGGAGAAGACGTGGGGTTCTATAATAGATGAAGGAAATTATCTTAGTTTCTGACTTCCCAGTTTTTCCCTTCTGTAATTTCACTCATTCATTCATTCATCCATCCATTCACTTGTTTATTTATTCACTTAACAATAATCACTGAGGAACCTCTTTGGGGGCTCTGTGTTATCTGTTCTTGGTACTACAGATAGTGGTAAACAAGACAGATAAAGTTCCTACCTTTGTCATGGAGCTTATAATTTAGATGAGAAAACTGAAAGAAGAAAGAAGGAAGGGAAGGAAGGAGATAGGAAGTAAGGAAAGAATGAAGGAAAACCTACACACACAAGCGTGTATGTATGTGTATATATGTGTATATATGTGTATATATGTATATATATGTATACATATACATATATATACACACACACACATGGAGGAGGAGAGGGATAAGAATATAAGGGGTACTTTGAAGAAAAACAGAGAAGGGTCAAAATGAGAAGTGATCCAGAAATGTAGGTGATGATATTTTTATTGGCTGACCAAGGTTTGCGTCTCTAAGGTAACACTTGGCAACTGAAGTAGTCTACTGTGATAGTTGGGAAAAGAGAGATCTAAGGAGAGAGATCAAGAAATGGAAAGACAGGGACAAGGGTGGTGCTGAGCAACAGCAAGAAAGTCAGCAATGCTGGAGTGAAGTGGCCCAGGAGGGATGAGTGGAACTTGAGATTGGAGCATCAGAGACGTGCATGGGCTGGGGAGCACGCAAGGCCTTGAAGGCCATGCTGGGGACATTCTGAACGGCTGAAGTGGAAGTATGACTGTTGTTATTGGTCACTTATAGCTAGCTTGAGTGGGTTTCTGTTCTTGAAAACAAACAACCCCTGACTAGAAAAGTTATAAAACATTTTTCATAAAAGAATCATTTTTCTAATTCATATCATGCAAAATCCTTTACATATAAAAGAGATGAGAGCAAATATTATAGTTGAAAAATTATTTTAAGACTTCATAGTTGTAAAATTTACTTACTGTAAAGTCAAAGTAATGAGAAAATTGACATTGTTTCAGTGAGCACAAAAATGTGAACTCTGGTTTATAGATGATAGACGTAATCTCAATCTTCAATTTTATTTCTGTATTTTGCATTGCTCATACAATATTGTGAAAAAATCCTGATTCACACCAATAAATAGGTACAAATGAGAAGTGATTTCAACAGCTCACCATTAAATCTCAGGATTTTCTTCACATAAGTTGATCTAGAAACTTGAAAGTAGAGTAATGATTTTCTTTAAAATTTTAGATTCTTATCAATATCTAACGTGCATTCTTTACAATGAATATGAAAGGGAGGCAATGAACTTACAAAACTGAAAGAAAATGTTAAAAACTGCTTACATTAATGGTGTCATATGATGTGTGTTATGATTCTCTGTACAGCTGACTGCTCTGCTGTGGCTAGAATGTACACCACAGGGAAGTGGCTGAGCCTGGGCTGTCATTAACAGAGCAGTGGGCTTGTGCTGCAGGAGGAACTTCCTCGAATCGTTCTTCACAAAGTGCATATAGGAAGAAACAAATTTATTGAAAGACCAGGTCAGAGCTACAACGTACTTGATCAATAATTCAATTTCAAGAAGTTCAAATGTATGCCCAGAGATCATTATGAGGCATGTACAAACACTTGTTAACCTGAATGCATAAACTATCATGTTAGTAGTTAGGTTCCAAAGGGCTACAATCTGGTATAAAATACATTTGACTCTGCTATGTGCTTTATTATATTTAAACATAGCTTGAAAATTATTTGAAAACTTAAATTTTTAAACCAAAATTTTGCAAGACCCAAAGCTTCTCTGAGGAATTCCAGTGCTATTCAAACAACTCATAAAAACTGATGAATCAAAATCACAGGCTATGAAATTAAAGCCCAGTGAGATGCCTTGGCCAGTGTGGCTCAGTGGGTTGAGTGCTGGCCTGTGAAACAAACGGTTGCCAGCTCATTTCCTGGTCAGAGCACATGCCTGGGCTGCAGGCTGGTCCCCTGTTGGGAGCGAGAGGCACCCTCTCTTTCTGCCTTCCTTCCCCTCTCTCTAAAATATTGATAAAATCTTTTTAAAAAGGAAAGAAGAAAGAAAAAGAAAGAGAAAGAAAGAAAGAAAGAAAGAAAGAAAGAAAGAAAGAAAGAAAGAAAGAAAGAAAGAAAGAAAGAAAGAAAGAGAACAGTGAGAGAACTTGGAAAGACAGGGGAACCTAGGACGAGAGCGCAGGTCAGCTTGGGTTGTGGCCGATGATTCTTTGTACTTTGCACACTGCAATTTATTTTCTTAGTACCAAATTATACAAGTTTGTCAAAATGTTTAGTCTTATTAGATTCATTTTCAAGTCTTTTAATATATTTTATGAAATACATTGTAACATCTTTACGTTTGTTTCTATGGTTTCTGTAGAAGGATATTAAAATCTGGAATGGATTCCTAGTTACTAGAGGTAGCTTATATAAAAATACTTATGTTGTAGGAACATAGCCAAACACCCCAAATCTCTTTTACACCCATTTGAATACCTGTTTCTGAAATGAGATACTGGTGTGTCTCATCCCCTAGTATGTCATCTCGATGGAGTAAGGATTCTTTCTGCTTTGTTTACTTTTGAATCACCAACTTCTAGAACAATGTGTAGCACATACAAGGGGGACCCAAAACCCCCCCTGAAATTATCTCCCGGAGGGTAGGCCCCTTGTAGTACAGGCTTCCTCCACTAAGCGAGTGTTTTAGGAACCCATCTGTATTCAGTGTTGTAGCTGGCGTTATTGTGAGAGGTTGCGTTTGGCTTCAGTGAATTTTTTTCGAAGACTTTTTCAGTGCGTTTGCCCATTTCATGATGGGTAATTTATGAGCCCACCTGCCCATACAGCGCTGAGTGTTCAGTAGTTTTTGACCAAAAATAGCATGACCCCTGTGCTCCACCTTCTCTATTCACCTGATCTTGCACCAAGGGACTTTTTTGTTTGTTTGTTTCCCTGGATGAAAAAAGTCCTCAAAGGGAAATGCTTTGACAATGAGGAAGAGGTGAAACAAAAAAGAGAAGAAGTACTAAAAGGAACCAAAATTGATAAGTTCAAAAACTGTTTTGAGCAGTGCAAAAACACCCCGATAGGTGTATTGCATCAAATGGAGAGTGCTTTGAAGATGACTGAAGTTTAAACATGGAAGAATACATACATAATTTTTTATAAATAAATTCTGGGTTTTCCTGCCCCCCCCCACCTTAGTAGGTATTCAATAACTTTTTGCTGCCTTTTTGTCAATGAAACCTAAGAAATCAACTCAGGACTTAATTTCTAGGGTCCTTAGCTTAGATGAATTCATAAACAAAATGTTATAAAGGCCAGATTTGTTGAAAGTTGGGGGTGGGGAGTTCAGCCTAAGTTCTTACACTATTATTAAGTGTAGATCTTAAAGTCATTTATTATCTAATTTTAACAAATCGAGAGTCCATTTTTACCCCAAATCTCTAAAATTTTTCAAGTTTTCTAATTCATGTATGATGAAGCTGTATTGTTAATGGCTGATCTTGATTGTAATAGTGTCTCCATTTCACTTGAGTATTATTATTCTGAAACTTCCATTGTTAATGCTGACAGCCTAGAAATTGAGGGACAGTCAACCCTGATTCATCTCTGCTGACTGTGGTTGGCATGGACGTGTAGGTGTATTAATTCTGGCCCATTTTCAATGGATGCTGTAGATTAACCTGAGTTTCATTTATTCAATGAATAATCTGTTAATGAGTTTCTTTGCTTAACTTGGAAACTGGGTGTGTGTTTAGTAAAAATAAAGACAGGAAAAATGATATAAGCAAAGCTATATTTACATGTTAATTATATCAGTTGTTATCCCAAATTCTCATCCTGTTCAAAATCCTCCCTCTCTTTCTCTCTCTCTCTCTTTTTTAAAAAAAGAACCTGTCTTTTTAGCCTTCCTTTGTTTGGTGTTATGGATATCAGCGATTTAGTGTGCAATGTACTTTGCCCCTGAGATTAGCTCTGCTCTTTCTTCCTTATTCCTGGGCTGCCACTCCTCATCCTAACAATAGTCCTTTATGCCTCTGTGCCAACATCTCATTGGTGTGCTCATGTGTTGGATTGTTGCCAAGGGTGAAACTCTGAAAACTTTATAGAAGTTCTGATGCCAGTAAAGCTCCAAATGGAAGAACATAGTAAGAACATGGTCTTAAATTTCTAGGAGCTGTTCTGTCTCATAATGACAGTGATAGTTTTCTTCAATTGCCTCCTTCAATGGAATGGCCACTACTCCTCCAGTGAATGATCCCTTCTAAACTGTTGGAAGGCTTTGGGAAGAATGATAACCAATACTTAAGTATTGTTGCTCTTCAGAAAAACGCCATTGTTGTGAGTTAAATTGTGTTCCCAAAAACATGTGTTGGGTTCCTAAACCTGGTTACCTGTGAATAGGGTCTTTGTGGAAGTAATTAAGTTAAGATGAGGTCATGCTCGATTAGGGTGGGCTCTAATCCAATGACTGGTGTCTTTATAAGAGGACAAGAGAAGCCTTGGCTGGCATGGTTCAGGCCAGTTGGTTGGAGCATACTCCAGTAGAGCGAAAGGTTGCCAGTTCGATTCCTGGTCAGGACACATTCCCAGGTTGGGCATTTATTTCCCCATTGGTGCACCAAGGCAAGCAATCCAGGTTTCTCTCTTGCACTGATGTTTCTCTCCCTTCCTCCTGATCTCTTTCCCAGTAAAACTTTTGAATGAGTTTTGCATATCATATATACTTTTTTCCCTTTCTACCCATGTTATCCTGGGAGATAGGAGCAGAACCCTTCTCCCCACAACCCCCAACCACTTGAATTTCTTGGCCTTTTTGCAACTGTCTTCTAGATTCTGACTGCCCTTTCCCTTCCCAATGCTCCTGTTCAGTATTGCATTCTCAGGATGGTCCCCATTACTTCCTTTCTTTCTTCTTCCATCCTCTCACTATTACATAGACCTGCCTAGTATCATGTTCCTTCAGAACCTTGAGCTCTGCCAGGAAGCATGTTATCTGGGCTGCCAAGGAAGTTGGGACACTGTATTAAGTAACCGCTACTGAGTTAAAGATGTAATGTCTCACAAGTAATGAATTTGTTTTAACAGAGTCCATCTTTATGCATGACTGGAAGAAAAAATAAGGCCAGAAGTGGAAACTTCATGATGCGGAGGGTATGGGTGAATGGGAGGGCAGATATCTTGGGGCAAACACACCTGTCATATCCTTCAGGTTATATCACATAGCCAACCGCCTACTGTTCCCTATCTTTGAACTCTGCAGGTGGGAGTTCAAGTATCGTCCCAAGGGCAGGCTACAGGAAGAAGTGCCCAGGAGCCTAAATTGAGGACGCCAGGGTAATTGCCTCCTGAATAGTAAGAGCTTAAAGTCAGTTCATGGTCCTCGTGCTGTTTCTATTTTCCTTTCTCCATAATTGGACTCTTTTATTTATTTATTTAATTTTAATTTTAATTTTTTTAAAGCAAAATTGGTCCTCTGTGAGGGGCCTCCCTCTACCACTAAATACTGTGAATGAGACCACCCACACATGTAACAATGGCATATGAGGCCTCCTGTTGCAATTACATCCTAGGTTCCTTTAATTCATCAAACATACAAATAAATAGTTACAAAGTCTTGTTAGTAAACATTTTGGGGGCATGTCTGTATACATACATCTATACATATATTTTATAGTTACTGCTACTAAATCATTTACCTATAATTTTATACTTTGGCTAAATTTTTCACTGATTTGAATAAGCAAATTCATAGATTTTTTTTTCCCCCTGTCATTGTAAAGACTCAGCCCAAGTCAAGGGACAGATGCCCAAAGCTAATTACATGTCTATTGTGACATAGTCTTATATAACTTTGCATTTCTCACCTCTGTTTTCTGGGGTCTAGGTGATTGAATATCTGTCTTCCCTCATTGTGCGCCCACTCAGGAAATAGCTGCATGGTTGTAGTGCCTCAGAAACATTTAAGTAACGACAAGCTCCTACTGATTTTCTGCCAGGGTAAATAGTCGTTAGTAATTTTTGAAATAATAACGCTAGACTAAGTGATCATCCTCGGTTAATCAATGTGAAAACATCCTAGAACTTATTCATCCAGAAGGTATCAGTCTTGAAAGGAAGGTTTTTTTTTCAGGTAAAATGTTAATTTCCTTCTATTTTTGTCATTGCTGACAGCACTCCTGGGGTTACTACAAACAACCAATTGTTTATTGACAGATAAAACCAGTGTCTTTTGTAAGGGAAGAAATGTATAACAGCACAGACTTTAGAGCCAGAACGTTTCAGTTCCCATCCCAGCTCCACTATCACAGGCACTGTATCCTTGGGCCACAGGCAGATTAGGGTCGGTTGAGGCCCGGGCGCGGAAGAAAATAATGGACCCCTTAAAAAAAAGAGAGAGACAGGGAAAATAAAAATACATGTTTAAAAATACATATTTTTAAAACCGTAAATGAAACAAGTGCATATCCACAAACTAATTTACGTCCTTGCGTATTTGCATTTATGTAAGTCTGCACTGCTGGAGAACCTTTGTAAGTGCAAAGTAGCAAATACGATTCTATTGCTATGGTGAGCGGTAGCGTAGCTGCGCGGGGCCCATGCCGTGTAGTATGTGTGTAGTATGCAGCATAGTGATGAAATAATGAAAATAAGTGAATATAAACATACTATCAGGTTTTACTGCCGATTGTAAGCCTGTACATAATTAAAATTGTGCATATGAAACCAAATGCGGTGTCATTAGAAGAAAGTGTAAAGTTGAGGTTTTGCACACCCAGTGTGCCCGTTGTGCCTGTTAAATCCGCCTCTGCCTTGGGCACGTTACTGAGCTTCTTTTTCCTTGATGTCTTCATTCATAAAATGGAGCTAATAATAGTACTCACTTATAGGGTTATTGTGACAATTACATGAGCTACTATACATGGAGCTCTTAGCACGGTGTCTTGCACATAGTAAGCACTCAACAAATGGTAGCTATTGCTTTTATTAATATTGTGAATTTTTCTTAATTCCAAGAGACAAACCCTTCAGACTCCTAGGTGAAACTGGAACCAGGAGCTAAAAAACATTGCTTGATTGCATTCTTGCTCCTGAACATGAAAGCTATATCTAGAAAAGGAGAGTTTATGGAAAAATATTTTGAGGGCATGGAAAAGTATGGCAGAGATGAAAATGCCCACGAGCTGACTGGCTGATGAGAACTCAGCAGTGGCACCAAAAGGAGTTGTTTCTTTTCTATCAGTCAGTAGTAGCTGAACCGATCCCCACGATCGCTTTTGAGTCTGAGCCTATGTTGTGATGTGTATAAGGTATTCTCAAGATCCCTGCTTAAGACAAGATCTTGTTATTTTGTGGGAATCAACTGACTTAGAAAACATTTGACAAAGTTCAAGTTTTTACTAGTATTGTATATTGTTTAACAGAACGCTAAAGCCAGGCCATCAAATAACAGGATTATCCAAAAGAGTGATGTTTGTTCCAAGTTGGAGCTGGGCTAAGGTCCAGGACAGAAGATGAACCAGAAAAGAGGAAACAAGGCCCGAGGGCAGGGGGGCGGGGTCAGGAGGCAGGTCGCGTGCAGGAACACAATGACCGTGGAATTGAACCTCACTAGGGCAATTAGATTCAAAAGCCCACATTTGAAAAATTACCGAGTTAAAATTATCCTTAAAAATCCATTTAATCCCTCGTGATATAATATAGATGGTTTTGTACATACTTTACATAGCATATGTAATTATGTAAATATAATATATGAAAAATTAAATAGTATGTTAAGAGTACAAAAACAAAATATAATTTTACAGCATTTTATAATATTTAAAACTGAATCTTGGTCCCGGATACTTAAATTCACTTAAGCAAAATACACTTCTTATGTTATTCTTCAAACTGTAATTGGGCCCTTGGTTAATTTTTATTCTCTGGGCTGTGTGTTCCACCATTTTTTCTTAGCTCACATACTTTTTTACACATATTGACACCTAAAGACTAATGTATATTTTCAGAAAGAAAGGTAGCTGGTAAACGGTGATGTAACATGCGGATAGTTTGTTCTCCAAGGGTTATAACATTATAAGTAGTTGAATAAAGGTGCAAATAGGAAAATAAAACAAGAAATTCTTGTATTCATATCCATTTCTAAGTGGGATTGGCAAAGTTTCCACTTCTTAGGAGATTAGTGGAAAATAGAAAACAGGTGCCATCATTTTAAGATAGGTTATCAAAACGAGTGAGCGTCTCTGCTCAATTCTTTTTGGTTGTTTACTCCCCAGGGAGAACAGAGGTAGTTTATACACGAATAGGCTTAAATATTGAGTGAGAAACCAAATAACTATGGTATGATTGAGACGATATCAGGGAACCCCTCCCCCCCAGCTGGTCTATAATCAATACAGAACTTTATTATAGGAGATTACTATCTTTGTTCAAGGTTAGTCTTGTTTTAGAATGGTAATGAGGCAGGGTAGTGAGAAGCTAGGACAATTCCTGGGCAAGTGGCATAGGGAAGCTGAGACAGACGCTGAACAAATGGCCGAGCAAGGTACAGCTGGGTACAGAAGGTCCCCTCCCCGGAGATGACTTCGAGGCCTCTGTTGTGTTTCAGCTCCAGGCCCGGAAGAGCGGCAAAACCAGGTAGGGGAAGCCAGGACCAGCTGCAGTGACTAACAACTGCATCACTGACCGATCAGTGGAGGCCACAACCCTCAAAGAGCACACCTGGGAAACTGATGCATATTCTCTTGAAACTGCCCCCCACCCCCACCCGATACCTCCCTTAAGATTGCCACCTGCAAGAGAGAGATAAAAGCCTCAAGACTAAGGGCCCAGTTTCCTACTCTCCCTCTGGGGAGCAGCTTACACCTTTCCCTTTCTCTTCTTCTTCCCTCTTTCCTTCCCCGACAGGCACACATCTCCTAAGCTCTAAGGGTCCCCCTGAGGCTTGCAACCAGGGGAGAAATGGGCAGTGACAACTTGTGGCAGGCTAATCCCCTGAAGTGTCCCCAAGGCCCCCTCTTCTCTGACTTCCCAGTGAGCTAAGGCAGCCCAGCCTAGACTCTCCTGTCGCTCCTTCTATGCTAAGTCCTTGTTCTACTGTCCCCAGCTTTCATAAATGGGTCCTCATGGTCACCTGGGCTCATGTTGTGAGATCTTTTCCACACGGTACAGATGGCCCTAGGCAGATCCACTCAGGGCCAGGCCCCTGCCCCATAACAGTAACACTTCAGACTTGCCAGTCATTGTGCTAGCATCAAGCTAGGTGAACCCCCATTTCTTCTTCATGTGCAATGTAAATCTTGCAGTTAAGTTTGGACAAAAGGAATGTCAGAGGACAAGATGCCTACCATTTCCAGACCTGGACCTAAGAACCCCTGCTTCCTCTTCCAAGCTCTCTTTCCTAGCTCGGTGATTGAGACAGTTGTGTTGGAAATGGTGCCATTACAAGATGGAAGCAGCCCAAACCCCTGGGACCTCATTGGAGGAAAACCTCCTAGGAGAACTTTCCCCTTTCCCCAGACTATGTACAGATGACAAATATACCTTTTCATTGTTAAAGCGTTTGGGATTTTGAGGTTGTTGGTTATAGTAGCCAAGGTTATCCTAAGAGGGACATTTATATCAGACGTGAAGTACTGCCATTAAAAAGCCAAAACAAAATGTTTACTTGAAAAAGTGCTTTCTAAAGCCTAAACAGAAAAAGTTGTGGGTTTTTTGTTTTTGTTTTTAGTTGAATCAAGTAACTCAGGGCAAAGATTGCATTAAGGGTGTGTGCTTCCCTTAGCTAACTATCAACTAATTCTTGCTGATAAGGAAGATCACCCACCTCACCCTTGAGGTTGCCCCTAGCCTCAAGACAGCCATCATTAAATTGGAGGAGAGAGGCAGGAGGGGGAGATAACAAAGTAACAAAACTCATTTAATAATCATATCTCAGAAAAAAAGCTGGACGTGTTTGCCTGCTCATGGCTAATGTGTTGGAAGCTTGTTAAATTGTTGTGGGGAATGTATCGTCAAAGAAACAATGAATCCAGACTAAAAAATTTCTTGGCTGTTTGAATCTTAAGGATTTCTTGGGCCCTGGAGCAGATGCTGTCATTGTACCATTTTATTTCCTCAGCCTGTTCCAGGATGCAACAGACACATCCTGTGCCTCTATCTCCCTGCTCTTGGGGACTTTGCTGCCTGCAAGCCTGCCTGGAATTAGCAATGCCTCAGGAGTGACCTTATATCCTCCAGAGGCTCGAGTTTCTGCATCGCTCATGGATATGGTGTTCCATAAAGTTTCTTAAAGAATCCCCAGAAGTTTTGAGCTCTGATTTCTTTGATAAAATCTCTGTAGCGATAACCTATTCATCCCTTTACCAACTTTCCTTCCTTCCATGTCTTACTCTCCACTACTCATAATGCTTCTGCAGATCACTTCTCAGATAAAGTACTTGCACCTAAATCCTTGTTCTGGGTCTTCTTTTTAGGGAACATAATTAAGACAGATCTCTACCTTCCACAGACAACAGTCAGGGCTTCAAATGCTCAACAGTCTCCAAAGAGGCCATGCTCTGAAACACCTCCATCAGATGTCACCACACAGGACAGTGGGCAAAAACAGGTTTCCCGGAAGATGGAATCAGGGTCCATAGAGAACTATTGACAAAGGAGTTTCTCCCAGCGAATAGAATTGAAGCCAAATTAAGGAATTTCCCCTTCTATCTGGCATAACTTTGGAATTGGGAAGAACCACCGACTACTTTATAACTTCTATTCCCCCTCCTCCTAAATGGGAGTGTTTATCGCAGTTATCCTACTCCTGTTACACCACTGCATGGGAGATGTGCACAGGAGAAACAGAAAACTTGTCTGTTTGGTTTATATGCAGCAGCAAGTGGATTCATCATATCCAGCTTGGGGGAGAGGACTGTGCTTTGTCCAGAGATACAGAATTTTACTTTTGATGCAATGATCAGAAGATATTGGGGAAGAAGATTGAAATGGGTATTTGATGACCAGAAGGGAGATTTGTGTAACAGACTCACTAGATGCTCATTGATCCTGTTTCATTCTCCTGAGCACAAATTCATTTTTAAACTTCCCTTGAAGTTATTTATGGGCCATGGAATGAGAACAAATGTAATGTTGGCAACTTCCAGCCCTGACCATAAAATCTCCCATACCATTGTCCGTGCTCTCTCTTCCCTTTTCCTGGTGAAAATGGAGACCATCTGTGGGAGATGGTTGCTTAGCAAAGGCGTAAGAATTTCTTTCTCTAAGTCACTACCTAGAGGAGCCTTGCCCAGGGGAGTTCACTGGGATGTGAGCAACAAATAAACCTTAATTTTGTTAAGCCATGGAGATTTTGGAATTGTTTGTTCCAGTAGCTAGCATAACTCAAGAAGAGTCATAGATACATATATATTCATGTATTTATTCTTCTCTTGTTCTAAGATCTGCTTAGAACATGTTTTGATGGAAGAGAAGGCAGCTAGATCATGATGGGATCAGTGACAGTTAGCAAGGGATGGACTATTTCTGAAAGAAATCAGAAGATGGCCCTGACCAGAGTGGTTAGGTTGAGTGTTGTCCCACCAAGTGACAGGGAGCTGGTTGGATTCCTGGTCAGGGCACATGACTGGCTTATGGGCCTAGTCCCCAGATAGATGTTTCTCTCTCACAACGATGTTTCTCTCCCTCTCTTTCTCCCTTCCTTCCCCAAATAAAATCTTAAAAAAAAAAAAAAAAGCAAAGAAAAGAAATTAGAAGATGCCAAAAATGGCCCATACTTTTCTGCCTGGAAGTGGCTCTTGGTTTTCCACTGGATTCTATAGCATTATACATGGATGGTATTTGAGTGTGAGCATGTGTGCATGCACATGCATGTGGGTATTCGTGCACCCACAGTATCTATATACGTAAGGAGGACCCAGGCAGGGCCAGCCATCGGTAGTATAGTAGAGTATTTGACCTGTTTTCTTACCTCTCCTTGCAGTGACCCCTCCATGTTCTTCTTATTTGCTCAGTACCAATCCCTTCTTGTCTCACATTCAAAATTGTGCTGTTTATGACACCCACAGTCCTAAGCATAGATAGCTAGTGTTGTTCTGCAGAATTAGACTGTCTCAGCGAACTCTGCAAAGAAACAGAGAATTCACAGGTAAAGAAGGCTCGTTCTAGCTCGGGGGGTCCTCTCACTCCCAGCTTGCTATCAGCTAAAATGTGTCTCTTTTTCTAGAGGCATTTACATTTCAATTGCAACATCCAGAGGACTTCTACGGTTTCAAGAAAACCTTTCTCATATTTGAAAAAAAATTATTTTTATAGGTAATACATTCACATGGATCAAAAGAAAAATAATACACACTGAGAAGAATTTGTATACATTCTGTATCACCTCCTCCACCACCTGCTAGTAAACACTTTGACTAGACTTTTTATGTAAAATCAAGCTTCAATGACAAAATTCTCAATAGCAGATGGGAAATATTTTAAGACAGAGAATGCACTTTTCAAATTACACACTTTTATAGTGTTATGGCCTTCTATTCCAACTATTACAAAATAGTCCTAAAATTGAGAAATAAACATTGAAAAATTGTCTCACCCCAGCACCCCACCACCAACTAAAGAACATACCATCAGACTTCCATACCGTCAGATTAAAATAGTTTAATTTAAGCTCTTTGTTGCTCAGATAAACATCCAAATATTAACTCATAGCAAATTTTAATTCTGTGCAATTTTAATCTTTGTAACATGTTACAAAGATTACATATTTATCTTATCCCTTCTCCTGAGACATGTTTCCTATCCTTCTGCTGGTATCCAAGAACAAACATGCTGTAACAATCATATAGGTAATAATACCACAGCCCTGCTGTGTTTCCCCAGTGCGAATGCAATCAGCTGCACCAGACTTCCTAAATTTCTTTCCTATAGATTTTCCTATTACTTTTCTCTATGGCAACAGCCCCAGAAATTTAACCCCCTTTTTATTTGGAAAAACCAATTTGATTTGAATATAAAACCCTGAATAAATTTAGTCTTATAGATATATTTGATATTCTTTTTGTTTTTGAATTTCATTTCTTGTGACAGTTACATTCAAAATTATAAGTAGGAAAAAAACAAAACTGAAGTTCTGGATCTTAAATACTAACCATGTGTTTGGGATGGTTGGAGGGGAGGTAAGCAACTCATGGCTTTTGGATCTATATAACAGCAGATGTAGAGATCAAAAAGGGGAAATTAGGAGTATGAATGTAGGAAAAATACTTTGAAGTGTAAGTGTTTTTTTTTTAACCAGAGGAAACCAATTTTCCCAATTTACTCACATAACGCTGGGACGAATAAACCCTCGGCATGCATAAGCTGATGCTGAGACATTGGTAAACAGACTAACAGATGGGAGAGCGTGCTGTTAGTTTTCTGCCTTCTCATCCTCTTTTATTATATGAAGAAAATACAAAAAAAAAGTACAAACAAACAAAAACAAAAACAGAATTTGGGAAGGTGACTTGGGACTACTTGGAATTCTGAGTAAAGGGACAGAGCATTTTGAATAACTGAGGATGTCCCTATAAGCATACAGTCAATTAATCAGCCTTTTGAAATCTCTGCTTCTTCATGTTTTAAGTATATCATGGAAGTAGATTTGTAAGATACTATTTTTCTTGGTGTGAATGAAAAAATTAAAATTATTTATGGTTTATCATAAACTATATATAACCCTTCACATAGTTATAAACTGTATAACTATGTATGTAAGTACTGATATAGTTATAACTATTTATAACTATTGTCCAAAATTTTAGCAATTTTATTATGGCCCTTATTTAATGGGTAATAATTACTACCTGGAGATCTTCAAAGGTTGCCTGACCTAAGAAACTCTAGGAAGTCTTAGGGCAAGAGTATCATGTGGTTTGTTTTCTTTTTTGACCCTTTTTCTTTTTGTTTTTTATTTTTTTAAGAGCTTTCAGGATCATCTGTTTCCTCTGGCTTTTCATGAACGACTGTGGACAATTTTGCCTCTTCCTTTGGTATATGTGTTCTGATGATCTCAATGAACATATTGGACTCCGTGAATTTGCTTCCATATGGAACAAGTTAGCAGCTATTTAATTTCTAAAAATGTTTATGAAGTCCACAGCCATGGTTATTTTTAGAGAGGCCTGTTCAGATCTTTGCCAGACAGTTATTTCAGGACTCCGGAGATTCTTTATGAAACTCCCCCAGAAAACACCGCGTTAAATCTATACCGAGTTACTTAAAGATTAATAAAAAGTTATTAATTCCTTGTCTTGTTCACATTAATTCTCTTTTAGTAGGTGTTAGTTTGTGCTTAACTACATGGCAAACAGGATTGTTTTTTAAATTAGAAGATTTGCCTATAAGTTATTTGTTTTATAACCAATGAGTGAACTGTATTCATAATTGACCAAAAAAACTGTATGTGATAGTTTTAGGAATCATGCAAGCCCTTAGATAAACTTACAAAAAAGGAGTAATTTGAACTTGCTTTTTAGCATGTAAACTAAGCCTTCAAGAAAATATTTCACTTACGTTGTTTCCAGGTTCCCAATATCATGGTCCTTAGGTGATTTAATTTTTCTTCTTGGCCTATTAGCTTAGAGTTACCCATTTATTCAAGGATTTGGTACTTTTTAGTATTCAGCCTTCATTACTCTGTCTGAAAGCTTCTAGTGGCTGAATGTTGAACACTCACAAAAGCTGAGAGGTATTTAAATGTGAAAATGAATTCTTATAATTAGATTCACTTTTTAATGAAGGATGCAAAATACTGTTTCTTTTCTCAATAAAATATAGGGGATGAAGTTGAGAAAAATGTAAAAGTAAATGCATCTGTTTCTGCCTATTTGAAAGTCTGTATCTCTTTTAAATTATTCTTATTTGATAATGTTTTTCTCATTACATGATTTAGTTGTAGCTGTAAGGGAATATTTAAATTACAAAAATGCCAGTCTGGTGGTATTTGAGAAATATATTGTGGGTGACACTTATCTCTGAGTAGCAACTCAGGGTAAAACAATCGTGGAAAGAGGAAGTGCCATGAGAGAGGAAGTGGGAAAGGGAAATGATTCATGTGAGGAAGTGTAATTGGGCTCCTGATAAGTGTGGAGCGGTAAGGGCCGTAATGATATTTTTACAAACGGTCCCTGTTGTGGACGACATCATAGGCAAATGGTGGAATGCAGGCTCTCTTCTTTTTCTTTTAAGTTGGTAGGGATTCAATGGAGATTTTTTTTTCTTAAAACATTAATTTTAAAATAAAATGAATTTGTCAGCTCGAGGAACCAGTCTTTCTCTCTAAGATGAAAAATAATTTTGTTTTGATTTATGCATTTAATATTTCACACTGGAAATGTAAAACTACAGCAGTTATTTTATAGTGACTGAGATCAGGAAATATGGAGGTAATTCATTATTTTTATTATTTTTCTTTATAAAACTATAAATCAATGTTATTGAAAATTAAATGTATAGTCTACTGTGAGGGCATTTTTGAGGTTTAACAGTACTTTCCATAAGGCTTTCTAGGATCTGACAGAAACTTGAATTATTCATAAGAGCTTGGGATTTTCCTTCAACCTAATCAAATTAATAAAACAATTTCAATTCCAAAACCTATTAATGCTCTGTGAAGAGAGCAAAAAGCATAAATTTATCTTCAGTTTCTTTCTGAATTTTGTATACTTCTGGGAATCACCAAGAGCACAAAAGGAGATTTTTTAAAAAAGGCAGGGTACCAAGTGTTATCATTGTTGCTTTGCTAGTATAATATAGTAATGTGATAATTTTTCTGTGTGCATCACTGCACTTCTAAGAAAGGCTATTACTTGTGATCCCCTGAAGGGTCTTTTGAACTCCCTTTTGAAGGAAAAAATAAAGAAAATTATACAGAACCATTCTAGTGTTTAGGATTAATTACCATCCTATATCCAAAAGGTTTCATTGTCCTTATAGAATGGAGTCATAACATGTGATAAGACAAATATAAGCAGCTATACAAAACAAATGTAGAAATAAACAGGTGCTATGTCAATGGGTATAGTAGATAAACAAACTCACTGAACTGAATTGATTTGAAATTTTTGGCATTTAAGGCATGAGGGAAATAAATTGATTATATAAACTTCATTGTCTAGTCCAAAAGCGATTATATACATTTTCTATGCAGAAAAACTTAATTCAGAATGTAAATTCAAAGAGAATTTTTATGTGAACCTTTGTACAGTGTTTATTAATAAGGTAAGCAATGTCTTCAACTCCAGCTTCATCTTACAGAAACATTGTTCATATTGAACCTTCTTGAATCAATTCTCTTCAAAGGTTGAGGATACGATATTACTCAGCGAAGGCATTCTTAAGAGTGCTCAGATAATATAGTATAAGTATTCCACTTGTTGAAGATCTAGCATAATACAAGGATAGAGCTGTGAGAAACCAGGAGGAAGTACTTTAAAGCCCCCTGGGCGGTCTCTCTCAAATTTCAGATGCTTTAGGCAGACCTTTAGTAAGCGCTGGAACACAGTCAATTCTGAACCAGAAACCCATAGGTAGGATGAGAAACAATTGTTCTATTATGAAAGTCCAGCTTGCATTCTCACTCACCCAGAAAGTGCTGTATGCTTTAGCACAGTCATGGGCAGCTATAATGCTTGAAGGTGGGGTCAGCATCTTTTCCAAATCTTTCTCTTTCCCTAGCTGTTGCAATCATAGAGCACGATGGATGTCAATTAGCCAGAAAAATGTTTATCCTCCCTGTAGAAAGTCCAGTTTCTAGGCAGTATATGTTCTGATAATCTTGCCAGGAAGAGTTAGCGGAAAAAATACACACAACATACCTAAATCGGTTGAATGGTATTACTTGAAAACATCTTTTTAAGTGTTCGAGGACAACTATAAGACCTTACCAGTTTTGGTGTAAATGAGACTAAGTGACCCTTTTGATTTTTACAAACTCATGAGTCCAATGCTTAATGCCTTTGTTTTATTGGCAGGAAAAATTCAAGTGTCTATCATAAAGAAGGATATTTGGCACCTTGTTTGCTAGGAGTGAATACATTTTATTCATTAAATAGGTTTACCATTTGTGTAGTTAAGAAAAAAAAGCAGTTAGACTAAATTGGCCTTGGAGATTCAACACTAGGCCAGTGTTTGTCATGATGCCCGTGTGTCCACTCATGCAATCTAGTCTAACGATCATATCAAGTTTGGGCTGTGTTGTCCCACAGGCTGAAGAAAGATGGGTGAGCTAAGAGAGGGGCAGGACGAAGATATTGAAAGTTAAATAATGGTGCTAGAAATCAGTTTGTGGTTTAGAGCTTAAAGGGCATGCCCAGCAGATGAAGCAGTTGAAATTAAGATCACAGCCCTGGCTGGTATGGCTCAGTGGATTGAGGGCCCACCTACAAACTGAAAAGTCGCTGGTTCGATTCCCTGTCAAGGCGCATGCCTGGGTTGTGGGCTAGGTCTCCAGCTGGGGTCATGAGAGAAGAATCCGATTGATGCATCTCTCACACATTTGTGTTTCTCTCCCACTCTTTTTCCCTCACTTCCCCTCTCTCTAAAAGTAAATAAATAAAATCTCAGAGAAAAAAAACCATGAAGAGTGTCCATTTATAACTGTTGGCTATTCTATGGACTTGGATCTCTAATTTTACAAAGATAAGAACATGGTAAGAATATATTGGAAATAGTTTTGGGGACAACAGTGGGTCTTTTATATAGTACTTTGTCTTTGATACTATTATTGGTTTTTGTTTTATTATCTATAAAATATGGAGACAGTTATGTAATATTAAATGCATGTTTCTGCTTCTATTAATTCTGTCAAGAATCAAATTACAAATAACCATTTCTTCTAATCTTAATTGCTTTCTCTATGTATGAGTTCAAAGCTCCTCACTGAAAGCTTATGTTTTATAAAATATATGATATATTTAAAATGTATGAAACATCTTACATATTTATTATATATCCTTATATATATTGACAATTTTTAAGTGTGGAAATGAGAGGATGGAAGTGAAGAACAGAGAAGTGTGTTAGTCTTTTAGGGCTGTCCTACCACAAACTGGATGGCTTTAAACAAGAAAAATTTACTCTTTCATAGTTCTGGAGCCTTAAGTCTGAAAGAAATAGTTAGGCAGGGCCGTGACCAATACCAAGCCTCTGCGGGAAGATCCTCCCTTTTCCCTTCTGACTTCTTGAAGCCCCAGGCATTCCTTGGCTTGGGGTAGCATAATTTCAGTCTCTGCCTTGGTGTTCAAAAGGTCATCTTCCTTCTGTGTGTCCCCCTTCTCTTCTTATAAGGACACCAGTTATGTTAGATTAAGGGCTCCCCCAACTCCAGTGTGACCTCATCTTAACCGAATCTGCAACCACCATATTTCCATATAAGGTCAAGTTATGAGGTTAGAATGTCCATGTATCTTTTGTTATGGGTTAGAATTTAACCTGTTTCAAGGAGATGTTTCGTTTTGTTTGTTTGGTGGGAGAGTGTCAATCTTTATACAATCAAGAGTCATGTAAACCAGACCTTTGTTTTTCTAGGCAAAAAACAGCCAGGACTGGGTTTACTTCTCTATTACCTGTGACTTAAAAAGGAAAGGTAGTGGTTAGCTGAAGAACTGGTAAGATCCACCTTCTATCTTCAGTTTCTCACTGTGTTATAGTCATCTAATAGTCTCTCTCAACCAGGTGTGGAGTCAGACTCAGAAATAATGATATTGACAATCGAAGTACGCTTAAAGAAGGAGAAGACAATTTTAGCAGAGACTGGTTATCAACTTGAAGAGTGAAAACAAATTATAATATTAATTGATCATTAATGCTGATGTTACTCAGATAGTCCAGAGGGTGCCATTTATACTCTAAGATTACATAGAGTGACTTTGACTAGCTATTTTCACAGAAGTTTCAAACATTCATTTCTATAGAAAGATCCCATGGGAAAACAATTTTATTTTATTTTTCCACTGCTTTTATGGAGAGAGAAGGAGAGAGAGAGACACACATCAATATGAGAGAGAAGCACTGATTGGCTGCTCCTTATCTGTGCCTGGACTGGGGACTGTAGCAGCTGGATGGGGATTGTACACGCCTGGACCTGGGATCAAACCTGCGCTACCCAGGCACGTACCCTGACTGGGAACTGAACCTACCAACTTTTGGTTATGGGATGACACTCTAACCAACTGAACCACTCTGGTCAGGGCAGAAAACAATGTTCTGATCTAAATTTCTTTTGTATGGAAGATGTGAAATCACCTTTCATTAGTTTAGTGAGCTTGGGTAAATAAGCCCATTAATCTTTGAACTTTTTTCTGCATTTGTAAAACAGAAATAATAGTAACTTAGCCGTTCATTTAACAGGTCATTTTAAAATAAAAGCTGTTTATACACTGTAATGTTATGTACAAATATGTAAGAATTTATTTCTGGACAATGTCTTCATGGTGACTTTAAGCAGCACTGTGGGGCCGCAGTTATAAACATAGGCTTTGAGTAAGACTGACTTAGTATCCCAACTCCACCATCTACTAAGTTGTAACCTTGATCTCTCTGTGCCTCTGTTTACTTATATGTAAAAATGAGGATAATAGTATTTATGTCCTAGGTTGTTAAGAGTATTTTAAAGTTAATAATGTGAAGCAACTAGGATAATGCCTGGTCCATTCAGTAGATGCAAACTGAGGATAACAATTACCATAAACTCTGGAATCCAGGTCTCTCCAGTAAGTGTTTGGAACATATGCTATTTAGAAGACAATGACATTGGTTCTAGAAATACAGGATGTTAGCTTACATATACAACATAACAATGGTCACGCGTACACACACACACACACACACGCACACACACACAATCAATATATGTAGCTCTTAAAGGTTTGGAAGTTTGTAGGTGGTGAGGAATGGAGAGTGGAATCGGAGAAAGTTCACGTAGGATTAGATAAAGATGAGAGTGTCGTGGTGGCCTGAGAGAGTCCGTGAATATTAAAAATAATCACAGCGGTGAGCGACTAAAGGATTAAAGGACAAATAAATTTGCTTTAAAAAAAATTACGAGACTACTTTGGACCTAGCTAAGGCTGAACTCATGGTACTCCCTGTACATTAGGACTAATCATTGTGGATTTCAGCACTGCTCCTTGGGGTTTATACAGATTAGGGATATAAGGCTGAGCTGAACTAGAAGAGTACAAAGGGAGAAGAAACAGCCCTTATGTGATGATTGTGAGTCGAAGGCCTTCAGCTTTAAAAACAATGGATTTTTATTTTATTGAAACTGTCAAAAATTAAATTTTAAAAAATTGTTCTCTCTTTGAGTCTTACACATAATGTGTGAATCTTGTTGAGTAATAGTCATTTGATTAATTATAAATGTGGAATGGTTTAAACAGTCAGTCAGGATATTTTCTATTGCGAATGGGACATGACCCCACTGCAACGAGCTTCAGCAACGGGGAAAAAACTGAATGTAGAGCCCAGGTAACATCAGTGGTGTTTCTCTGTCTCCTAGCTTTCCTTCTTCTCTGCTGCCGCCTTGGTCAGTGCTGGCAGTGGCCAAAGGGCTGTATTGATTTCAGAGCCTTCATCATTTTGGGATTAATCCAATAGAGAAAGAATGACAGCCTCCAAACAGATCTAAATTTCACTGATTTAGCAATTGTGGTCACATCTCATCCTTGAACCAATTGCTGTGGCCGGGGATGGATGAGGTACTGATTGCCTTAGAGTGGTTTAGAGATTGAGATTAAAGGAAGGATAGTCCTTCTACAGTCCAAATGAAATTTAGGGCTGTTGTTGAAGAAGGGAGGCTGGATGTTGGCAAAGGAAGCATCAAATACCCACTGAAGGCCCATGTATCTTGGACAGCTGCCTAAAATACCCTTGACATGATTATGCATTGAACTAATTTATGTTTGTTTGGATGCAGTAATGATTGAGAATATGACCACCTTTATTCTTTCTCATTGCCAAATTTGGATTCAATCTAGTCACGGAATTGAAAAGCTGTTTAAATGAACCTCATGAATACTTCTTGTCTAAAAAGCAACTAAAGTTTGTTAAATTTTTCATTTAAATATGATAGATTCAAATGTGTAAGATCAATTTTTTATGTGGTTTAGACATTAGCATTAACTTTGATATTTTAAAATGTTTTCATTCTTAAATGTGTGTTATAGTGTTAATGTAATAGGAAGCAGATATTTAAATGGAACCAAAAACTGAGTTTGGCAGCTAAAAAGAAATAATGATGTTAAATAAAAACAAAAGTCACAGATATATATTTTTATGATGGCAATCTTTATAGAAATTCACTTTAGTTACTATGGACTTGATAAACTATAATTTTAAAAAGTGACTAAAATTACATATATATAAATACAGTGAATATGAAGAAAGAGTATATGGTGCCAAATTTTATACACTATTCTAAAAACAAATTGGGTTTTACTATGTTATTTTTCTTTAGAGGAAAAAAGTAGCCTTAATGTAAAAGTATTAGATAGCTGGAAAAATGTTACAAAATCTTAAAATTTGGCAAATGTAAATGGTTTTCCCAGTACTTCTCTGCAAGAAAAAAACCACCAGCTATATAGTAAAGGCAAAAAAAAAAAAAAAGTCTTTGAAAAAATTGCAGGGCTAGATATTGCACTGATGTATGGGATGTTTCCAGAAAAAAAATATGTTCCAAAACACCTAGAGAATCATCTACTAATAACGAAGTCTACTTTGTGTTTCATGCATCTAAATATTTCATTGCATTTTGATATGTTTGCTTATACAAATTATAAAGAAACACTTAAGAACACTTTAAAAGTTATATGGTTTAAGGATTTCAAAGATGGGGGGATATCTTTGCCTTTTATCAGAAATTTTGTTATTGATTATTTGAAATTTGGCTGTGGGTGGCTTCTTGAGAGAAAAAAAGGTGCTTCTTACATTTTATCCAAAGTAGGCTCTGTGTTGATTGGCGTTCAAGAACAATAACTGGGAGTATGCCTGGTACAATGCCTTTATTACTAAATTGTTGGCCAACCAACTAACATTCATTGGCAAACTATCCTCCATTGTACTATGGCTTGGTGTCTGCATGAGGACAGCAGTCTGGTTCAAGGCTGACCAGACTGAGGTGGGTGGTGTTTTCCTAACAGATCTGGTTTGGCCCAGTTAGCTACTCCAGCAAAAATGTGTTATGGGAATCAGTCTGTTCTCTCATACTGAGGGAAATTTTCCAGCCAATACATTTGATTGTTCTTGTGTAAACAGCCCAAGTATTAGAAGAGAACTGACATAATTTTATTGTGAAACCAGCTCCTGCCTGTTTCTGAGGGACACACCCAGTTCAGAGTGCTCTTGTTAAATTACCCAGGGTCTGGCAGAGAGGGCAATGCAGACGGTAGTATCAGGATGGCCAGGAGAGTTGTTAAAATATTTAATTACTTCTGTACCAGTTGATATATAGCCACTGTCCTGAGCAGTCTTCCTCACCACACCCCCTGTACATCTTCCCCTAGACCCTGGACCCCTAAACCTCTCCATGATATAGCAACTTAAGGCATAATTCCTGGTAGAACAGAGGCCCTCTGCTCTGGTGCTACAGGCAGTGTCTGTTCTGATTGGCTGGTGCCTGAGTGCTTCTGGTTCTAGACTTTACTGAACAGCACCCTCCCAAGGAGCTAGGGAAATGTCATTTTAGCACATCAGTTGATGTGCCAAACTCCAAACCTCAGGATGATGGCAGTAATCAAAACAGGGGATAGAGACCCTAGCATGAACTCAGGTAGACTTCAAATCCTCATGCTTCTTTAAGGGCAGTTTTAATATCAAACGTGATGTAGTTTGTCCTTCTTCATTCTTTCTGCCTCCACTTTTGGAACTGGCTTTGTTTATAATCCTTTTTAGAGCTTACAGCAACTGCTCTAAAGTTCCACGGTGGAGCATTTCTGCTAATGAGCATATGCCGGAAACATGTGGGTAGAATGATAACAACCCACCCACTTTTAAGCTTATTTTAGAAGATGCAAATATTAGAAAATGAAAATTAATTAATGAGCAAATTAAGGAAAATGCCAAATATCATCAGTTAGAGATTTCTGTATTTCCTCTTTTCTTTTACCTAGAATTTTTTACAAACTTGAATCATGTTTTTTCTCTCTTGTTTTAGGACACTCAGTAGCTTCCCATTGCTCTGAGAGTAAAATCTTCAACCTTCATTACAACTTGCAAGGTTCTGTAAGATCTGGCCGTGGCCTTCCTTTCTGATCTGATCTCACACTGTCCCTCCCCATTCTCACTCTACATCTGGCACACTGGCCTCCCAAAGATACACTGAGTTGATACCTTGCCTCAGGGCCTTTGCACTCGATGTTCTCTCTGCTCCAAATGTCATCTGTGTGATCCTGGCTCTCATTAGTTCTTATCTGCTTAGAGAACTGATTCCTGGTTTTCCTTAGAAATCCTTCTCCAACCAGTGTCGCAAGATGATGACATCAATCAGAATACGCATACTGGGCAAAACTCAATTACTGTCCTAAGGTATAGGAAATGTATTGGTTCTAGGATGATATAGGTGGAGTTTGTTTCTATTCTATATTCATCCGAATGACTTACCTGTCTCTGCTTCTACTGGCCATTCAGAAGTGACAGGGATGAGAAAAACAAGTACTGCTATTTCTGATTTCTTCCCATGACACGTGGGACTTTGTTTTATCTTTCAGGAGGTGAGGTGTGTTCAGATCACAGATAAGAGGAATATGAGAAATATTACTTAATCTTAACCTTACTGCTTTAATTAAATGTTGTTCACCTGACTAATAGCAACAGAAGAGGTGTGAACTTGAATTCACTCTATACTCCTGAGGCGTTAACATTGCCTAAATGTGAAAACTAAGTAGTACTGGTTTCTCTCACTTAAGAAAATAAAATAGAACAAAATAAATTTTTATACACACACAAATGTGTATACACGCACACACACACATACACCCCCCTCAAAGACACTGAGGTTATCAAAAACATTCATAGGAGAAACCCCCTATTATTTGAAAATCTTGATTTTCTTTACAATTTCATGAGGTTTCATTTGTAATGCTGAAGTTTCATTTTTGCTTTCTTGACCTAGGTATCATTTAAATTGGTTGGTTCAAGCTCGGCATTAACGAGATCATAGTCAGGGGCTCGGTTCCCTCTTTTCCTGTCAGAGTCAGTTACATCAGCGCCGAGAAGCCTGTTCCACAGTCACTGGCTTGGCAGATTCTGGTTATCCACCCACGTGTGTGGCCAGTGTTTACAAGGTGGGGGCTTCATTTTGGCTTTCAATTATCCAGTATTTATTAAACTCTTATTGCCATCATTCCCTCAACTCTAACACACTACCGATGATAAAATGCACCGTCTCCTTAATATTATAAGTAAAAGAAAACTTACTGCATTAAATAAGCCAATGGATGGCAAATATGTACAGGAACTTAAAATGAGAGAAAATCTTTTGTTTTAGAATTTGGAAAATATGGTTTGGCATATAACCCCTTGCTGTTACAAGAAAACATCACAGAAGTATATATTTTGTACTTTTGATGGAGACACCTTTCATTTAATACACATTTTTATTAATTCAAAAGCTCATTCCATGAGATTAAGCTGCGTGCCCTATGTACTGAGATATGATTCATTCATTTATATACACGCAGGGCAAAAGTCAGTTTACAGTTGTGAGGGTACGAAACAGAGAGTTTATTCTTGTATTATTATTTACTAGTTATTGTACTATTTTCCATACAAACAACTGTAAAGCTACTTTTGCTCCACCCTGTATATACTTATATTATTTTTGCTATATATTACATTTATATATGACTGCATATTTTATAAGTATGAAACAAATACATAATATATTCATGCACATAAATATGTGCATAAATATAAATATAGTTACATTGTTATTTATCATGTTTATATGTTCATTCAGCAAATATCTATGGATCACCAAAAACATTTAACAGCAAAGAGTCAGATAAGATCCTTGGTTTCGTATATCAGTAAGGGAGAAACAGTAAATATAAAATTAAGATAAATGGACCACAAAATATAAAACAGGATAATCTGTTAACAAGTGCCAGGGAAGAGGAGCAATCTACTTGGCTCCAGAGCAGGTCAGGCATTAGGGAAAGCTCTGGGGAGGTGACAGTCGAGCTAAGACCTTTATGAGGGAATGCAGCAAACGATGTGAGCCATGGGGCAGACCGGCCCAGGCCAAAGGAACAGAGCAGGAGTTCCAAAGTGGAAAGGAAACTGGCATGTTTGAATGACAACTACAATAACAACTAAAGTCAGAGTCTGGAACTAGAGTATAGAGGAGATGATATGATATGATATGAATTCAGGATGGAGGGAAGGATAGATATGGAAGAGTGGCTTGGTGGCTATGATAAGGAGATTTCGTTTTATTCTATGATTGATGGGGAGCGTTTGGGAACTAAACAAGTCATAATGTGTTTTGCTTTACATTAAAACAATTATTTTTCCTGCTTGTTATTGTGTCCCAAAGAAATCAGGGATAGAGGCAGAAAGACCAGGTTGGAGGTATTGCAAGATAGAAATGATGGTGGCCTGTAAGGTAAAAGCAGTGATGACAGGTAGCGATGGGCAGATGCAGTACATCTACATCTTGTTTTGGAGAGGTGACAGAAGTTGCTGATGGGCTGTTTTTGGAGTGGGGAAAAGAGAAATCAAATAGAACTTTGACTTGATCAACAAGGTGGGTAGTGATGCTCATTCCTGAAATTAGGGAAGAATAGCTTTTTTGACACAGGAGAGGAGTCAAGAATTCTGTTTTGACCATGATACATGTTTTGAGAAAAGCCTATGACACATTTAATAGAAATCCAAGTAGTCATGGAAACAACATGGAACGAACTGCTAACATGAAAGTGTTCATGTTTTATGTCAATTTTGAAAACATGAAGTATTTAAAGTGAAGAAACTAAGGTTATAGAGACTTAGAATTATCTAGCAAGTTGATCCTAGAAAACCAACATGTCTGCCATCTGAATTATTTCAGTAGTTCAATGCAGAATATTGTTCTGTACTGATAGAGCGTTATATGATAAGACACATAGATAAAATCGATAAAGATCTATTTTAAGAAATGTTTATAAGAGAGTAGCAGGAAATTACAAAGGAAAAGGTTTCTTTCTGTAATAATGGTATTTGAGCTGCTGTCCGCAGACCATAGGGTATTCCAAACACTGAATCCAAGATAGCTAAAGAATGATGAGCAAAAATTTAACAGATTCTACTTTGGCAAATATTTGCAAGATACATGATTTGCAATAAGTTCTTTCTAAAACATGTTAGCTTTGATCCAGACAGAATAAATCATAGTCTTTGGAACTCTTGCAGGTGTACTTTGTTTTGTTAATGTATAAATAGCTTTAGATTTACCCAGTAATAGTGAACCACGAGGCTCAGTAGTAACCTGGTCTTGTTTACAATACCGAAAGTATGAGGTATTCAAATTTATGCAACTGGGGATGCCAGAGCTCTTATTTATACAATGCTGTAAATATACAGAAGGTTTTATAATAGATTGAGTTGCACCAGAAAACAAAAAATCAAAACAAACAAACAAAAACAAACGCAGCCAATTGTTACAGTTTTGGTTCCATGGGAGGCTGCCTCTGCACTGGAGATTTTGTGTGCAGCTGGCTCATTGGGAGAGGTCTTGGGAAGGACACTTTAAAAACATTTATTGGAGAAGCAGCTTTTTGGCTCCTTCTCGAATATCCATTTGGTTTGGCTTCCTTGCCTCCACCCCAACCTCCACCATGTTCGTAACTATGACCCAGAAGTCCTTCAAGATGTCCACCTCTGGCCCTAGGACCTTCAGCAACTGTTTGTTCTTGAGTGGGCCCAGCATCAGCTCCCCGGCCTTCTCCCGGGTGGAAGCAGCCCCGGGCTTGGCCGGGGGGTCAGCAGGAATCTGATCGGGGTTTCGGAGGAGCTGGGGGTATGGGGACCATCAGAGCCGTCCAAGTGAACCAGAGCCTGCTGAGCCCCGTGAAGCGGGGGGTGGACCCGAGCACCCAGGCCGTGCGCACCCAGGAGAAGGAGCAGATCAAGAGTCTCAACATATTTGCTCCCTTCATCGATAAGGTGCGGAGCCTGGAGCAGAAGAATAAGATTCTGGAGACCAAGTGGACTTTCCTGCAGCAGCAGAAGATGACTCGCAGGACAATATGTTGGAGAGCTACATCAACAACCTTTGGCGGCAGCAGGGAACACTGGCCCAGGAGAAACTGAGGCTGGAAGCAGAGTTTGGAAACATGCAAGGGCTGGTGGAGGACTTGAAGAATAAGTACAAGGGTGAGATCAACAAGCGCACCGAGATGGAGAATGAATTTGTCCTCATCAAGAAGGATGTGGATGAAGCTTACATGAACAAGGTTGAGCTGGAGTCCTGCCTGGAAGCACTGACCAATGAGATCAATTTCTACAGGCAGTTGTTTGAGGAGGAGATTCGTGAGCGGCAGGCCCAGATCTCTGACATATCCGTGGTGCTGTCCATGGACAACAACCGCTCCCTGGACCTGGGCAGCATCATTGCCAAGGCCAAGGCCCAGTACGAGGAGATCGCCAACCGCAACCAGGCCAAGGCTGAGACTGGAGTATGAGGAGCTGCAGACATTGGTTGGGAAGCACGGAGATGACCTGCGCCACACGAAGATGGCGATTTCTGAGATAAATGGGAACATCAACCAAATCCAGGCTGAGATCAATGGCCTCGAAGTCCAGCGGGCTTCCCACAGGCCGCCATCACTGAGGCCGAGCAGTGTTGTGAGCTGGCCGTCAACGATGCTCCGGCCAAGGCAGCTGAGCTGGAAGCTGCTCTGAGAACCGCCAGGCAGGACGTAGCCCAGCAGCTGCGTGAGTACCAGGAACTCAGGGACAAATTGGCCCTGGACATGGAGGTCGCCACCTACCACAAGCTGCTCTGCTGGAGGGCGAGGAGAACTGACTGGAATCTGGGATGCCGAACATGAGTATCCGTACCAAGGTCACCAGCGGCTGCTCAGGTGGGCTGAGCCCAGCTTACGGGAACCTCAACTACCGCCTGGGCTTCCAGGCCAGCGTGGGCTGTGGCAGTGGCCCTGGCTCCTTCAACCGCACCAGCACCAGCTCCTCCAAGAAGGTGGTTATAAAGAAGATTGAGACTCGCGATGGGAAGCTGGTGTCTGAGTCATCTGATGTCCTGCCCAAGTGAACAACTAAGGCTGGTGGAAAAGGAACTGTGCATGGGAGCAGAGGACACAGGAGACCCACCTGAAGCTCAGCCCCAGTCCTCAGCTCACCCTTGGGTGAGCTACCTGGGGACCGCCTCTAACCCATACCCCAGACTAAAAACCAAATCAACTGTTTTTTTCCTCCCAAAATAAAGCCTCAGCTGGCTCTGCAAAACAAAGCAAAACAAAACAAAACAAAACAAAGCACCCAATAACAAAGAAAACCCAAAACTGAATTTATTGGGGTGACATTGGTTAATAAAATTATATGGGTTACAGGTGTACAATTCTGTAATACATTATCTGTATATTGTATTGTATGTTCCCCGCCCAAAGTCAAGTCTCCCCCTGTCGCCATTTATCCCTCCCTTTATACTCTTCTACCGCCACCATCACCCTTTCCTCCTAATCAGCAGAATGACACTTCTAATGGGAACAGGGAAGCCAGATTGCAAGCCAAGAGAAGTTGAACTGCAATGCAGAAGCAACATTGCAAACTCAGGCAAACTCATGTGGAGCTTTCAGTCTGGGATGGCTCTTTTGAGATGTTTTGGATTGAGATAAGGGGCCATGTCTTTTGTAATCCCTCATTGACTAGTGATTTAACATGGGTGTAATTTTGAGTGAAGCAGCTTACTGCAGCTGAGGGCAATCCCTAATGAGGGACTCAACTGTGGGCCCTCATCATACAATATACTCAGCAGCGGGGCAATGAGTGCCTCAGTTCTAAAAAGGGCTGCTAGAGTCTACCATTTGTGCTTGCCCAGATCCACTTGCCTTGTGTTCCCACCTGAAAATGACTCCTCCAGGATTCTAACTGAGTTATTTTCTTGGGAAATTTACTACAGTAAAGTTTATACGTGACCCATAGCCCCCACCACAGTCCTTGGTCTCAGGGCTGCCACTGATAGCATCTGCTTCTCTACTACCCATTCTAGATTCCTCTTAGCTTCAGCTGGTGCCTCTGTTGGTTTAGGTGGTTTAGCAGGTGAGGTGACTCAGGCTTTAACTCTGAGTGGTCACCATGCCCTTCTCAGGTTATAGGTGGCATATTTGTCCATTTATTTTCAAATAAATAACTCCTTGAGGGAAGTGATTCCTTTCCTTATCCGATGGTCACATGGCTCAAGGAGTGCAAAGTGACTGGGCAGTAGCTTAAAGTGTGGTGAGGATCTTGCTGTCTCCCTTCTTTTCCAGGCAAGATGAATTGCTGCCAGCAGCAGAGCCCAACATTGAGCTCCTGATAAGGCACCATCCCTTGAGAAGATGGAACAGTCTTTGGGGGTATGTCTATTACATTGGATCACTTCTACCCTGGAATCAACTCGATTATACTCCCTGTTCCCAGATGGAAGAGGATTAATGTAACTGATGTACTACCATGATGGTTGATGCCATCATGGGGTCTCAGTGTTAGTCTTTGTTGCTGGCAGACTGTCCATTCAGGAGCAAAGTAACTAGATAAGTTTTAGTGAGTGGGCGACCATGCTGCTTGGAACATCAAATCCTCCATCCCTGCCAATGTGGTTACTCTGTTCATGCAAATTTTGTTCCAACATCGGGTGGCTGATGACATAGGCTGTATAACATTCCCTGCTCTAGTCATGTCTGCTTTGTTGATTGATTAATGTCTCTTCTGGGGTAAATGACTTTGGGTCCACTGCTTTATCCACACACCTCTTTGCCTCATTGTCCCTCATTTTTCAACCTTCCTTCTTCCACACTTCTGAGCAACCAGCTGAGCCATTTGCCACTTTGGATAATATACTTGCTTCAGCCCCCCATTTTTTCAGTGTGGATTTCCACACTGACATATTTCAGGGCTGTCCTGACGGTGCAATGGCAGACCATAGTTGGTTTGCATCTACATACTAAGCTAAACTATCCATAATTTTCCTCTCCATCAGTTAGTCATGATGGGACATCCCAGCCCCATGCAATCACAGATATGAGAGGAGGGAGAGACCCTGGTGCAACAGTGGTGAATGACAAGTCTAAAGAAGTACAAAAAGTAGGGTTGGGCAAAGGGAGAGACTAAGGTGAGTCAATTGCAACAGGGCCATCAGAAGACCCCACGGGGATCTGGAAAGCTAGTATGGCTCTTTAGATACATGTTGAATCTCAGATTGAATGCAGAGGCTGGACCTTTGTCCTCCTAGCTGAACCAGTCATCTGATGAGTGCTGCCTCCATGGAGACAAGGTCACTTTGGGTCTGTGAGGCAGTTCCCTTCAGTTTAGGAAAATTCCTGGAGTGGGACTAAAGCCATGAGTTCTTTAAGCAATATGGGGAGCTGGAGGAATAAATGTGGAAGCCTTCAAGTGGGAGATCTTGGTGGTATACCAAAGATCCATTACACTGACCCCAAACTGTGCAAATCTTCCCAGGATAATTCATATGATGTGAAGAAATAATATAGAAAATACCATATTGTTGAGGCCAAAATAATAATACATAAGTAGCCTTTTGAATTGGGGGACTTTTGGGCATTCCAATAATGTCAATAATTGGTTATCACATAGGTAACTGTTGAGTGTTGAAAGACAGGAATGAAGGAGCATTGGGGTTGAAAGAAAATGTTATCGCATCTGTGTCTATCTGAAGCCGGATCCCTTGCTCCTCATTCTTAAACTCAGTGAAAGGCACCAAGAAAGGCTTGCCCATATATGCAATCACCTCAGGTAAAATCTTGAGCTCAGCTTTGACTCTTTTCTTGCCTGCACATTAGATTCATCACCATATCCCATGGATTGGCACTCTGATTTTTCTTGAGCTCACCCACTCTCTACATATATATTACCTAAGTTCCGGCTCTAATCACTTTACCTGACTCATAAAAACAGTTGGTTTGTTTCCTTGCCTTCAACTCACTGCTTCCTTGGGCTTTTATATGTTGCACTATACTTTTGCCAGAATGATTTTTCTAGAAGGCAAATCTGGTGAGATCTTCCTGTTTAAAATTCACGAGTGGCTAGTTATTGCTGTCCTAATAAATTCTAGTCCCTTAAGTGGAATACAAAGCTCTTTCTGACCTATTCTCTGCCTGCCTCACCAGACCTCTCATTACTGCTGCCTTTTTTGCTTTTGCTTTAGCCTTATAGCCTTGGGGGTCTCACACATACTCACTGTTTTCTGTGCCTTTTGTGTTTTACCTCACTGTTTCTTTTGCCTGGAGTCCTCCTGTGGTAGACAGAACAATGGTCCCCACCAAAAACATCCTTGTCTTCATTCTACAAACTGTTAATATGTTATCTCAAATGGCAAAAGGGACTTTGCAGACAGAGGCTGATTTAACGGCAGGCGCACCGGGCATGTGTCCTGGACCCTGACTTCTGAAGGGCCCTGTAAAAACCCAACTTTACTCTTTTATCTAATGACACCAAATTTGGTTTCATATGTGCAATTTTAATTACATACAAGTTTACAATGGGTGGTAAAACATGACAGTATGTTTAAATATTTTCTTCTGTGCCCAGGGCCTCAACCGACCTTAATCTGCCTCTTTCTGCAGAGATGGGGAGAGTGGCCTGAATTACCCATGTGGGCCCAATGTAATCACAAGGGCCCTACTAGAAAGCAGAGTCAGAGTCAGGGAAGACAATGTGATGACGAAAGCTGAGGTCAGAGTGAGAGCATTTCTAAAAGGGGACTGTAGACCAAGGACTGCTGTAGGCTCCAGAAGCAGGGAATAGATTTTCTCTTAGAACCTCCAGAAGCAATACAGCTCTGCTGAAACCTTGATTTTAGCTTAGTAAGACCTATTTAGGGTTTCTGACCTTCAGAACTTTAAAATAATACATTTTTGTTATTTTAAGCCACTAAATTTGCTGTAATTTTATACAGTAGCAGTAGGAAACTAATACACTTCCCCTGTGGCTAAATTCTATTAATTGTTTAAGACTCAGCTAAAGCCACAATTCTGGTGTAGTGCAGTCTCCTCTACATTTCTACAGCTAACACAATATTCCCTCTATTTCTGCCGTGGCTGGTGTGGCTCAGTTGGTTGGAGCATTGTCCCACAACCGAAAGGTTGCAGGCTAGGTTTGTGGTCAGGGCACATGCCTAGGTTACAGGTTCAATTCTCGGTCCGGGCATGTATGGCAGCAACCAATCGATGTTTCTCTCTCTCACTGATGTTTTTCTCTCTCTCCCTTCCTCTTTCCCTCCCCCATCTCTAAATGCAATAAAAAAAAATGTCCTTGGGTGAGGATAAAGAAAAAAAATTCACTCCATGGCTCAAGTCTAAGATAAATAGCACAACTCTATATCCACCCACATTTTAAAAAACGTGTGTGTGTGTGTGTGTGTGTATTCCTTCTACTTCATTATGGTTATCTATTTATTCTCTCTCTCCTACCCTATACTCCCACAGTTGTATCCTGCATGAGAGCTATTACTGTGTCTTATGTTCTTTGAGTCCTAGGCGCCGAAATGCCTGACACATAAGCTCAAGAAAGTTGTAATGCTTCTTTTGCTACTGCCATCTTGCCCCGAGGGTTCCCTCTACATTTTGAAGCCACCACTGTTGACTGGATATAGAAGACATTATTTTCTGTTTTGAGGGCTTATACATGTTTGCAGTTTGTGGAAAACAAACCAACAAACCAACAAACCGGGTGAAGGAGTAGTTCATGCAAGTCAGGCGAGATGAACTTAAAAAATTCCAAGCACAGAGAGGGTTCTTCTGCAGAGGATTCACAGGGATGCACCAGTAGGTGCTGAATGGAGGTCCTCCCTTTGCAGCATCACAAAGAACATTCCATGCACTTCTCTTCCCAGCATTTGTGCTGTGCTCCTGGAATCCTGAGAGGTAGCCTTCAGCTTTCCACCAGGCCTCCGGCGCAGGCACAGCAGCTCTCCACAACCCACTGTGACCCCTCCTTTCTGGGACCTCTGGGCCATCCTGTCTAAGCCTTCCTCCTGCATGTTTCCCCCGTTCCTCTAGTCTTTTATCTGTTCTATTTTTATGGACCGTACTTCATTATTTGCTTCCCCTAGGCCCTCTCTTTTGATTCTCTAGAAACCGCTTTAGAAATTAAAAACAAATATCCCAAAATTGACTTCTCCTCAAGGCAATGTGCTTGCCTGTGGCTGACTGGGGGCAAAGTCACAGAGTTCAGAAGAAAACAGAAATATTCCAAAAAATTATCTTGCTACATTCCAGTCTCATTATAAGTTAGTATATATGAAATAAATGAGAAGTGAGAAGGAATGGAAGAGAATATCAAGGTTTTGGTTAGGGAAGTATTTTCCTTTCCTTTCTTTTTTGTTTTTTAGTGTATCTTTTCCATTACTATTTAGTCTCCTAATACTCCCCTCACACCTGCAATCAACACACTGTTGTCCATGTCCAGGAGCCCTTTTTCCTTTTTGCTCAGTCCCTCCACCCTCTCACCAACTACTCCTCCACCCCCGCTTAGCTGTCGTCCTGCTGTCCATCTATGAGTCTGTCTCTATTTCGCTTGTTAGTCCAGTTTGTCCATTAGATTCCACATATGAGTGAAATCCCATGGTATTTGACTTTCTCTGACTGGCTTATTTCACTTAGTATAATGTTCTCCATATTGTCACAAAGGGTAGAGCTTTCTTCTTTTTTATGGCCAAGTAATACTCCACTTTGTACATGTCCCATAGTTGTTTTATCTACTTATCTACTTACTGATGGGCTGCTTCCAGATCTTGGTGATTGTAAATAATGGTGCAGTGAACATAAGGGTGCTTATGTTCTTTCAAATTAGTGTTTTGGGTTCCTGTGGATAAATTCCCAGAAGTGGGATTGCTGGGTCAAAAGGCAGATCCATGTTTAACTTTTTGAGCTCTCTCCATACTGCTTTCTCCAGTGGTCTCACCAATCTGCATTCCCACCAACTGAACAAAAAGGTCCCCTTTCTCCACATCCTCACTGGCACTTGTTGTTTGTTGATTTATTGATGACAGCCATTCTGGCAGGTGTGAGATGGTATCTCATTTTGGTTTTAATCTGCATTTCTCTGATGATTAGTGACATTGATCATCTTACCATATGTGTGTTGGCCATCTGTATGTCCTTTTTGGAGAACTGTCCATTCAGGACCTTAGCCCATTTTTTAATTGGGATGATTGTTTATTTGGTGTTGAGTTTTGTAAGATTTTTATAAATTTTGGATATTAACCCTTTATCAGATGTATCAGCAAATCTGTTCTCCCATTCTGTGGGTTATCTTTTTATTGTTGATGTTTTCCTTTGCTGTGCAAACCCATTTTGGCTTAATGTGGCCCCCTTTGTTTACTTTTTCTTTTGTTTCCCTTGCCTGGGGATATATATCTGATAAAATATTGCTATGAGCAATGTCTAAGATTTTGCTACCTATATTTTCTTCTATGATTTTTATGGTTTTGGGTCTAACATTTAAGTCTGTAATCCACTTGGAATTTATTCTTGTGTATGGTGTAAGAAGGTGGTCTGGTGTCATATTTCTGCGTGTATCTGTCCAATTTTCCCAACACCATATACTGAATAAACTATCTTTAGACCATTGTAGGTACTTACTTCCTCTGTCAAATATTAATTGACTATAAAGGTATGGGTTTACTTCTGGGCTCTCTACTCTGCTCCATTGATCTATGTGTCTGTTTTTATGTTAGTGCCACACTGTTATCATTACTGTGGCCTTATAGTATCGTTTAATATTAGGAAGCGTGATTCCTCCAACTTTGTTCTTTTTTCTCAGGACCACTGTTGTTATGTGGGGCCTTTTGTGGTCCCATATAAATTTTAGAAACATTTGTTCTAGTTCTGTGAAGTATATCCTTAGAATCTTGATAGGAATTGCATTGAATCTATAAATTGCTTTGGGTATAATGGACACTTCAATGATGTTAATTCTTCCTATCCATGAACATGGTATGTGCTTCCACTTATTTTTATCTTCTTCAATTTCTTTCGTCGGTGTCTTGTAGTTTTCTGAGTATAGGTCTTTTATACCCTTGGTTAGATTCATTCCTAGATATTTTATTCTTTTTGAAGCAATTGTAGATGGGATTGTTTTCTTAATTTCCCTTTCTGTTAGTTCATTATTGGCACATAAAATGCAACTGATTTCTGGTAATTAATTTAGTATCCTGTTACTTTGCTGAATGCATTTTATCAGTTCTAGTAGTTTATTGGTGGAATGTTTGGTGTTCTTTAGTACAGTGTCTTGCCATCTGCAAATAAAGATAGTTTTACTTCCTCCTTTCCAGTTCGGATGCCTTTTATTTCTTCTTTTTATCTGTTTGCTGTGACTAGGATGTCCAGTACTATGTTGAATAAGAAAGGTGAAAGTGGACATCCCTGTTGTTTTCTCAATTTTAAGGGGAGTACTTGTATTTTTTGCCCATTAAGTATGATGCTGGCAGTGGGTTTGTCACATATGGCTTTTATTATGTTTAGGTATGTTCTCTCTATTCCCACTTTGCTGAGAGCTTTTATCAAAAATGGGTGCTGGGTTTTATCAAATGCTTTTTCTGCATTTATTGATATGATTATGCGGTTTTTATCCTTCATTTTATTTATGTGGTGAATTACATTAATGATTTGTGAACATTGTACCAACCTTGCATTCTTGTAATAAATCCCACTTGATCATGGTGTATTCAGTTTTCTATATTTTGATGAAGATTTTAGCATCTATGTTCATCAGGGATAATGGTCTACAATTTTCTTTCTTTCTTTTTTTTTTTTTTGGTAGTGTCTTTATCTTGTTTTTGAATTAGGACAATGCTGGCCTCTTAATATGAGATTGGTAGCCATCCCTCCTTCTTAATTTTTTGAAGTAGTTTGAGAAGGGGAGGTGTTAGTTCTTGAAAGTTTTAGTAAAATTCAACTGTGAAGCCATCCAGTCCAGGGCTTTTGTTTGTTAGGAATTTTTTGATTACTGCTTCAATTTCGCTAGGTGTAATTCTGTCTATTCAGGGTCCTGATTCTTCCTGAGTTAGTTTTGGAAGATTGTATGTTTCTAGGAATTTATCCACTTCATCCAGGTTGTCTAATTTGTTTGCATATAGCTTTCATATTATTTTCTTACAATTTGTATTTCTTTGTTGTCACTTGTTTCTCCTCCTTCATTTCTGATTTTATTTATTTGGGACTTCTTTGTTATTTCTTGATGAGTTCACTAAAGATTTGTCAATCTTGTTTATCTTTGCAAAGAACCAGCTCTTGGATTCATTGATCTTTTGAATCACTTTTTTTAGACTCTATTTCATTTATTTCTGCTTGGGTTTTTATTTCCTTCCTTCTAATCACTTTGGGCTTTGTTTGTTGTTCTTTTTGGGGTCCCTTTAAGTGTAAAGCTAGATTGTTTATTTGAGCTTTTTCTTGTTTTTAGATTTAGTCCTGTAAGACTATGAATTTCCCTCGTAGACTTGCTTTCCCCATATCCCACAGATTTCAGATTGTTGTGTTCTCATTTTCAGTTGTTTCCAGGCTTGTTTTAATTTCTTCCTTGATCTCATTGACTCATTCATTGTTCAGTAACATGTTATTTAGTTTCCATGTCTTTGTGTGTTTTTCAGTGTCCTCCTTGTGATTGATTTCTAGTTTCACAGCATTGTGGTCAGAGAAGATGCTTGATATGATTTCAATCTACTTAAATTTATTGAAACTTGTTTGTGTCTCAACATGTGGTCTATCCTAGAAAACATTCCATGTGCACTTGAAAAGTATGTATATCCTGCTGCTTTGGGATAAAATACTCTGAAGATATCAATTAAATCCATTTGTTCTAGTGTGTTGTTTAAGGCTGTTGTCTCCTTGTTGATTTTCTGTCTGGAAGATCTGCCCATTGGAGTCAAAGAGGTGTTAAAACCTCTGACTATGACCGTATTTCTGTCAATCTCTCCCTTTATGTACATCAAGATTTGCTTTACATACTTATGTACTCCTACATTGGGTGAATAAATATTTATTAGAGTTATATCATCTTGTTGGATTGTTCCCTTTATCATTATGTAGTGTCCTCCTTTGTCTCTTACTATAGCCTTGGCTTTAAAGTCTATTTTGTCAAATATAAGATTGCCACCCCAGCTTTATTTTCCTTTCCATTTGCATGAAATATTTTTCTTAATCCTTTACTTTTAGTCTGTGTGTATCTTTCGATCTGAGATGAGTCACTTGAAGGCAGCATATATATGGATATTGTCTTCCTATTTATTCAGTTACCCCATGTCTTTTGGTAGGAGCATTTAAGCCATTTACATTTAAGGTGATTATTGATAGATAAATATTTAGTACCATTTTATTGTTAGACTACTGTCCTCTGTTTTTTTTCTTTTCTTTTCTTTCTATTCTCCTTTTCCTTAAAGCAAGTCTTTTAACATTTGTTGCAGTATTGGTTTGGTGTTAACAAACTCCTTTAGTTTTTTCTTGCCTGAGAAGCTCCTTATTTCTTCTTCATTTTAAATGATAGCTTTGCTGGGTAAATTAGCTTTGGTTATATGTCCTTTCTTTTCATTACCTTGAATATTTTACACCACTTCTTTCTCTCATGGAATGTTTCTGTTGAGAAATCAGATGACCATCTAATTGGTGCTCCCTTGTATGTAACTAGTTGCTCTTCTCTTGCAGCTTTTAGGATTCTCTCCTTGTTGTAAGCTTTACCATTTTAATTATGATGCGTCTCTGCCTATGATACATCAGAGCCTAGGGTAACTGGTTGCAAAAGATTTTTTTATGTTTGCCCTTTGAGAGGCTCTCTTCATCTCCAGCTGTCTCTCACTGGCAGACAGGTGTCCTGCTGCTTTTCACAGTTAGATATTATCTGGGTCCCTTTCCTGGCTCTGGCACTGTAGGCTGGGGATCCCAGCTTGGGGTTTAGACCCTATACTTCACAGGGGGAAACCCCTGGCCACTGAACTTTCCCTCTGGAATTTCAGCTGCCACCTGTGGGAGCCCAGCCAGCCCTCTCACACCTCCTCTGCACTCCCTGTCAGTCTTGTTGTGGTGAAGCGGTTTCTTCTGTCTGTCCTTGCTTGTAAAGGCTTTTTTGTAGCTCCTGTTCAGTTGGTTATTCTGGATGATTTCTCTGCAACTTAGTTGTAATTCCAGGTTGGTCCTGGGAAGAAGTTAGTGTAGCTTCCACTTACTCCTCCACCATCTTGGGTCTTTGTAGAAAAGGGAAGAATTTTTCAACTCTAGCCTTTCTTTTGAGTTCCACTTGGTGGTCCTCGTACCACTGGTTGTTAATCACTTTGCTAGAAAATCTCCTGGTGAACATTTTGGCTAGAAACTGAATAACTTGGAAGATGCTATCAAAAACTCTAGTGAAGAAAGTTCCAAAAAGATATAGTTTAAGTAATCTAAGCATCCATCTATTACATATTTTCTTTCATGAGTCACATTTTTGCTATAATGAGAAAGATGGTTTCATCTTAGGCCTCTCTGTCCTCCTTAGCAACAAGAGCTCCTCTCTGTCACTCTCCGTTCCTGTGGGCCAACGCTTCCTTTCTCTGGTTACCCTCTTGCACCCTAGAATCAGTCCTCACTGTGACTTGATGACATCTTATCCTTTGCCAACAGAGCCTGGCTGTGGAAAGGCAACATACTCCTTTGCTATCTCATCTCTTCATTTCTCCACAGCCACACAAGAAGTAGACATGACTGATGTAAAGGTGGATTGAGTTAACTAAAAGTAGTGACAACACAGTAGGGGAACACCTGAAGCTCTTGTATAATAATGCCCATAGTCCCTCAAGGAGATCATTTTATATAAATATTTGTAATCTTCCCTTCAGGTTTCTTGGCAAAACTGGGTGCTGTTATGTCTGCTCTTGATCATCATGTCTCCAACTTTCAGGCACGCATACCCTGCATTTGTAAGATTTGGTATGATCTCAGGTTCCAACTTCCTAATCATCTTCACCCCCTTCCCTTCTGTAAGAAAAAGATTTATTCCAATGACTTTGAAATGACAGACTGTCAAGTTTTAATTTTATTCTTAATCTGGGGCCTTTGGTATCTGAGTCTGTCTCCAGAGAAGCAAGAGGGAAAATTCAATCCTCCAGCTACATTGTCTCATTTGCAGGTAACAAAAACCCCACGACATTGCCAAACCTCTGCTAATGGTTTCTAGTAGGTAATAGCAGAAGTTGTCAAAGGATTTCTCATCATTATATTGGAGGGAAGTGGGTGAAATGTGGGGAGGGGGACATAAAACTGTTTTTACTTCTGGTGAAATCTTTATCTTGGTGGGGTGCAGGGGGGTCTTTTCTTTCTATTACTCAGGAAGGGCACTTTTATTCTGAGGGTTTCTTAGCTTTGTCCCCAGAGGGAATCTCCCTTCTTTTCTTTAAAAATGTTAGAATTAGATGTAGAGCAAGACCCTCACCTCCTCCCTCTTCCTTTTCCCCACTGCTCAGAAGCCCGGTTTTTAAAGTGAGTTCAGGTGTTTCACCAAGTGACGTGTCCCTGGTGGAGAAAAGTCACAGCTCTATTTATTAAAATCTTGGTATAACATCCATAATTGGAGTTTTCCTGGAAATTGGTGCCAGGTTGCCTCCCATTCCCTCTAGGGACTATATATCAAATGCTATTTTTCATGTTCCTGTTTGCTGATAAGGGCTTGATAAAACCACTAGTTTGCCCTGATATTAGATTTCCGGAGATGAAAGCACTGACACAGATTTGCCAAATGTCCTCAGATACACTGACGATCCATACCAAGATTTTGAAAGAAATGTATGACTCAGGGAAAAATATCTTTTGGTTTGGAGTGTGTTTGTGTTTTCATCTCCTACCTTCGGTATGCATTTTTATCCATTGCAAACAATTTTCAATCAATAATTAAAATTGGTAAACAGATCTACAGGGGGAAAAAATCCTTCAGTTCAAGCTTAATAGATTGCGTCTCAAAGTCACTCCCTGACACAGCAAGTTGCCGAGGGATTTTGTGCCAGTAACTGGGAAAGAATGGGGTTGATTAAAAAGTAAGACAACACAAAGCCTGACATCCTGTTGTGAGTTTAAAAATAAAGCAAAATGACTATTAGCAACCCATGTTGATTTCTGTCTAACTATCTTTATGTGTGAGGTAAGGACAGAGAAATAACATGGGGCTTCTTGTCAGAGAAACTGGGCTTTGTGGGAATTTGTGAATTTTTTTTACCCTCAGACTTCTGTCTTTTTTGTTTTCTTAGGATGTTTTTCCTCCTGTGGAGACTCATGAGACACCTATTAGTCAGTCTGGAGCCTACAGGTATCTGAGTTGCTGCAGGAGGAGAAATGGGATGTCTTTCAGCTTTTCTTTCGTGTAGATTTGTTGCATGTTTACCAAGGTGAAAGGATTAGTGCCCTGGAGATTCATTTGCTTTCATGAGCTTTAAACTAGAGCAGCAAAAGTTTCATGCCTTGATTCGCGTCCAACAGCTCTTTCTCTCAGCAAGGCACGGAGGAGCAAGCTGAGACCTACAGATTGCCAGCAGACTTTTCCAACAAAATTGCCCTGTCTCAATCAGTTAAACTGGGTGGGAAGGGAGAGCCTCTGCCAGTGTTCTCCCACGTCTTCCACCATGTGGAGAGACACCCAAAGCATTCCACACGGCTTGATAATCAAGATGAAATACTCCAGATTTCTAAGTCTCAATACTGCCCAAACCCCTGACCATATGTATGGATAATTCACGTACTTTCTAACCTTTGCGTTTTGCATATAACCTCCCTGTCAAACATTGCTTTTGTGAAGCTTCATACAGAGTAAAAAGTTAAAAAGAAAACCGAAGCTAAGCACTATTTCCATTTAATGTTAAGAAAAAGAAATAGTTGTTGTTATAGAAACTAAAAATTTTGCTCTCTAGTAGTTTACAGCAGGTACTTTCCCATATGACCGGCATCTAAAAGATAACGATTTAAAATGCCCGTTTGAAATGGAATATAATAGAAGCTAGAATGACAGCTGCAAAACAAACAATAACCCCAAAGCTGGACTGACATAAATTCACAATTGGGTAAAAGCAATCAAGCCCCTTTCCCCAAATTACTTTATTTAAGAAATACAATAAGATAAGAAAAGCAAAAAGAAATAAAATTCATTTATACTCTTCGCACTGACCTCCTCCCTCCCTGTTGCTTCTCACCTAGAAATTAGGATGTGGCTGCAAGAGTGGCAGTGCCCTTTATGGACATGTTTATGTGGTGATGGACATTACATGATTCTTTTCAAGGAAGCGATCCAATTCCCAAGTGAACTGATTAAATGACCTTCTCCATTTTGAGCTCTGGAAACAACAAAACTGTAGGAAAGAGTAAACTTTCCACTGTGAACTCACAGATTTGTTTTCTTTTTATTTTCTTATATAAGCACAGTACTGATATCCTTAGAATAACCAAACCAGATATTGTAAAGATTGAACTGAGTTCCTATTGATTAATTCTGTAATTGGACAATTTAAAATCTGTGAATTATCTGTCACCCCTCTCAACACCAAAGAATGACTTTACCTTGTATTTCACCTCAGGGAGAAACAGATAAGGTTGCTTTCAAATCCTTGCCACAAAACCCTCCAAAGCTACCCAAGAGTGCCCTATCCTCCTTTCTTTCCCTCTGTTTAAAACAGTGAACCTGTTATTTGTAAGACTTCCCTTCCCTTTGCTCTAAGTCCCTTCTTCCTCTGCTTCTTGGCGGCAAGTACCATTCTTTCTTGTTTATTCTTTATTGTAAATCGTTTGCCTTCTCCAGGATTCTTTCATCAGTGTTTAAACATGTTGGTATCCCTTCCATTTAAAAACACAAGTAATAACTTTCTTGACTGTGGCTCGTTCTCCTGCCATCTATCGCCTACCCTTCTCCTTCCTTTCATAGCTACACGTCTCTGGAAAGTTGCTAGTGACTTCAAGCCAGATTTGTATTTCAACAGTGATCAGGCTATTTTGGTAAATGTGTGCAGGCTCTGATACTTAGAGAGAGGCCAGGCTTCATGCCCCCTCCTCCCCTCTTATAATGTCACTTCTAGGTGGTATGTGATATTCAGTGCAAGTCTCAGTTTGAAATCTGCTACATATACACATATTTATTAGAAAACTGGCACAAAATCCATTCACCCAGTTCCCATAAGTCCTTAATTGTCCTTTGGCACTTGTATGAAAAATGTACTCTGAAGCAGACACCAAGATAATCTGCAGGATTTCTAGTTGGATTAGGCATTACAGCCCCATACTTGGGAGGACAAAGGAACAAATGAGCTATAGATCTGGGCTCTAGTTAAAAGACATTAGGCTATTGGGTTTGCTGGAGTCTTTAATTTTTTTCAGGTGGGGATGGCAGGACCCATACAATTTCTTTTCCTGCCATATATCATGAATGCTACTCATTAAACCGAAGAAAATTTATTTCTAAGATCCATTACACTAATTAACTATCTAGGGCAGATTGAGATGAGGTTTGAACAGTTTGCCTTAGTGCCTCTGTGGTCTAGATGCCCAACTAAATCCCTCCTATAAGTGCTCACTAACCTTCCATTAGGGTCTGATTAAATTTAACTACATATACACATAAATCACACCACTTATTCTGAAGAATTTTAAAATATGTTAGTACCTAATTGTCTAATTGTGGTCTCTTCTCCCTATTTCTGTTGCTTCCTTACTCACAGCTCAATCCACTCTCAGTTAGCCTCTATTCCCATGTCCAATGAACTGGTTCTCTCTAAAGTCATTAACAACCTTCGTGTCTAAAAATCTGGTGGATATATTTCACTTGACTTCTGGTTGCATTTAGCACTATTGGTCACTTCCACTTTCTTAGTACCATATACTGCATGTTTTCTTCCTGCCCCACTAAGCTGTCTTGGCATTCTTGGCTGGCTCCCCAGGCAAAGAGGATGGAAAACGAGCAGAATGGTCCATATCTCCTGGATGACTTCCCTGGTTCACCTCATACATTGTCATCTATTGTTCCTACCAGAAGATGATACATGAACACAGAACCAAGCTCTGGAGTGTTCCAAAATCAGAGGTCAGCTAGGTGCCTAGGGACTAAGGAAGGCATCTGAGAAGGACTTGCTAGGGAGGTAGAAGGAAAACACCACAGAATGAAGAGCAACAAGCACCTTCAGGAACAGGGAAATAGGCAACCATATTAAATGCCACTGTGGACCCGATAAAGATGAGGTCAGAAAAGTTCATAGAATTAACAACATGGAGTTGCTGGTGGTTGTGACAACAGCAATATCAGTGCACTGATGGAGACAGAGAATGAAAGGTTCATTGGGGGGTCAATAAATGGGAGATAAAAATGTTAGAATTTTGTTTGAAAAATTTTCCTGTGAATTGAAGCAAAGAAATGAAGTGACCGTTGAAGGGGAATATGAGATCTAAAGAGATTTTGTTTTTTTAAATTAAGCAAAACTGAAGCATGTTTATGCTTCCTGATGGGAAAGAGCGAATAGAGGGGAAGAAAATGATGATGTAGTAAAAAGAGTACTAAATCTCAGAGGGGATAAAGGGGGATGCATTTTACAACATTAGCAGAGAGAGATTGGTCCCTCATAGCAACAGGTCAGATCTCCTAATGAAATAAAAGAGAAGAGAGAAAATGTTTAACTTTGTAATTTTAGAGGTGGGATGAAAGTAGATCTAGTAATTTTTTAAACTATTGGGATCCTCAAATGGTTAGAAGGAAAAAGTTTTGCTTTCTGTCAAAAATGGTTGTAGATAACTTTTCAGAATGCTGGAGATAGGTTGCTACCTATGCTCGTGGGGAAAGACTTCCCTTATAGGACAGGTGGGGCAAAAGTAGGTTTACAGTTGTTTGTATGGAAAAATAATACAATAATTAGTAAATCATAATACAATAAACTGTGTTTTATGTACTCACAACTGTAAACCTACTTGTGCCCCATCCTGTATATAACAAAGAATATCAAAGGGGTCTGTGTGTGTGTGTGTGTGTGTGTGTGTGTGTGTGTTTGGTATGAAATGCCCATAAATTATGGACTCTTGACATTACTGGGTTAAGATATGCATGTTGTTCTTATTTTTGAAACTTTACATTTTGCTGTATGATTTGAAAGGTAGTTGTTTCAATGGAAGACAATAAAGGTGACAGTTATAAGTACCTTTTGATTCAATAAAGTCACTTTAACTGCTAAGTCAAAATGATAACAATTGTGATACCATGTTGATTGATTGATAACCTCCTGTTCACATAAGAACAACCTCACAGCCGAGTGTAGGTTGGTTCTAAGAGGTGCACGTGCCTTTCTCTGCCTGTGAAATCTATGACTCAAAAAGATGTGCAGTGTTTGGCAAGTCTGTAAACAAGTGCTACAAAAATCACCACTGTCATCACACAGGATTCTCTTGAGGGAAATGCTTTTTGAAGAGAGATTAAAAACACCAAGCATCACTGGCCACTCCACTGTTAAACAGTCTCAACCAGTGTCCTGCTCTTAACTTTTAGATTTTCCATTTTCTTTTAAAATAGAAACAATTAACTCTTACTTGAATGTTCCCAAAACATGTGTTTTTTACTACCATTTGGGAGAAACAGAGCCAGTGTTTAGATCGTCACGCACTGACTTCCACTAAAGTATTTATCCTCAGAGGTAACTAGATATTCATGTTACTACTGCTTTTCTCTAGAAACAGAAGCCCCCTGATCATAATTATAGGCTTAGAGCAAAGGAAACAGTAGGGAAGAAACCTCGAGCTCTGTAAACATTACCGAAGCACCCTGTGAAATATATGCATAAGTTCAGGTGTGGGAAAACTCTGGGTTTAGTGGTCTTAAAATGATATTTGAAGAGTATTAAAAAAAAAAAAAGGTTTTATAAGGGCTTTAAAAAATCGGTTTGTTTTTCAAGGAAGTTTTGGCCTGTCTGGTTTTGCAGATAATCTTCGCTCCCTAAATCAATGCCTTGCTGTTTTGTTAAGTCCACGGCCCAGTGGACTGAAACAAAAGGTGCGAAGTTCTTCTCATCCATCTTAATGGGGTGTTAATGACTGTAGAGGCTGACTGTGACCATTTAAATGTGAGCGCTATTAATCACCTAGAAAAAAACACAAACACCCAGCTTGAGTCACTGAAATGTAATTGCAAGGGACAGTTAGGTCCAACTTATTTTTGAATGAAGACTAGTATTAAAAAATATATATATATTCCGAGCTGCCCTCATGCCAGCTTGGCAGATTTAAAACTGAGCCAACAGGCAACAGACTTCGAACCTTTTATTGAGATGTAAAGAGCTGGCTTCTCCCATGAACTTGCAGTTTAGCGGTTCGGCATCCGGTGAATAACTTTTACCAGCGGTGTAAATTTCTACCAGGCAGTCACTTGCTAAATTATATTTGCTTAAGAGAACTTTTCCTCTATCCTTTGATTTGGAAGTGTGTGTGTGTGTATTTTTTAAATGCTTTGGGGATGTTTACTTCAAGGTTTTACATAATTTCCTATTTCCACAACTTGCTTCCTCTGACCCTTCTTATAATGCCCTTGTGCTAGCTAGCACTGTTGTTTTTCTTTGGTGTTTTTTGTTTTTTTTTTCTTTTTGGAAGAGGGGAAACCATGGCTTCATCATTGGCAATATTGACAATGTTTGCAGAAAGCCAAATTAAAAATCTGGAGGCTCCTAGCTTCTGATATTAGTATTTTTATTAATGTGTTAAATTAATAGAAGTACAAGTGATGCAAGGTTTATGCTGAGAAATGCACACATCAGTGTGTCTCAGGGCCATCTCTTTCGTACATTGCCTGAAGTTTCGGGTTAATCATCCGCAATCGGTTGGCCTACTCTTGTGTTTCTATAGGGAGCCTGAAGGCTATGCTAAAGTGCACTGCCTGCCTTTGGGGTATGGAATATGAGATGCAAGGGGGTCTGTCTGGTCCAGTGTCCTTGGCCTATGACATCAGGCTTCTCCAGCAATAACTTCCATTTGGTGAAGGCCTAGCTCTGGCCTGAACTGACCCTGCTTCATGTAGGAGATGCAAGTTTGGAGGGTATTTATCTCAACCGCTGAACATGTTGTTGATTTTTTTTTTTTTTGGGCAGGAGCAGCCAAGCCACTTTTGGTTACACTGGTTCTTAAATCCACCCCTTGCTTGCTGCCTAGATCAGAAGGCACTTGGAAAGTTCACAAGGGAAATAAAACACTTCAGTTGCCTCTGAAGTTAAATAAAATGCTTATGGGTTAGGTCATTCCTCCCCCCCTTTCCCAATGGAGAGCGGTAGAAAAGCTGTGGATTTTAATAAGGCTAATATTCTTGCTTTGAAAAAGGTCAAGTGACCACAAATGCCTGATAAAGTATTTGCTTCTTTTTTAGTATAATATTTGAATTTTAAAATATGATATTTAAAGCAATTATTCTTCAGAAGTTCACTAACTTCAAATGACTAGGTTCCAAAGGGCTAAAAGTGCTCAATGTTCCCCAAGAGTTGTCACTGATGCTGTCACTGAGACTTAAATGGGTGAACCTGAAATTTAATACATTTATTGTATCACCAGCCCCTGCCCTCATACTTGGTGGGTGGAGAAAAGTGATCTGGGCCAGGCCCAAGTACTATCAATGTTCACCTAAAATGCAGGTTATGTATTGTTGTCTCCAATTTTCCATTTGAAAGTGAGGGATAGATAAAAGAACGATGAATGCTATTCACATTCTCTATGTCTCCTCTTGTCTTATTGTGGGCTACTTACACTTTCGTGGGTCTTCCTGACTTGAAGTATTTGGAAAATTTAACATTATTCTACTATTTCTAAGTTGATTAAAAAATTTTTTGACGTTCCTTCCGGGAAGGCTGCTGTGCATGTAATGGCAGCTCCTCAGGAGGGAGGGAGGAAACCTGATTGAGTCTCTCCAGCAGAAGCCCTGGTCTCAAGCATTAGTTGGCTTAGACTCTGGCTCTGCCGCTACCACACCGTGTGGTCTTGGCAAGATTTTCTGCCTTTCTCTCAGTTTTCCTACCTGTATAAAAGGGAGTAATTACAACACTAGCTAACTCCGTAGGTTGTAGCTTTCAACGGCAAGTTAATGATTATAAGAGAATGTAGAAATTCTAAGTGTTATAGTCTTATTCTCTTATAGGAGGTGATAAAGTAAAAGTGAGATTTAATTAGTTAATATAAGCAAATTGAAATTCTAAGAGGAAAGGGGCTGGAGAAGTTCAAAATCATTTTATTATTATTTATAAGGGTGTTAGACCTCTGTCTTTCACCTTCCTCATCTAATCAGCATACATTCCTTGGTTTAAAGGAAGGCTTCTGTCTCCAAATCACATTCATCTGCAGTGCTGAGGCATATCCCTTATCCTGTTTTATGGGTATGGAACCTCGAATGACTACAAACAACTCCCTTTTCCACGAATTTTCTTTATTTTTTGAAATGAAGAGGAGGCAAGCTGGCTCTTGGTTCACCTTTCTAAGCATGTGAAAATATTTATGTGAGGCTCCTTACGAATTCTGTTCCTCTTTGTGGGACCAAACCACCTTGCTTGTAGGTCTGCGTTCACTACAAAGATATTCTTAGGCAAGTTTTCCTCTAACTACCTGAGGAGAACCTGCTTTTATTTATATAATATTTTATATATATATAAACATATATAATATATATTTGAGACTATATATATTATATATATAAAAATATATATTTGAGACTATATATATATAGTCTCAAATTACATCTCTAATTTTAACACCAAACCTCTGTTAAATCAGAATAATAAACGAAGGGCATATATACTTTATTTTTTTTATTTTTAAAAAATTTTATTTATTTATTTTTACAGAGAGGAGAAGGGAGGGAGAAAGAAAAACATCAATGTGTGGTTACCTCTTGCATACCCCCTACTGGGGACCTGGCCCGCAACCCAGGCATGTGCTCTGACTGGGAATCGAACTGGAAACCCTTTGGTTTGCAGGCTGGCACTCAACCCACTGAGCCACACCAGCCAGGGCACATATATACTTTACTTTAAAACATTTTACTTTGAAGATTTTCAAGAGTGGCCCTGACCGGTGTGGCTGAGTGGGTTAGGTGTCGTCCTGCAAACATAAAGGTTGCCTGTTCAGTTCCTGGTTGTGGCACATGCTTGGGCTGCATGCCAGGTCCCTGGTTGGGGGGATGCGAGAGACAACTGCTCATGTTTCGGTTGAGCATCTCTAAAAATAAACATATAAAATCTGTAAAAAAAATAAACTAAAAATTTGCAAGAGCAAAGAATAGAAAGCAGAAATTTCTCATGTGTAATAAACTAGGCATATCTCTGACAAATGTGAGCTCCATCTAGTAGAGGGGACGGGGAGAAATGGAGTCAGACCTGGCTTTAGTCAGAGTGAGAACTTGCAAATATAAGCACAGTTAACCCTTGAATAGCAGGGGTTTGAACTGCATGGGTCTACTTACGTGCAGAATTTGTTCAATAAATACCTGTGCTGTTTTTGATCTGTAATTGGGAGTCTGCAGATATGGAAGGCAGACTGCAGGCATTGATCTACACCATTGTATGCAAGGTACTTGCGCACCTGCATATTTTGGTATTTGTGGGAAGGCCCTGGAACCAATCCCTCACGGATACCAAGGGACAACTTAGTTTTTGGAGAATTAATAGTCATATGTGGGTTTTCTACTGTTCTCGGAAGAGGGTGGTGTCAGCACCCCTAAACCCTAGAATGTTCAAGGGTCAACTGAACTTGGCTTCTAACAGCTCTAGTTCTGGGCCTTCTGCCCTGTCTGGTGAAAATCATATCAAATAAGTATGCAAAGTGTATTTATGCAGAAGAGTAAACAACGACATATTGAAGTAGTTTCTTGTGGGAACTTCAGTGGCTCTTTTATTCAAAATATTAATAAGGATCATTTTTATCACACTGAACTATGCTGGGTTTATGGGGAATAGAAGTTCATTTAAAAATCTAACAAATAGATAAGATACAGTGACCACCTAGATAACTAGAGTTAAATTATGACAGAAGTGTTTCAAAGCAGATGATTAAATGTCAAAGAAGAGTGGCAGATGGTGTAGGCCTAACAATAGGCCTAACCTGATGCGCTGAAGATGAAGATATTCAAGAAATAATTTTGAATGAGTTCACAGGAAGTAGATGCCCCTGAGGGTTAGCATGGTTGCAAAGTCTTGGTGGAAGATGTAATAGTTCAGCAGACTCTTGGTTTAGGTTTAGGGATTGATGTAGATTTAGGATTAAAATAGGCTTTCTAAACTTTCATTTATGCGATGAATAAATTCTGGAGCTCTAATGTATAGCATAGTTAATAATACTGTATTGTACATTTGATTTTATAAGAGAGATCTTCAATGTCCTCACCATGCACACACACACGCACACGCAAATAGTAACTACGTGAGGTAATGAATGTGTTAATTAACTTGATTGTGGTAATGATATATCAAATCATTATCTAATACACTATAAACATATACAATTTTAGTTGTCAATTTTACGTCAATAAAGCTGGAGGGAAAGATATTCTATTGGATGGAAGACCATAGGGAGGATTTATGAGGAAGAATGATCACTGTACATTCATAAAAAATGAGTAAATCTGTGACTAGTCAAAGGACTTGAAACTCCTTCATAATACACACACACACACACACACACACACGTATTGCAATGTGTTTCAATTCACAGAATTGTATAGTTTCTAAGAACTTTATAATTTTTCCATTTTTGCTTAAGTCTAAAAACTTACATAGTAAGCTGGAATGATTGTCTTTTGGGAAACTGATGCTCTGTGGCTGACACTTAGGAGAAAGATGTAGTTTTGGGATTCCTCTTCAGAGAAGTGATAGCTAATAATATGCAAGTGTTGGTACTTGAACAGGATTTGAAGCCTTAAGCCGAATACATTCCTCTTCTGACGTACATTTTTAAGCAATTGTAGGTGTTAGCAGGTAAGCAAAGCAAAGTCAAGGTGGGTGAGATAGGAACACAGAGTCCTTAACTTTGCTATGACTAAAAACATACCATAAACAACCTCTCTTCACTGTCCCTTCACTCCCCCTGTATGAATGAAGGGATATTGGGAAAGTAGCTGATAACTGGAAACTGAAACGAGAATGAAGAATGACTTGTAAGAGATCAACTCGGTATACCTGTTTTAAGCTGATTTTTATAACCCGAAGCTTTAAAATCTCAATAATGATTATTAAAGTTGCTAATAAAAAAAATACTGCCTCGTTTCCCCTCACAGCTCTGTGTAAAGCAGCTTCCATGTAATGAGTGCCTATTACATTCCAGGCTCTGTGTATGTACTTTCAGAAATCACTCTCCAATCCTTCCAAAAATCCCCAAAGTGGGTGCTGCAATTTTCTTTTCACTGTAGAAAAAGTAGGAAAACTGAACCTCAGAGAGGTTCAACAGCTTCTTTATGGCTACCCAGCCAGGAATCAAACGGAGGCTAAAGTCCAAAGTCTGAACTCTTTCCACTATTCCACTCTGATTTTTCTCCCTGTAAAAATTAATTTAAAAATGTATTATTATTATTCTAAAATCAAAACTAGTATTCCCTACAGTGCCCTGAACAGTTTATTGTTTTTAATACCTGTTATTTAATTACCCTGACGTAAGCCTGGAAGCATTTTCACACAACAGGCTCAATGTGCCGATCGCATGCACGCTGTATTTATGCAGTCTGAAGTTGTTCTACAGCTGGAGATTTCAAGCCATGCTTAAAGAATTCCCTGCCCCTCTCCTTGCTGACTCTGCTTCCCTCAGCCTGTTGCACTGAACAGAGGCTGCCAGAACCCACGTGTCTGTGCAGATATCAGTCCTTAACACAGAAGTTGGCAACAAGTAAAGAGTAGAAATGGCTGCAGATGTTCAGGGCAGGGGAGTTCAAAAGCAGCCCTGCTATGTGGAATCCCACATTTGAGACTGTCTTTCTTTTGGTCGGGAAGCTAATGACCCTCCAGTTTTGAGTTAAAACATTGTGCTTCTTTCAGCGGAAATATAAAAGAGCACTTGCATTCCCTGCTTAGGCAGAGGCGGCCCTACCCTTTGCTGGCTCCTCAACCTTGTGCTCCAGCCTTGGCCCCATATTCACACCTCCTCCTTGTCACTGGCACTGGTTGAAAGGAAGGATTATGGCCAAGACGTGATCTGGCTGAACAGAAGGGTGTGGTGCCAGCATGGAGCCCCTCTCTCATCTCCAGCCCCCATCACTTCATCAGACATAAGCTATTATTTTGGTTTCCAATTCTTCCATCACCTTTTTTTTTTTTTTTAAGACTTGGCACTTTAAAAACTCAACAGCATCCTCATTATTTATTAAACACAATATCTCAAATATAACAACATCAATAGATTGCCTATATTCCACCTTGTTCCTTTATTCCTTTACTGCCACTCCCTCACCTCCTAGGAAGAACTCATGATCCAAAATCAGTCAGACAAAACTTGACCTTGTTGTACTTTCCAGCACGCCCACTTGTTGCCCTGAAAACCCTTTCTCTTAATTAGGTGCTGGCCAGGTATAGGTGCTGTCTTTGTGGGGCCTTATGTCTTGCACCTGTGCATGTGTACACCTTAAATAGTCAGCCAGATCAGCCTCTCCTCTGTGTGTCAGTGCTCTAACCACATCACCCACTCATCAATTTTTCTTTTGAGTTTCAGTCTTTCATTTCTCAATTTCTCACTTGTGTTCAACTATTCCTATGACCCAGTGAATAATCCCTTTTGTCCTTCTTCTCAATCACCTTTTGTCCCAGCAATGAAATTGGGGCATAGGACCTGGCCTTTGAACCGTCTTCAGGGCCATGTGGTAGAATTATACGAGAACAATGGATTAAGACAAGGGTACTTTTTCTGGTTCAGTAGCACAGGACTTAGAACAAGTTTGCCTACCTGGGCTTCAGTTCCTTCTTCTGATGAAGAGCTGGATGATTGGTCTCGAATGTCCATCAATCCATTCAAGAAGTCGCTAACGAGTGCCTACTCTATGCCTGAATTGAACTAGGTGCTGTGGATATAATGGTGAGAGCAAGATATAGTTTCTGTCCTCATGGAGCTTATGGAGCATGGAGGTGACAGCTGTCAATTAATAATTCCACAAATAAACATGTATTTATAAACCATTGTAGGTGCTATGAAGGAAAAGCACAAGGTGCCACAGGAACAGTTAACAAGAGGTAGTGGTCCAGTGGGAGCAAATGTGGTGGATATGTCAGTATGAGGGGATGGTACAGGAGTTAACTAAACAAGGAGGAAGAGAGTGCAGCACATTCCAGGCAGAGATATGGCAAATGTAAAAGCACTAAGGCAGATTGGAAGTTATGTGGAGAGAAATGACTGAAGACCAGTAAGGCTGAGATAGACCGCACTGGGAAAAGGGGCCCCAATGAAGCTGCAGAGGTAGACAAAGGCCAGACTGGTGAAGCCTTCCTTGTAAGCCAAGTTAAGGACCTTGAACTGTATGCTTAGTACAATTAGAAAGTTTGAAAACACTGGAGTGGCATGAGACTAGCATTTTAAAAAGGTCACTGTGGCCCCCTGAGAAGAGAATGGATAGGAGGCAGTAGAAACAAGTGGGGGAATCTTTCCAGGCAAGAGATGAGAAGGGCATAACTTAGAAGAAGGTGGTGGCAGAGGACAGAGGGAAATAGATAACCCTTCCAAGCTTGCCTCTGACATGTTTCCTTGTGACCCTCAGCCTTCCAGCCATCCTGGAACTGACCTTGGCCCTTCCTGCACTAGGTCCTTGTTTCAACCTCACACATAGTACGTTATTTATTCTGTCTTAGTTACTCATTGTTTTAGTTGCCCCACCATATTGGAAGCCTCTTATAGTAATTATACTGTCTTGCTCATCTTTTTTTCCCATAAAATTATTTTTAATATCCAGAATTTATAATATGAAGGCCAGGGCCTTCTCCCAGATTCAAGTTTATAAATTCTCAATTGGCTTGTGAGACCAGTCGGTAAACTTCTTTCTTCTTTTTGTCTAATTTAGTTTCTGGAAAGACTTCATTCAAACCCTCAATGGTCATCTGATCAAATGGAATTATGTTCTTCATCTTCTCCAGCTCTTTCTCAAATGGCTCAGTCTTGGCCTTTGAGAGAGACAAGAACTCAGCACAGCTTTTCACATCCTCTTTTTTCTCAGCATCCACCAGGCACCGTATTTATCCTTTGTCACAGGAAACTTCAGGGTGTTAAACTCCTCAAGGTCATCTACCAAGCTGGCCTTCACCATATTGGCCTCGTGGTAAGCTCAGTCAATAGCAGGTGGGTTCTCAGGTAGAGCAGCCAACCAGGAAGTCAGGGTCTCATCCCAGGATTTCAGGGAGTTAGCAATGGACTTCTGCCTTTGAGGTATCTCCCCAAAAGCTAATCAGTCAGTGGCTTTCAGAGCAAGTTTTCGCCCAGCCATGTTGAGGTCCTTCACCGACCCCAGCCTTACTCATCTTTTTTATCCCCTGAAAAACACCCAGCTTTACAAATAATGGGTGCATAGTGGGTGTTCGGGGCGGGGGATCCATGCTTTCCTTGATGGGCAGCTTTATAAGCTGGTGAGACACCCATCCCAGGGGCAGAGCTGAGGGATTTCTTGGCAGGCCTAAGTGGTCTCTAGCCTGTATGTCATTTAATTTTCTCTACCGTTCCTGAGGGAACAAAGGAAGGAGAAGGGCTGTGATGGGAGGTGGAGGAAGAAAGAGTACCTCTTCTTTTAAGATCATATTTCGGAGCCACATTCTTCTCTGCTCCTGCGGTGATCCTGCCCACAGAATTCTCACACACACAGAGTTGCGTGGTTGTTTCAAGTGCTATAGGACAGTGGGAGAAAATTCTCAACTGTCAAGATCATAGGCTGAAGCAGGTAAAGTAATAACCTTTTTCCAGGTGGTTATTACTTGCTCTCTGAGCTTCAAGGTGCTGATCCTCATGGTCAGGGGTCCTGTTAGCAACCTCTCTCTATCCTCTCCTATAAGGCTGATGGACCTGCTTCAGCTTCTTCGTGGCCTTTGTAAGAGCACGATTCTAGCTTATTTGGATCCCACATATAGCTTTTCGGTGTGGGGTTGAAACTCTCATTTGAGCTGCCAGTTTCTTAAAAAACTAAGAGCCTTATGTTGGGTTCTCTTTCCATGAATTCCATTTTCCCAAGTTTTCTTCTATTTTGTACTCATAGGGACTTAGTCATTCCCTGAGTTCGGGGACTTCAGAACAGTACACCATAGATTTTTGTTTTCCCTCATCTACTTTGTTAAAGAAAACAAAAGGAACTTCAGCTCTCCCCAGCATCCTTCTTTTGTCCTCAGAGCCTACATGTAGCTTTCTCCACTATAATTCTTTTACAGGGCCCTGTAGTGGATGGTACTTCACTGGGAAGTCCTTATTGTCTTCAATTAGACTCCTGACAATTCTTCCTAGCAACCCCCTCCCCTAAGAGGCACATTTAAACTTGGAAGCTAAGACCTTTTCATGGGATCCCCTTCATTCCATATTTTTTTTTCTGGCAACAGTGATATTTTGCTCTGGCTGACAGTTTTTCAATCTGCAATTAGAAAATACTAGCACTAGAAGTAACCTTAGAGATCATCTAAATTCTTATTTGTACTCTTATTCTATTATTAAGAACTCCAAAGGCCTGGTGAGTCAAGCAGTTCGCCCTAAGTCAGTTCATTATACAGTGCTCGTGACTAGTCTCTTTGTCTTCAAAGCCTAACTCTCTACTCTACGCTTTATAATTCTCTTTCTGTATTCTCTACTGAAAGTCATATGGCAGGACAAAGACAGTGTGTACTCACAGAGCATTGCATCAATCATTCATCAAATATTTATTGAACACCTATATAAACATGGCACTATGCTGGTGCATAACTAATACACATAAATGGCCCGATTTAAATGCAAACTAAGTATGATTAATTATTGTTAACCATTTATGAATTCTATGTCATTTTCCTAAGAATGGAAGAAGTAAAAATAAAAATTTGTAGTTCTATAATGTACAGAATGTCATTTTAGGAAGGACAGGGAGAATGCCATCTCTTTGTTGTGCTGAGTTATGAATTTCTTGAATTTTATATAAATGTTTTGTTATACAAAGAGATGGGTTAAGTTTTAGTGTTTGTGAAAAAATATATTGGGAATTAAGGCCATTCTCAGAACAAGCTATGTGGTGGATAGGAGGTTGGGAAAATTTAGATTTTTAGAAGAAAACTGTCATAATGCTAATTCCCCCTGAATTAACATTCCCCCTGAATTAATTCCCCCTGAATTAAATAAACAATCTGTTTATTTGTTTGTTTAATTTATAGGTAGCTTAGTATTATAGCTTTAAAGGACTGGATGGCTGTGCACTGTCTGAAACTGCTCTTGACTTCATTGGAGGGAATATAAAAAATAGAGGTCTTTTCTCAGCAACCTTTTCATTAACTGCTCCCCTTCAGATTTAGCCATCTGTGGTCATTTTAAATAGCGAGCATTGGAGACAATAACCAAGTCTGACAGTAATCACAAAGGTGGAAGCGACTGTGCCCAAACCACATCCCAGGGTCAAAAGGATCTTCATCGATTTGGAGATAACAATCATGATGTGATGTTGAAAGAGCACTGGTTCAAAGTCAGAAGCTTAGGTGCTCTCCCTCGGTCCATCTCTTCATTGCTGTGTGACATTGGGCAGGCAGCCTAACCCTATGAATACTATCCTCACCTCTCAGATAAAAGCTACAGCATGGTGTTGTTTTGACAATCAAATAAGATCACTAACATAAAAGTGCTTTGAAAACTCAAAGACCTTTGGAAACATAAGTCAGTTTTATTCCAAAACTCCAGAATTTTGACCAGTAACAGATATTTTACCTTGCAAAAATTAGTGTTTCCTTCTTTTGTGTGTGTTGGGTGCCTGCGTGCATATTTTACATTTTACTCTGTTTAAAGGACTTCTGTTCCCCTTCCTTTGAAATGGCAGGAGACAGACTCAGTGTTGCTGAGAAATCGCAGGATTCTCTTTTCCCTTCAGGAACTGAGAATAGGACCAAATTTCATTAGAGAGATGCAGCCTGGTGAACACAATGAAGTAGCAGCCGTTGGACGGCCACCAGTCATCTTCTTTTCCCGGAGTCCTGGGAACACTTCACACACAGCTGATGTGAGATCTCCAGTCCTGTCTGCAATATTTCCAGGTGGTGGCTGATGCTAAATTTTTTTTGTCAGTGCTGTAGAGTCTGTTGTGTCATGGGAGAGAGGACTAAAGATCCCTTTGTAATGCTGGATTGCACGGAGCTTACTTTTTCACATTCCATTGGTTCATTCAATAAGAATTCATTGAGTGGGAACCATGCTGGGTGTTAGAGACACAGGCTGATGTGGTTGGGAAGATGGAGGCCATGGGATAATTACATTACATGTTCATACAGTTCTGGGCTGAGGTCGTTGAAACTGGAGTACTTCCTCCATAACCATGTCTCCTTACCTGGCGGAAGGCTTGTGTCTCAGGGAGGACAGATACAAAATGGTGGAGATTCTGTTAGCTTGACCAGTGTAGACCACTCTTTTCAGCCCCACTATCCCCCGCCTCTGGTCAGCATTTAGCATTGTGAAGATAATAGAGTGAAAAATTAATACGGCGCTTGTCTGAGGCAGCAGCAAGCAGTTTATTTCAGTATATTTATTTGGCAAATGTTTAATTAACATGCAAGATCTTTGTCCTCAATCACCTTAAATTCTAGATAGGGACGCAGTAGTCATACAATGTAGAGATTCCTAACCTAGGGCAGAAGTTATATTGCAAAGGGCCTGCAATAATACACCAAACATAGTCTGAAAAAATGATATGCTCGTGCATATATATGCTATTTTGAAATGCATGTAGGAGGTGTGATGATTAATAAAATACAAAAGCTATTAAATTCATCATCACTTTATCATTTTGTATTTTACTTTTGCCTGTGTGATTATTTTATTATATGTCTCTCCCTACTACAGTGTAAGCTCCATGAATCTGTTTTTACACTCCATTAAGCCCCTGGGTACTCAAAGAACATTTGTTAAATGTTGATTAAATATATTTTCTCAACCAATAGGTTGAGAAATTACAAATATCATGTGCTGCCCCTTGAAATTTTATAATGTTACAAAGCTGTCCGCCTTTGGGTTGAGGTTGAGACTCTGAGTGTGGGTCAATAAATGAAAGATAAATAAGATAAAGATTATGGACCCAGTTAGAAGGGGCAGGGCACAAAGACTGATGGGTTAAGAAACAATTAACTGAGGAACGTCACCTCTGCCTTCCTCTCTCATTGTCTTGCATTGCTTCATACTCCTTCCATTTCCAAAATTTCTAACGAATCTTGTCTCACATGAGCTTTACAATAGCACAATGAGTAACCAGGTAAGAAGTGGGGCAGAGTGACGGTTGCCTGGTTCTTTTCTCTTAAGCCTTTACAGAGTTGCCCATGCTTTGAAGGGCACAGCTGGCATGGACAAAAGAGATCCTCTGGTCCTACAAGCATGGTTTTACACTAAGGAAACAGAACGAAGCAAATGCTAAGGCTCCCGTCCGAGGTCATAGGGCTAGATGGTGATAGAGGCTGCACTAGAATCTAGTCAGCCTCAGACTTTTCCCACCACTCTGCTGCCTCTTCGTTGGGTCAGGCTCATCAGCACTCAAATATTTGATTTGGGAGAGAGTGTAGTAAATCCAATGAATTAAGGGAGTATAGATTTAGATTTATACTTTAGGTATCAACCTTCTGTTTTCATTCAGTCTTTCAAAATATATGCTCCTTCACACTAGCAACAGCTCAAGTGTCATCCAAAAATACAACTTAGACTGTGAACTAGATGTTAATGTTTATCTAATTCTACCGAAGATCACAACCTTTAAGTCAGCATGCATTTATTCTGATAAGTTATTATAAATATGCTACTCACCTTAATAAGAGTGAGTAAATATGTTCTTTCTTCACTGTTTGGGCATCCTTTTGACATAACAATGCCCTTCTGAAGCCTATGCCATTACTAATTCTGCATTAACAAAGACAAAAACATAAAACACTGGATTGTAATAAATATTTGGCAAGGCAGAGAGTCACTATTTTAAAGGAAAATTGTCTCAAGGCGCTTTAGTGCTTTCCTCTGCTATGGGTACAGAATTACTTAAGGGCACATTGCTAAGAGGACCTCTATTACATCTATTATTGAGATTTATAAGAACACTAAAAGGTATATCCAAACCTAACTCCATCAATAGTGATGCGAATTAATGTGATTCTAATTATTCCACTTGGGGTTATAAATAGTCATGCAAATTATCTATTATAATGGACACAGACTCTGCATATTTTAAATATGTGTGCAGAAGAACATGATGTATATATTGATGTCATGACAAAAGCAAAATATCATCTACAGAGGGAATATTCTGACCCGAGTTAAACATACAGCCTCTAGTGACACATCTACTCTTATTGTTGAAGAAGAAATGTATACTACCAACTACAGATTTAAGGGCAGATGGTTAAAATATTTTCCAACACCTTTCAATGGCCTTGACTCACAGTCTTTATCAGCAACCTGAATAGTACTTGTAAGACCATCCCTGGGTTCATCCCAGTTATTTGGTGAAAAGTGAGGAGATTAAGAATTGATACTGGAGAACAGCTCATGCATGGAGAAATTAGAAAAATGTATCATGGCAGCATGATTAATGAACATTTCAGTAGATTCTGAAGGGAGAGATTTCTACACAGGTAGGAGTGAATTTGAGTCCATGCTATAAAAGTATGTGATCACAGCATAGAATATTTTTTAAATCAGTTTTCATTATTCTACTACCGTTGTCCCAGTTTTTCCCCCTTTTCCCTCTTCCACCCATCCCAACCTCCTGCTCCTCCAGTCAGTCCCCACACCATTTTCCATGTCCATGAGTCATTCATACAGAGTCTTTGACTAATCCCTTCCCCTTATCTCCACCATTCTCCGTTCACTCTCCCTTCTAGCCACTGTCAGTCTGTTCCCTATGACCTCGGTTCCATTTTGTTCTTTAGTTTATTTTGTTCATTAGATTCCTCCTATAGGTGAGATCACATGGTTATTTGTCTTTCACTGACTGGCTTATTTCACTTAGCATAATATTCTCCAGTTTCATCCATGCTGTCACAAAAGGTAGGAGTTCCTTCTTTCTTCCTGCTGTGTAGTATTCCATTGAGTAAATGTACCAAAGTTTATTGATCCACTCATTTATTTATGCACACTTAGGCTGTTTCCAACACTTGGCTATTGTAAATAGCACTGCTATGCTATTGTAAACATACTTGGTTGTATGTTTAAACAAAGGTGCATAAGTTCTTTTGAACTGGTGTTTCAAAATTCTTAGGGTATAATCCCAGCAGCAGAATTGCTGGGTCAAAAGGCAGTTCCATTTTTAGTTTTTTGAGGAAATCCCATACTGTTTTCCACAGTGGCTGGATCCTTCTGCATTCCCACCAACAGTACACTAGGGTTCCCTTTTCTCTGCACCCTCACCAGGACTTGTTCATTGATTTATTAATGATGGCCATTCTGACCAGTGTGAAGTGGTATTTCTTTGTTTTTAAATAGCATCTCTCTGATGGCTAGTGATGTTGAGCCTCTTTTCACATGCCTGTCCGCCCTGTGTATGTCCCTCTTGAGGAAGTGTCTGTTCGATCCTTTGCCCATTTTTAAATTGGATTGTTTGTCTTCCTGGTGTTGAGTCTATGAGTTATTTATAGATTTTGGAGATCAAACCCTTGTCCGAGGTATCATTGAAAAATATGTTCTCCCACATAATCCGTTCCCTTTTCATTTTGATGATGGTTTCTTTAGCTGTGCAGAAGCTTTTTAGTTTGATGTAGTCCCATTTGTTTATTTTTTCCTTTATTTCCCTTGTCCTAGGAGATATATCAGCTAAAATATTGCTATGTGGGATACCTGAAGTTTTCCTGCCTATGTTTTCCTCTAGGACTTTTATGGTGTTACGACTTATATTTAAGTCTTTTACCCATTTCAAGTTTATTCTGGTGTATGGTGTAAGTTAGTGGTCTGGTTTCATTTTTTTTTCATGTACCAGTCGTCCTCCCAACACCATTTATTGAATAGCCTATTTTCACCCCATTGTATGCAGATGCCCCCTTTTCCATATATTAATTGACCATAGAGACTCGGGTTTATTTCTGGGTTCTCTATTCTGTTCTACTGATCTAGGTGTCTGTTTTTATGCCAGTACCAGTCAGTTTTGATTACAGTGGCCTTGTAATATAGTTTGACATCAGGTATTGTGATCCCTCCAACTTTGTTCTTCTTTCTCAAGATTTCTGAGGCTATTTATGGGTCTTTGTTGGTTCCATGTAAATTTTTGAAATATTTCTTCTAGATTTGTGGAATATGCCATTGGTATTTTAATAGGAATTGCATTGAATCTATGGATTGGTTTGGGTGGCATGGACATTTTAATAATGCTAATTCTTCCAATCCAGGAGCACAGTATGTGCTTCAATTTATTTGTATCCTACTTAATTTCTTTCTTCAGTGTTCTATAGTTTTCCAAATACAGGTTAAATTTATTTCTAGGTATTTTATTTTTCTTGTTGTTATAGTAAATGGGATTTTCCCCATAGTTTCTCTTTCTGATGTTTTATTGTTGGTGTACTAAAATGCCTTTGATTTCTGAATATTGACTTTGTATCCTGCTCTTTTCCCAAATTCACTTATTAGGTTGAGTAGGTTTTTTTGATGGAGACTATAGCATTTTCTATGTAAACTATCATGTCACCTGCAAATAATAACAGTTTTACTTCCTCCTTTCCAAGTTGGATGCCTTTTATTTCTTTTTCTTGTCTGATTGCTGTGGCTAGAAATTCCAGTACTATGTTGAATAAGAGTGGTGAAAGTAGACATCCTTGTCTTGTTCTTGATCGCAAGGGGAAAGATTTTAGTTTTTGCTTGTTGAGTATGATGTTCACGTTAGGTTTCTCTTATGTGGCCTTTATTATGTTGAGCATTCTGTTGAGTTATGCTCCCTCTATTCCTACTTTGCTGAGTGTTTTTATCACAAATGGGTACTGGATTTTATCAATTACTTTTCAGCATCTATTGATGTGATCATGTCATTTTTATCCTTCATTTTGTTTACGTAGTATATTGCATTTATTGATTTGTGAATATTGTACCATCCTTGCATCCCTGGGATGATATCACTTGATCATGCTATATGATCTTTTTAATGTATTACTGAATCTGGATTGCCAATATTTTGTTGAGGGTTTTAGTATCTATGTTATCAGAGATATTGGTCTGTAGTTTTCTTTCTTTGTTGTGTCTTTATCTGGTTTGGGGATTAGGATGATACTGGCCTCATAAAAAGAGTTTGGGAGTCTTCCCTTTTCTTGTATTTTTTGGAATAGTTTGAGAAGGATAGGAGATAGTTCTTCCTTAAATGTTCAGTAAAATTCACCTGTGAAGTCATCCGGTCCAGGGCTTTTGTGTGCTTGCAGTTTTTTGATTATTGCTTCAATTTCACTAGCTGTTATTGGCCTACTCAGGCTTTCTGCTTATTCTTGATTCCATTTTGGAAGATAGTATATTTCTAGAAACTTGTCCATTTTGCCCAGGTTGTCCAATTTCTTGGCATATAGTTGTCCATACTAATTTCTTACAATTCTTTCTATTTCCGTGGTAGAGTTGTAACTTCTCTTTCATTTCAGCACTGAATACCTTAGTGAACTTTGCCATTGAATGATTTAAGAAATTTAACTCATGTCAAAAGGTTTTTCATGGATATCTTACTTTATAACTCTCTTTCCAGGTCCTTCTTGATAAAATGGTGTTATTATTAGGTCTCTGTGGTCCTCAAATATGAAAATTCATTTAGATGAAGATGAACACAACCCTGATTTTTACATAATCCCAATGCCATATTTATGTTCTCAAGAATTTATTTCAAATATGTATTTTCTTGTACCATGTGGCTGCAAAGAATTAATATTTTTCCAAGTCAGAATAATTAGGAGAATATACTGTGTTTTCCAGGTTTTTTTAAAGAAGCAAGTTCATTATCAATGTGCTTTAAATAGTTTTATATATAGATAAAATTAATGTATAGCTTATTTTCTTTTTCTATGGGTTATTTTAAATATAATTGAAGATCTCTAGGTTTATTTTATTTACTAAGACGCGATTCATGATTGTTTAATGTTTTGGTCTGTGTTTTGCCTCTAATAGTCCAATCTCAGGTGGTATTTGGGCTTCAAAGGCAGCCATGGGTCTTGCTGCTGTATATACATACTCAAGGAGAGCTGCATTTGACTTGCAAACACACTCTTTGGTATTCACTTGATATGCGATCATCTCATATGTGTGTTTGTATTTTTTCGTAAGCAATCATTTCTTTTTACTCTATGTATTTAAAGTCTCTTGCTTTTACCATCTCCTTCCTATTTCTTTTGAAAGGGCTTATTCTCTGAAATGTTACATCAAGGTCATCTTGATTCACTGACGCAATCATTGTGCACATGTACCTCTGCTTCAGAGGGTTTTAATGATGAAAGGTATCTTTCCCTACCCATGACAATATTCCTTGACATTCTAATCCACAAATACCTGCAAATCAGATGTTTATGAATTTAGCCACACTACTTCGAGTTAAGAAAGAGACCTAAGAAAATGAAGGATAGCCAATAAGTTAAAATCTTTGCTTGCCCTTAGATTTTTCCACACCTAATAATCGCTACTGTCAATTCAAATAAATTCAACTACAAAATGGTACATAAAGAAGTAACTTTTATGTCTTTCTCCAGAGTCCTTTCAAAGTATGTCTTTTTAGCTTTAAAAATATATACATTGTGCAGAAACCACAGCAGCAGATCCAAAACAGAAAAAAATCATGGAAAAGGAATAATGAGATATAGTGAAAGAATCCCAAATCAGTACCAGCTGGTGAACAATTAGGTTCAACTGCTACCAGGTGTGTAGAAGAGCACACATGTGATGTTACCTTTTGTCGATGTGCCTTCTGAAAGGACTTTTGGTTGCAAAATTCCCAGAGTATCCAGGATGTTTAGAGGAAATGCTTTGTGTGTGTGTGTGTGTGTGTGTGTGTGTCTGTGTGTGCGTGCATCCCTATAAGATAAAGCTTATTCTTTTTATACATCTTTTAAATCAAATATTTATGTTACACAAATCATGGAGACGTGGGTGGAGGGGAGTGAAAGGGAGAGTTTGGGTTCACAAACTTGGACCTGCAGGTTTGCCTGGAAGGCTTCTGCGCTGATAAACCCATCAAAGTGCAAATATATATGTGTATATATATGAAATAATACATATAAATAAATATATAAATAAATATATATGTAAAATATACATTTCTCTATTAACCTAAATACATATGTGCATATATATATTTACATTAATTCTTGGGTATGGTTTCAAACATTCATGAGCTTTTTGAAAGAGTCTGTGACTTCCCTCTCAAGTTTTAAATTGGTGCGGTCAAAAACTCATGAACTTCTAAGTCAATCAGCCCTGCGTTCAGGTCTCTGCATTTTTACAGTAAGTCTTCACTTAATGTCATCAATAGATTCTTGGTAACTGATTTTAAGCTTAATGACTTACAACGAAACCCCTTTTACCACAGGCTAATTCATGAAAGTAGAAGTTCAGTTCCTCCAGAGAATTTCTGGTCACAAAAACATCACTAAATTTCTAAATAAAGACCCGAAACACTTCTAATATTAAACACCGGAGTAAATGTGAGACACACACACACACACACACACACACTTAAGAAAGATTAATGAAAACAAGTAAGATAATTATTTTCCAACCTGCTTCTTCAGTTCAGGGTTGCTGGAGACTATAGCCTATCCCAACAGCTCAGGGCACAAGGCACGACACACCCTGGACAAGACACCCTTCCATTCAGGGCCACTCACACCCACCCACACCAACTCCGACTGGGACAATTTAGACACACCAATGAACCTCACCTGCACATCTCTGGGATGTGTGAGGAAATGGGGCACCTGGAGAAAACCGACACATACAGGGAGACGGTGCAAACTACATCCTGACAGCCCCAGCTGGGAATCGATTTTTAATTCTCATCAACATTATAACAAAATGATGTTGAATGAAACAACATTATTCAAGGACCTTCTGTACCTGACCTTTCTGAACACGTTTCTTCATTTAAAAAATAAGGATGGTGTTACTGACCTCATTTGCTTATTTGATTATTTAAAGCTTTATTTTCTTCCAAATTGCAATGTGCAAGTTAACCACTTGGGAGCTTATTACAATGAACATTGTTCCACTAGGCCTGGGGTGGCACATGAAACTCTGCACGTCTAAGAATCTCCCAGATGGTGTTGATGCTATTGGTATGCCTACCACACTTTAAGTGGTAAGAATTTAAAACACTGGTTCTCAAATTTGACTGCACATTGTAATTACATGGAAAGTTAAAAAAAATCTGATATCTGGGCCTCACCCCCAAGGTTCCTGATTGACTTGGCACGGGGTGCAGCGAGGGCATCGGGGTATTTTAAAGCCCCCCAAGTGCTCTGAGTGTACCGTGCAGCCTGAGAATCACTGATTTAGAGCACAGTGCCTGACACACACAAGTATTATGTGCCCCACAATCATTAGTCTCCTTAGGAGGCTCCTCAATGATCGAGGTAGGGTAATGGAAAATAAAAGACTGACATATCCATTCCAGTGGTATAAGAACTGCAAAGATTGCTAGCAGCTAGGCAAATTGAATCCCATTGTGCAATATAATTGCTCTGAGACCAAGGCTGAGGTTTCTTATCATTTTTGTGTTTCTTATATTTAGACAATTGGGAAAAAAGGGATAATTATGTTTTAACCTCACATATTTGTTGGGAAAATTAATGTTTATAAAATATTTTGAGGCTGGTGGATTAAAGGGTATTCAAGACATTTAAAATATACAAAGGGAATAAATGGATGCTCTAAAAATTTTCAGTAATTGACTCAAAACAAGGGCAGTTCGTGCTGGGGCAACAAAAAGAAAGGTGGTGGTGAGGGTAGGCTGATCCTGGCATGTTTTCTTAAGATACTTTGAAAAATGACACAAAAGTTTATATTGGTTCATTTTACTGGCCTTGATAATTTTTATAGGCTTTCTTTTCTACTGGAAGCCTAAATTTCAACTCATAATCTAGGTTTTTGAAGTCTCCTTACCCAGGCACAGGCTGTGGGAGCCACCCCTGACTAAGCTGTTATTATCACCGATCCCTGCCAGAAAGAACTCCCAGCCTTTCATAAGAGACCCTTCAGAAGTGTTTGAAGCAAATGCTTTGAAATTGGTAAGTGTTGATCTCATTTATGGGTGTCCAAATTCTTTGAGAGTGAAGTTCATTACTATAAAACATCAAATATCTGGGAAGGTTATTAATTGAGGCAGGGTCCACGATGGTATGGTGCATGTAAAAGGGAATGAGAGCCTCTGTGCGCCGGATTCACATAGATTAGAGACAGGACACCTGGCCAGGCTTCTCTTCCCCCCTCCGGTATCTTCCCTTTTATTTACCCCTTCAGATTTTTGATGGTAACAGCGGAATATTACTGGACCCAGAGCATTGCATTATTGCTTGTAGTTTCCCTTCACCTTGCACATCATTTTGTAAATAGTCCTTTATTAAGCCCTCCTTAGATTATTCTTATTTGGCATAAATAGACACACCGTGAGAACCAGCACCTCATCTCTCTCATTTACTGTATATTCATTAGTGTTTCCTACATAAACAAATGAATAAATGTTTGAGCCTCCCCTTCACTAGCTGCATTTGTACACTTGACCTAAAGATGTTGATTACCTACCAGAGGGGCAGCTCTGTGAACAACAGTGGTCTCCTTGCAGTTAAACTTATCTAAGAATTAGGCGATAGATAGAACTTTTCCATGTCCCTTTTGCTTAGATTTATTTTTAAATTCTTAAAGTTATATGGAATTTTAAAGAATATGGTATAGGAATTTCACTAACATGAATATGTTGTGAACATTCCTCTTGCATGCCAAATTACCCTTAAACACAAGCAGAATCTGTTGCCAAAATTAGCTAAGTAGTGTTCAGGAGGTAGAAGGGTCACCACTGCTCTTCCCCATCTTGGGACAAAAATCACTTTTTTTTTTGGTGTTCAATTTGAGATTCTGGTTGTTCATATTAATGGGAATTCATGTTTCCTAGTTACTTTACAAATTTTTCTAAGTGGCAACTTAATCAAGTTTGTGAGTGAGGGCTTCTCCAAAGAGGCTTTGATGTATTCGGGAAGTCAGGTCTCTACAGTCCCTTCCCCATTCCTGCCTGCCTTTTCCAGCTCTTCTTTGCTGCTGCCACTACAAGAAAGTTCCACTGTCATTGCTGGATCCTGGCTTTGGACAGTTCTTACATTGGAAGATAAACCTGGTGTTATGGACTGGATTGGGTGACCCCAGAATTTATAAGTTGAAGGCCTAGCCCCTAGGACCTCAGAATGTGATTGTAATTGGAAAGAGTCTTTGAAGAGGTAGTCAAGGTCACAAGGGTGGGCCCTAAACCAACATGACTTGTGTCCTTATAAGAAGAGGATATTGGGATACAGATGAACATGAAGGAAGACCATGTGAGACTAAGGGTTTCCTTATAGTTTTGTGGGCCAAAAGTCCAAGATCAATGTGTGAGCTGGGATTGTTACTCCTGAAGTCTTCTCCTCTTGGTTTCTCCATGGCCATTTTCTCTACATGTCTTCACATGCTCTTCCTATGGTGAATGTGTGTGCATGTCCATATCTCTTCTCATAAACACAATAGTCAAGTTGGATTAGGACCCACTCTAATGATCTCATTTAACCTTAATCACTTCTTTAAAGACCCTAAGTCCAAACACATTCTGAGGTACTGTGGGTTAGGTCTTCAACATGTGAATTTTGGGAGAAAACATTCAGGCCATAACAGGCATGACATTTTATATAAGCTGTAACCTCAGAAAACATTCAATTGCAACTTTTTTCAGCTTCCTTTGATGGGCATAGAAACCTATATTGGCCCTGTTTTCAAGCAAAGAGACAGGCTTCAGTCTCCACATTCTTTAGCCCAATCGTTCTGCAGGTATGTTCCTGATTGCCCCTGCCTGTTTCTAGACGTAAACCTAACACACTGTTGCTCCTGTCCCACTGACTTCTTTGTGCTTCTAGTTCAGGGAGACAACTGCCTTATTTTGAGCTTAGCTCATCGATGTGTGAGAGAATCATCAATCAGTTGCAGCTCATATGTCCCGCAATTGGGGAAGGGCCTGCAAACCAGGCATGTGTCCTGACTGGGAATCGAACCAGTGACCTTTCGGTTTGCAGGACAATGCCCAACCCAGTGAGCCACACCAGTTAGGGCTCATTTTTGTATGTTTGGATTGTGGCAGAGAGTTGTCAATGAATAACTTAATAGTACCATTTTACTGCAGTTTGCAATATTATTTTTTAAAGAAAAAAATAAAACTTTGTCGATACCAAACTTCACAGGAGGTTCAAATATGACCATTTGATCAAGTCTGTGGTTAGAAGTCTATCTAAACATCCTACTAAATTAACGTGATTACTAATAAACATAGAAGAGTAATGAATCCAACAATGTTCTTCCAAATATGTATCCAGTTTATCTAAACACGCAGAAGTACAATTAAATTTCAAGCAGAGCCCAATTTTTAAACATTGCATAATGTAGCCAATTATTTTCCAATTAAATACTAGGGTACAAATTATTTTTGAAAGTTTGAATTATTTATGCTAATAGAGAGGAACATTGACAGGGATAATGCAAAAATGGTAAATTGCATATAATTTTTATTTTGTTTTGCTCTACATTTCTGTACTCTATTTAATCCAGGTGTTTGATGTGTTGGGAGTTTACACCATTACATTCAAATGATAAAAACGCATTCTGAATATCGGATTTGGAAAATTCCCCTGCTTCCCATTCTGTTTTATCACTTGCCAAAGTCTTCCCTGTTACTGATTCCATGCTCAAGAGAGATGTTGAATCAGTTCTGATTGATTCACAACATCTGGAACTCACCTTATCTCTTTCTAAGCTCATCCATGATCTGACTCACATCTTCCTTATGGAGCATATTAGAAGATAATGATGTGTTTGGCTTCCATGGCTTTATGCAATGTCTGACCTTAGGAGCAAGGGAGAGAAGTGTTCTAAAATCTTGCAGAGGTTATACGCAGACTAAGTCAACAGAACATAGAACTCTCATATCCTCTGTGAGTAACCCACAAAGGGACTAATGCATCATAGATTTGATTGTTATATTGCTGAGTGTTTATTGTGATGCTTTTGACAAAGACTTCAAATTGCTAGCAACCGGCTCAAGATTACCTGGGCAATGAAAGCAAAAAGACAAGTAAATCATACTTTGAACTGCTTTTGTGACTGCAAACATTACACAACATCTTGACATGATTTGCCACCTTCTGTTCACAGATCCCTGATAGGCATCCCCCTGAACATAGAAGAATGAATCTACTTGACCCTCCCAAAGAGTACAAGATCTTTGACAATCTACAAAAATTTACCAATATAGCATATGCTCTTAAAAATACATATTGAACTCCACTACTTGTCAGAACAGTTCTAGGCACTGAGATAGAGCAGTAAATAGGACCAGATTCCATCTTGGGAGTTGTTCAAAGCTTGGAGTTAATGTTTTCCAATTAAAATATGACTAAACATTTGGACCCATGAACCTATGCAGTGCTTTTAAACCTGCTTACTAAATGCTTTGAGATCTGAATGTTTAAATTCCACGTGAACTACTCTAATGCCTATGTAGATAAGTTGTGGTCAATTTTTCTCATAGAACTTTATGATTCTGATATTATTTTTTTGAAACACACAGGTCCAGTCCGTGATAAATATACTGGTTGTCTGTACTTAGATTATGTGAATTAGAAAGTCAAGGAAATTACCCAGACAATTTAGAAGAAAAAAAATGTTGTCAAGGAAAATCTGAGGTTTTCTTCCTCACACTCAAGGGTCCATTACTCAGATTCACAGAATAATAAGTAAATTTCTCTTTTGCTTTATGCACATGGACAAAACCATTGAGAAAAGGTTGAGAAGGCAGAGGTAAATGAGTTTCACCTTTTCTAAAGTAAATAATGACTCTTTTCCATAACCTCAGTTTTATTATTTAACACTATGCCAGTAATTTACCATAATAAATATACTATAAAAACCATTCATATGGACATTGGTTTCTGAAGTTAAAAATGCAGAGCCAAGTTTAGTAAGGAGCTGAACAAAATTTGCATGGGAATTTTATGTGGTTCTGAAATCATATATGCGAATTTAGTACTGGCTTGCAATTAATAATCTTTTAGGACATTATGTGTGCAGAATATTGCTAAAAATATCATATATAGCTTTGTGTACTCCAAACAGTCTCCAATTATTTAAAATTAAACCTCAACTCAGTGTTTTTCAAATTGTGATTTTTGAATCTTCTACCTCTGAGACACTTGACTGAGTTCCACATCAGACCTTCTGAATCAGAATCTTTACAAATTGTGCTTAATCCTGGAATCTATGTTTGAAATAAACTATCCGGATGAACCTAAAACATGCTATGGTTTAAATTTCTCTCTTAGCCTTATCCTGTCTTCAGGCACTTACTTTGCTGCTGTTTGAAATTATCTCCTGGCTTATATATAATTTACATTGTTTTATTAATTTTTAAAAAATGTTAACTTCAGTTTAGGCAATTGAAAAACATCAAAGAAAAAATATTCACTATTGAAGGTTTTTTACATCTTGAAGAATAGTTCACGTGATGTGAATAATGGCTGCTTAACCTCATCCATATTTTCCCAAGGCTGACTAATTCTAATAATTCAATTTGGCAAATATGGTTTTGTAAACAGATACTACAATTAAGCTCTTAAAACACAAAACTATTTTCCTTTGACTTGTATAATAAAAGGGAAAGGAACTTAATATGCATAGTTGACTAGAATGATGACACCTATAAATCATCTGTTTTTTAATCAATTGCATTCTTTCGTAACACAAATGAATCTTGGAGTCCCAGATAGCACAATTTCCACAGAGAATCATGTTTTTAAAAGTGTCCAGCCCACAAATACAATAAAAAATGAGTTCCAATAGCACATTAAAGGGGATCCCTTGATTAAGTTTCTAAAAAGTCCTTCCTAAATTCTCCAGTTCTTCTGCGGCTCTGAAGCTGTTGCTGAACATCCCACATCATAAATTCTAAATTCCCTTTCCATCTCCAGCCAGACTATCTTTTCTCCTCTTCCTTCCTGATCCTCACTATTATTTAAATATAAACAGTTTTTGTGGATAACCTTCCTTTTCTCCTCTCTTGCATCTCACAAATCCCTTGATTTTCGTAGGTCAGAAGATCTGAGAACTTGATTGACAGATGCTCTCTATTTCTCACTTCATGTAAATAATTAGGAGCTGACTGAAAATATGATCGTACACCTGAAAGTTTTGATGGTGGTTTGAGATTTAAAAATTCCATTGTCATCAATATATTTCTTTAATATTACTTTTACCAAAGTAAAGTAAAGTAAAGTTTTACTTTAGCTGTGTAAGTTCTATGAAATAATTTTTTTCATTTTTCTAATTTTGGCACCTATTAAGTGATGTAAAATTTGGTGGACTATAATTTCAATATCTACTGTGAAATATGATATGTAATTAAAAACAGAATGCTACATAGTACATATTTATTGCAGATTCTAGACCGCAGCAGAAATATTTTCATGTTAGTGTTGGTACTTTCACAGGTAAGTGTGATCTCAGCACCACGGAATCATATATGGACCTCAGATTTTTGCCACAGGGCAATTTTTATTACATGTTTTGCCTTCAATTTACTTTAATAACACTTAATAATAATACTATGTTGCATTTATGCAGCATCTTTTATCAATGATCACAAAGCTCAACATAAACATTAATTTTTAAAATTCTCTGGAAGGTCAATATTTTTAAGCTTATTAAAATTTTAATAAAAATATAAATCCATGTTGTCTGGAGTTAATATGCTCAATAGCTTAGTTTGTCAGAGAATAGAAGCTGTTACAATTTTTGTTTCTGGATTTTGAAATTCAGTGTTTATTAAAAGTAAAACAAAGGACCTTTTTTCTGAGTACAAAGTAATATATATTCATTGTAGAGAAATCTGGAAAGTACTTAAAATATCAAGAAGAACATAAAAATTACCCACACTCTTATAACATAGAAGTGAGCACTCTTAATATTTGGTATATTTTCTACAAATCCTCTTTATATGCATGTATGCAAATATATATATTTTAAAACATTATATTATTACTAGGTGTATGTGTATGTTTATATATTTTTAGCTAATATAGTTAAAGCATTTTCAAATGTAAAATATTTTTGAACTCAGTTTCGTAGTGACTATATAATGAATACTAGGTGATACATAATTACTAACCTATTCACATACTTTTGAATGTTTAGGTTATTCCGGGTTTCCAAGATTATTAGTTATCTAGTAATGACTATTTCTATGCAAAGCATCTTTATGCTTACCTCTATTTCCTTAGATTGGATTTTAAAAGTGGAATTACTGTGACAAATGGCATTAAAATAATTTAGGCAATTTGCATGTGTTAAAAATTAATTTCCAAAAAGATTTTCTGTTTTACTTATTTGTCATCTTTTATTCACAACGTTAAAAGTTTAAAACTTCTGATAAAATAATCTGAAACTAAAGAAAAAAAATAATATCACAAAGATTAAGAGTTTTGGACTCAGTCATTCCCTGGTTTAAATTTTACCTGTGTGATTTCAGGCAAAATAATTAATTTCTGAGTCTCAATTCCACATCTGTAAGTTGGGGATTATAATGCCTATTTTATAGAGTTGCTGTAAGCTTTAAATAAAATGAGATATACAAAACAATTAGAAAAATTTCTGTAAATTTCTCACTGCATCATGCATCCCCATGGTAAATCACAATTATCCAGCCCCAGCTTAGGCCACCTCCGGAGTCCCTGACTCCCATACCCAGTTCCCTACTTGACATTTTGTTCCGCGTGTTTCTCAGGTACTCCAGTCATAAAGCTTTCAAAATCCTAGAATTTGACATAAATTCTACAAGTATTGTTCATATGCACATATGCAAATATATTTTCTTTTACAAAATTATATAATTATTAAATGTATTTTTTGGGTGTCTCCAGATAGATATTCTATCTATCATCGCTCTCTCCCTCTGTCTCTCTATCATCTCTCTAGATATTTGAAGTAATTTGTTCACGTGACTGGGGCATCTGACCAGTCCATTGTTTGCAGGACAATTTGGCACACTGGAGACCTGAGGAAGAACTGATGCTGCAGGTGGAGTATGAAGACAGCCTAGAGCCAGAATTCCCTCTTCCTCAGAAATCTCAGCCTCTTTCTCTTCAGGCCTTCAGCTGATTAGAGGATACCCACTTACATTATGGAGGGTAATTTGCTTTGTTCAAAGTCAGCTGAGTTAGGTGTTAATCTCATCTCATAAAATACCTTCATAGCTGCATTGAGACTGGTATTGACCAAATACCTGGGCACCATGACCTAGCCATTATCTAAAATTAATCATCACACTAAATGTATGTGTGTACTAATTGCTAATTAAATGACTCTTTACTCCCTAATTATGCCTTTTGCGGTTGTCCCCATCTTGCTTCCAGCATTTAACCAATTGTATAAGCCAGATGCCTGGAATTGATACAGCCTTCTTCTTATCAAATCTTTCACCAAGTTCTGTGTATTTCATTTTCTACATGTCGCTCCAATCTACCCTCTCTCATGCATGGCAGCCACCCTTGCCCCAGCCACCTCTGCCTCTAGTCTGGGCGGACAACTGCACTGTTTCCCCCTTGCCCTATCCAATCCATTCTAAACCTAGCAAGCAGTCAGCTTTAAAATCCAAGTTCCTGCTTAAGAAGTCGTCAAAAGTGTCTTATTTCTCTAGGAATAAAACTTGAATTCCTGCCATTACCTACAGGATTATGCATGCTCTGCTCCCTGTACACCCCTCTGAGCACACCTCTTGTCCTTTCCCCTATACTCAGTCCCCCACTCTCCCACATTGCTGTCTGTTTCAGTTCCTGGAAACTGCCTCACTCTCTACTACTTCAAGGCCTGTGGTAAGTTGTTTCTTCTATGAGGTCCCTTGTCCCCTAATTCTTTGCCTATCTGGGTCCTTCAAATTCCTAAGTCTTATATTAAATTTTCCATTAAGTGCAGCTTTCCCTGAATACTCTACTAAAGCTATCCTTTGTGTAGTACAGGTTCTTTGCCCCATATGAGTGACCACAATTTGTTATGCGTAAGTATACAGTCAGTTGCTTATCCAATGTCCCCCAGACTACTCTATAACTTCCATGAAGGCACCATGGGTCGTGGCTGCTTGGTTCCCCACCCATCACCTACAACACAGTCTGCATGCAGAGGGTGCTTGTTTGGCATTAAACAGGTGAAAGAATGGATGTAGACTTACTTAATATGTAAGAGCTGCTACATTTTACAATATTATTATTATTAAAAAGACAAGATTAGGATATAAGTTGTGATTGGTACACTGGGTTGAATGATGATCCTTAAAGAGGTAGGTCCATATCCTAATTCCCAGAACCCATGAAAGTCACTTTATTTGGAAAAAGGGCCTTTGCAGATGTAATTAAACCTCTTAAGATGAGATCATCCCCATTTATCTGGGTGGGCCCTACATCCGATGACAAGTATCCTTATAAGAGACTGAACAGGAGAAAACACAGACACACAGAAGAGAAGACCATGTGAAAATGGAGGCAGGGGTTGGAGTGATGCAGCCTCAAGAAATGCTGACAGCCACCAGGAGCTCAGAGAGACAGGGAGGGTTTCTCCCCAGGGCCTCCGGAGGCAGTGTGGCCCGGCTGATGCCTTGGCTGTGGACTTCTGGCCTCCAGAGCTGCGAGAGGATAAATTTCTCTTGTTTTAAATCATTCAGTTTGTGGTAATTTATTGCAAAATCCCTAGGAAATTAATACATTGGTGAAGAGTCTGGGCCTGAAGACTAGCATTTTGAATTTTTCAGCAACCTTTTAGTATAAGTATGTTTATATCATTTAAAAAATTATGTGTGTAAAATCTTAACATTGCTAATTCAGAATATAGACCACTGCATTGTAATACTCATTATCATCACCTAACACATAGATTAACACTTATTTGATTAGATAAAGGCAGGGTTGCATTTTTCTTTGCCTTTTTATATCAGTGATTCCTACTTTCATAGATTTTTCTTCCTTCTTCCCTAGAATAATTGCATCAATTATCATTACTAAATGGGTTCTACTTTTCACTGTGCAGAAGGGGAAGTTTAAATAGATTTAGTAATAAATTGTAATGAAACAAAAATTTTTACTATTACTTACAAGAATATAACGTTAGCATTTTTGCTAATATACAAGAAAATGGAGACTCACAGAAATAAAGCAACCTACAAAATCCATAGCACTAGTAGGCAGCAGGAAGTGGCACTCTGGCCTGACTATTCTGTACTCTTAACCAAGAGGCCCTAATTCTCGTGCTAGATGCTGCTATGCCCCTTCTGTCAGTCCTGGGAAGTGACCTGAAAACCCCGCTCATTTTAATTGCTTAGAAATTTATGTAATAGTTCTTCTAAGGAGACATTTTGTTTTGAAAAACTTTCTGAGCATGAGGCACTAACAGTAGAACTTCTAATAGGGGAAGATATTTTGAGGACATCCCTCTTGAATTAAAGTCAGCCTAGAATATGACAATGCTTACTTTGCACACATGAAAGGTTGACCCCAAACCTATAAGACATCACTCACTTGAAACAGATGGAATATTGAAATCTGATTCAGTGATCTGGGCTGATTATATAGTTTTATTCAATAGCTATCAGCTGTTTACTGATTAGTTTTATATATATTTGTATAGAACATCATCTGCTTCTATATAGGGGGAGGAGCTTAGAGAAATTATACCTCTGGTGTAATGTGGGCTGTCAATGTGGGCCCTCACATGTCTGTGTCTGCCCTGATCAATGCCAGGTAACTTGCAGATGAGAGTTTGAGAGCCTTTTACCCTTCCAGCCATTGAAGTTCTTTAATCAGTATATTTTTCTAATGATTGGACTGATAACCTCACCTTGGCAACATGAAAAAATCTTACTTAAAAGAAAAATTTTGATTTGTATTCAAATTTTCACTTTGCTACTTACTAATGGTGAGACTTGAGCAGGTTAACCAGTTTCTTTGAATTTCAGTTCCTTCATCTTAGCATACTGATGAAAAATTATCCTGGTGTTTAAAAAAAACAACAAAAACCCCAAACACATAGTGCGTTGCCTAGCACATATTTATGTACTCAATTTAGGATACTTTTATTCTTTAAATCATTCGCAAATAATTTTTGAAAACCTATTATGTGCCATTCAGAAAGAAAAGATCATTAATTAACATGATTTGGAGGATGTAGAAATCTGATAAAAAACTTTTAGGGGTAGCCATCCTTCCTTTTGCTGTCTCCAACCACCCAGCTAAGGGGGAGTCTAATAAAATAAACTGGAACTTAATAGCTTCAGTGGAAGCCTGGCCTGGTGGACTGCCATCATCAGGCCCAGGGCCCTCACTCTCTGCCAAGCCACCAGTGGGCACTGCTGTAGTGATGTGCTCTCGTGGTGTGCTCTGGAGGACAGCCTGTAGCTAATATGGGTGCTCAACATTACTTTGTCAGTAATGCGTTTTGACAGCTGTCAATTCTTAGGAAAGCCTAAATGAACAGGGAACTCTCTGTGTAGACTGAATTATGTAGGATCACAGACAGGGTTGTAAATGACAATTCAAAGCACCTAAACCATGTCAATGGAATGGAATTGGAAATGGTTCTGGAAGACATTGGCTGGCTTTATGTTCTTATAGCATTTTTTCCTTAATGTTCTTCTTTGGTCAATGTGGTGGCTAGCTATGGTTCCAGCCCTCATTTTTGACTAAATTATATGATTATATTTTCTTTAGTTACATACATAACTTGGCCAAAACAAAAATATTTACATAAATTACTAAAATTGCTCTGTGTCAACAGGAAACTTAAAATTTATAAAACCCAAATAGGTACTCATTACTAGCAGGTATAGAGTTGGCTTGTCAAGAATATCAATTGAATACTATGAATATTTAATAAAACAAGAAGATTGTATTCTGAAATCTTGCAATGTAATATTGGTGTGGGGAGAGTCCCATAAACATATGTGTAGCCAGTGATAACTTTTTCAAGGGTAATGAACGTTATTAGAATGACAGGATAAAGGCAACATGAATCTGGGAAGGCTTCATGGAAAATGTGCTTGAATAAGGTTTTAAATGTTTTGAAGGCATAAGTCTTGGCAGAAAGATTATTTTTGGGCAACATAGGCAATGAGAATGTCCTAGGCAATCTCTTCTTCTCAGTTTACATCCTTTCTACATTTCTAGGCCACAACACAACTTCAAATATTTTTTATACATTGAATATTCCCAAATTTGCAAATACAACCCAGTAGATCCAATTGCTACTGAGGTATTTACTTGGCTTCTCTAGAAGATTCCTGAATGTAATCTATTAAAAACAAAACTCATCGATATTGTCCTTTCTGTTCTTCCACACTGCCTCTCTCAGTGTAGGGCATTACCATCCATCCATCTGCTTAAGGAAGAAATTTATGACTCACTCTTGACACCCTTACACCGTCACTCCTACTTCCAATCAGTGGATAAAGCCTATCAATTTTATGGCAGTAAACTTCTGTTACCTGTTTTTCTCCACCCCCACAGCCCAGTTTCTAGTCCAAGCCACCTACAGACACCTCCAAGTTTGTCTTCATGTTATCCCTCTTATGCCCTCTAGTTCACTTTTTAAACCTTTTACCTAGAGTGATCTACAAATGTAAGTCTCAGCATATTACTACTCTGTGTAAAACTCTTTATTGTCTTTCCATTGTTACAAGGTTAATCCAAACTTCCTACCACTTATAAAGTTGTTTCACAGTATGGCCTCACCCACATCTTCACCCTCTTTCAAGTGCCCTACTGCCTCTCAGTCTCTCTGCCTCAGTTGTATTGCATTCCTTCCAGTGTCATAAACAAGCCACCATTCTTTTCTTCACTGATCTTTTACAAATGCTCTTTCCTTTATTTGGTGAAACAATTTGGAGCATTCATTCATTCATTCATTCATAAATAAATAAATAAATAAATAGATTCTTACATACCATGGTAAGGGCGATGAAAGAAAAGTATAGGGGGCAATAAGGGAAACTTATTAAAATAGAAGTGGGAGGAAGCTACTGAGCGAGTGGAGTAAAAAACACTCCAGAACAAGTGACAATGTTCAAAGACTCTGAGGAAAAAAAGAGCTTGTCAAGTTAGGGGATATGAAAGGAAGGAAAAGGATAGTGCATGTGAAATCAAGTGGCATGAGCTGAGGTTGGAGATATAGGTGGAGCCCAGACAACGGAGGGTCCCCCAATCATGTGAAAGACTAGGTGTAAGGAAATAGCAGTTGTGTCTGTGTGCTGAACAGAAGGCATCAGGGGGATCTGGACATACAGATATATGTTTGTAGGTTTCCAGTATTAAGGCTGGTGATTATGGTTTAGCTGTGGGAAGAAAGAGGTGGAGATGTGAACACATGGACCTCAAATCGGAAAAGAAGAACTGGTAAAACTGGTGTCAGAACCTGGAGACAGGTAAGAGGGAAGGGCTGAAGAGGTTCTGAAGAGGACACCCCCTAGTTATATTGCTATGTGCCCAGATGGGTAATGGTGAGTCTTGACCATAGTAGACAACTTAAATTGGGGCAACACCTTGAGGGAGAAGACTCCGGGTTCAGTTTTGTCATAACTAGTTTTAGATCTTGGCAGTTCACCAAGGAGAATTATTTTTTAGATGGCACAAAATATGTCATTAGGAAGAGGATGAGGGACCAAGGCTTGAGAGCCATCTGTGGCCAGGGAGTAATAGTTATGTTGCTTTGCAATAAGCAAGACAGTGTGACAATACAGAATTTATCAGACCAGGTCAGCTGGGCTCCTGGAGTTTCATTAATAGTGCTTAGCTGCATCAGCTTGGTGAGGAAGTACGGGCTGTGGTGCTTGCTTAGAGGAGGAAAAGCTGATGGAATGAATGGGAGGTCGAAGGGAATGAGAAACACATACAAGCCTATTGTCCGCCACCAGGGTCAGCTTTAGGGAACAATTAAAGGGAAAATCAGGTTAACATGAGCAGAAAGAAAAGCCTTGAATAGAAAAGGAAGAATGGCAGTATCAGAAGAGAACGGCACATGCACTGAAAACTATGGATGGGAAGAATGGGTTAATAATCAGCCTCCGAGCCCTGATGATGTACTGATTGTATAAACGGGGTGTGTGTGTGTGTGTGTGACCATGAGGGGCAAGTACCTCTTCAGTTTTAGTTTATTTTTGAGTGAAAATCTGCTATGACATTTGTTAGCTTGATAATCTTGGGCAAGCCACTTAAACTTTTTATATTAAACTTCCTAAACTTTAAATTAGAGAGCAGAATAATACTCTATTAAATGGCTATGAGCTGTAAGTGAACCAATGTATGAGAAAGCGACCAGCGTTGTGTTTGCCCCAGTTCATCCCTCCAAGTTCCAGCAGGTCATCAAGGGATTGAGGATCATTGAAAGCTTTATTTTTGCTCTTGCTGCCCATTGCAGTTGGAGGCCTTACACTATTTTGCAAGGTCTCTTCATTTAGGAGGAAATCAGAGCTGTCTGCTTGACAATCTCATAGAACTATTTCCACAAAATAGATTATTGCTACAATTTTTGAATTCCTGAGAATTTCATTGATGCAGCAATGAGCATCCGTGTCCTTGGTAACTCTTTCATCTCTAGGTTACTCACAATAAGACTGTGTCTGTAAACTCATTGTAATTTGCAGAGCTGTACATACCTTTGAAAAATGATTTGTAATTCTCATGGCTAGCTTTCAAAATATTTTTTAAATGACTGAGCTGTACAAGGACAAGCCAACCATGTAAGGCTTTAAAGAGGCACCTGACAGTCACAGATATCACACATCTGTTTTGATAGTCAATGGGACACTAGGAAGAGGTCTAATTCCACTGATCACAAATACATTTCACAAGGATTTATACTTGGATTTTTTTTTTCAGGTCCCTCATATAGTATATGAAAACATGCTGCTTTCCTGACAGGAAAAAAATAAGTAAAAAGGAAGTCTTTCATCTTTTTAAAAACTTCAGCATAGATTCCAAAAGCACTTATACGCATAATAACAATGCAAACAGAGATAATGTTATAAGGATTGCTATGAACGGGTGCTTACTTATTTCTGATTACAGCCAAAAGATGCCCACTAATAATCCCCAAATGGCCTTGCCAGAACAAGTTTATTTTTTTCTGGGAACATTTAGAGTTTCTACATTAGGAAGCAGCAAAATACATTTTTTTTTTTTTGAACTTGAGATCAGGGCAAAACAATATGCAAATGACAAAATTCACATCTTTGAACGATCAGAACACGTGTAGAATTTAAGTAGGAGCAACTGGAGGATCCGTTGTGAGAAATGGAGTGTCTGGGGATCCATGTTGTGTCGGGGCTAGTACCTGACCTTGGGAAGTAGGACTGGGCATGAAAGAAAGTCTTCGATCTTGCCTACCTGTGAATAATTACCCTGTAAGTGGCCAAAGGCAAAACTGTTGTGTGCACCCACTTCTTTACAGAAGCCTCAGGCCACAGATTTTGGCTTCTCACATATTCTCTTTGAGGCAACCCTTCATCAGTATTTCACTGGGTTCTCTCTCTTACATAAAAATGTTGAAAGGATAATGAGACTTTGCAATGATTAATTGTTACTTTTAAAACAAACAAGATTTTCCCTGGCTCATGTGCCTCAGTTGGTTGAAGCATAGTCCTGTAACGGAAAGGCGGCAGGTTCAGTTCCCGGTCAGGGCACATACCTATGTGGTGGGTCCAATCCCAGGTCCTGGTACTTATGATCCCTGCTCTGGGTGAGAATGAGAGGCAACCAATTGATGTTTCTCACTCACACCTCTCTTCCTTCCTCTCTCTCTAATAGCAATTAAAAAAAAAAAAGTCCTTGGTGAGGATAAAAAAATTAAAAACAACAAAAACAAAAATAAAATGAATAAAATTTTTGCCTTGAATGTTGTATTTTTTTCTCAGCAATAAATTTGAATAGTTTGACTTGAAAAATATGGATGTTTTTCTATTGCCTCATTCTCAAAGTGATAACTTTGGACTTAATAATTACCAGCAATAGCCATAGCAAAAATATCATAAAAACACAAAATGTGCAACCACATAAAAACTTCTTTATTATTAGTTTTTAGTCATTTAAAAGTAATTTTGTCCTGCCCTGACTGGTGTGGCTTAGTTGGTTGGGCGTCATGCTACAAACCGGAAGGCCGTGAGTTTGATTCCTGGCCAGGGCACATACCTGGGTGCAGGTTTGGTCCCCGGTAGGGGCATGTGTAAGAGGCAACCCATCAATGTTTCTCTCTCACATCGATGTCCTTCTTCATCCCTTCCCCTCTTTCTAGAATCAATAAAAAAATAAATAAAATAAATAAAAAAGTAATTTTGTCCTTAAAGATTCTGTTGACCAACTCTATTTTTCTATTGTCTTTTTTTTGAAAACTGTTTTCTTGTTGCTAAGTAATTTATTTAAAATAAAACATTATTTAAAGCACATGATATTAGCACGATTTGCTCTGAGGGTGTTAACTTAATTTTAAAAAAGAGGTTAAATTCAGTTTTACTATCTCAGTGGTCTTATGCTTTGTTAAAATTGCATTTCTGGAAAACTCACTCATCTGTAACAGTTTAAGCATGAACCCTTTACCCATATACTATATTAGCTGAGTAAAAATGAATTTCTTTTTTACTGTTTTTCTTTTCAATACATCTTGTGAAATCATAAGAGAATTCTGCAATTTATATAGTGAAATTTAGCTGCCATTTGCTTGGACTATGACATATGACTATAATTTGTAACTTTCCTTCAAACATTTGGTTATTTGTTATCTGAATATCTGAGTTTCAGAAGTATAAATCAGTGTATGAACAGTGGAAAAAGTAAAAAGGTATTCTGTAATCCTCAGGGGTATAGTGAGCTACCGTCCTTAGAAATATGGGCTGGGAAACACATTTAGGCACAGAATTTGTATTCTCCTTATCTTAGTGATTTACATGACTCAGTGTGACTTGCATCTTCATTTGATTTTTACATCTTTTCATTTGTATGTTATTCATTTTGTTTTGTGTCTGGGATTGTACATGTCTTTGGCTGTTTCCAATTGTCTCTGAAAGTTTATCAAAATCACAACATTATTCTCTGAGTGAATTTTAAAGAAAATATATATTAAAGGCATCTAGGTTTTGTAGAGTAAAGCATATATTCCTTTTTAACAAATATTTATCAAGTAACTGCTACGTGTCACTTACTGTACTGGGCCCTGAGAACACAGATTTAAATAAAGCAGACATGGTCCTGTCTCAGGGATCAAACAGTTTAGTGGAGGCTACAGAGGAGAAAACAGGCAATTACAAACATGATGTAGTAAGGAGTAGGTGACAGCATTGAGGTACATAGGATGGGGTATCTACCCCAGAATTGGTAAGGAAGGGAGGGCTTCCGGGAGGAAGTGACTCCAACTTGGTACCTGAAGAACGAGTAAGAATTAGCCAGCCAAAAGGAGTTTGGGTTTGGATGAAAATAATGGACGAGAAGACAGTATTCTAATCAGGGGGAATAGCTCTGTTGTACAAAAGACTAAAGGCAACAGAGAGCATTAGTCTCTGAAATATTAATTGTTTTTAGCGGAGGTAGCAAGGAGGAGCACTAGAGACATAGTCAAGAGATATATGGGAAGTAATAGTCAACAGAAATGGTAATTATTGATTGGATATGAACCTGGAAGAGGTAAAAACAAAGGGTAACACCCTAATTTATTATTTGAGCAAATGGATAGTTGAAGGGAAGTAGGTTAATGGGAAACAAGGCAGGCAAAATTAATTAGGACATGATGAATTTTAGTAGCATTGAAGAAACAAAATAACTATGGGACATTTAGGTGAAGATGGGTTAGAAAGACATGGACTTCAGAGAAAGATCTGGGATGGACTTACACTGCTGTGATTCCTGAGCATATAGGTGGTATTTGAAGCCATGGGAATGGACTTGATAAAAAGTTTTGGAGGTCAGTATAATTCACTGGAACTCAAGTTTGGAAAATAATGTGTAAAGGAATTGATTCAGGTGCTTCCAAAACAATTGAGGTCCATGCTTTGAGGTACTATGTCTTGAGTTACATTGTCATCAAAGAGCATGTAAGAACCAGAGGTCCTCGGTTCCTGCTACAAGGTCCACATGAACAGGAATATTTTAGCCATATAACCTTTGCTTTGGTTTATGTGTCAGAGGAAAATCATCCTCAAGGATGGAGACACTAGCATGATTTGATTTAAAGTCTAAGGATCCTATTGGAGAAGTCCATTATAGTGCCTGCCATACCAATAGCTTTCTTATAAGGGAAAGTGCCTTAACCACAGTGGGCTGCGGAAGCCGCCCTGGGTGGCCAAGAGTCCCTTTCTTACAGACCTATCTGACTGGACCAGGGTGGTCCTATCCTTAACCAATCCCTAGGCTGGCCAGTGTGCTATGAGATGGTTTGGCATAAAAAACTGCCCAAACAGGCAAAATGGTGATTAGTTGGGTCAGATGTTCTAGTTCAGGAATTTGAACTCAGGCTTCTGGGGAGGGAGTCAATTAGCTGGTTTTGGGAAAGACTATAAGCTAAAAAGAACCACAAGAAGAGGCTTTGAGGCAGCAAGAGAGATGAATAAACTGATGGTGTAAGTAAACTGAAATTATGAGTAAGCAGGAAGAGAAGCAGAAATGACAGACAGTGCAGGGTAAGGCGGCTAACTGATAGCAGTGGGAGAGACAGAGGCGGTCGGAAAGGAACTAAGGGATCACCGTAAAGGCAAGGAAGTGGTCAACAAAGTCCTGCTACTAAAGGGCGAATGTGTTTCGTGGCCACTGGAACCATGCTGGATTTTTCTTATTCCCAAATATTCTCATCTCCAAAAGTGTTCTGTGATGCTCTTTTTTGTCTTTGAATATCCTTACAGTAATCTCTAATTAAGATAGCCAGAATGAATTCTTTATTTATTGGAAACAAATTGCTTTACTAACAGAATCCTTCAACCCAAAAATTTCTTCCGGGCTTGCCTCTGACATCACAACATGATGAAATACACCACTGGAAATGTTTTCCTTTGGTCTAAGAAACTGGGGGCTCGAGAGGCTTTGGTAAATGTAAATATTAGTTAGTGGCATACAAGGCCATTTTTTTAACATAAAGAGCAATTACTGAACCTCTATTACGTATTGAACCTGTATGTCAGTGGGTGTGTGTGCACACTTGTGTGCAAGCACATGGGGTTGAGGGGAATAGAGACAGAAGTACTGAGGAATACTAAATATGCATAAGACAAAGCCCTTTCCCCCAGAAGTTTCAGTGTGGACGCATTCAGGACTAGGAGGGACTTTAAAAATAATCTAGACCAGGGGTTGTAAACACAAATGTCTAGAGAGGTTGCATAAGTAGAGTGTGGAGCGAAGGGGCTGAGTTTGAGCTGTGGTGAGCTGCAGAAAGTGTGCACTGTCTGGAAGGCTAGTCACGTGATGGTTTCTGGGCAGAAGACCCACCCAATTCTTTATACCTCGAATTTTTCAAGAGAGGCTCGATGTTATGGAAAATACCCTAAATTTTAAATGTTGGCGTGTGCTTCAAGTTAGAGTAAAGCAAAACAAAAGTTTTGGGAGCCAAACAAAAAAATCTGCAGGCTGCATTTGAACCATGGGACAGCAGTTTGTGATCTCTGTGCTATACTAGTGGGTTTCGAAATGTTTGAAGATTCAGAACCATCCTGCAAAAGAAATTTCTTGCCTAAATCTAACTGATGGAACACAGAAGCAGAAGGATTAGGGTTGAGGCTGGATGAGGAAATAGAGCTTTGTTACCCTCATCTTCTACTTTCACCCCAGTTAAGCCCAATGGGAGCCTGACCAAATCTTGAGAACCCCTGAGGTAGTTCAACCCCTTAGTTTTACAGAGGAGGGACAGGAAAAATCCAAGAACTGCTGGCCCAAGATAAGAATATTCAGAGAATGATGCAAACAATGTCCTCGTTTACACTATGGAGTGTGAATTGCTCTATGAAGGTGGTTAGGTGTTCTGGTTCTAGAGTCGCACTGTCTGAATTTGAACCCACTTCTCGACTGCAAAGTTAAGAAGTTGGCATTCGGTCTCTGTGCCTATGTGTTTGTATCTCTCAGATGGGAATGATAAATAGTACTACTAATCTCATTAGGTTGTTGAGATGATTAAATGAAATAACAAATATACAGCAATATAGTGCAGTCCGTGGCTCATAGTAAGTGCTTAATAAATGCTAGCTATTTTTTATTGTGGAGTATTTCTGCTAGTCATTACCATCATAACAAGACTTATTCCAAGTGACAACTAGCTGTCACCTAGAAAATAGTCCTCAGGGATGAGGCATGAGTTTCGATGAGGGCAACATTTGTCTGAAGTATGAGATCTTATAGAAAGGACAGACAATGCTGGGTGGCTTTAGCTTAGGAGTTATCATTATTTTTTTTTCTCCTCTGTATTTCTGGTCTTTGCCACCCCTTAGATTAGAAGACTTTAGGTGTCCAACCTGTGGTCTGCGAGCTGCATGCAAGGACTTTTTTGCTTATCTCTGGTGGTGGATATCACAAAAATTATGCACAGACCTGTTTTTGCTCATCAGTTTTCATTAGTATTTGCATATGTAATGTGTGTCCCAAGACAACTCTTCTTTCAGTGTGACCCAGAGACACCAAGAGGTTGGACACCCCTGCCAGGTTACTGGAAGTCTTCTGACCTTCACACATACACGTAGCCCATCATTATGACCTGAAGGGCTGCAAAGGTACCCACAACCTGATTTGATAAGCTGATCAAGGGGTTAAATAGTTGGGGATTCATTCTTCATAATAGAAACAGTGTGCAAATGGAACCTAATTTATGGGTCCATCTTCCTTCTCCATCCACAATAGCAGGTATGCCCCAATATACCCCTTCTCAAGCACTTGAGGAAGAGAGCCATAATTGTCCAGGAGTCCGGTTTAGAAGCCTTTCTAAGCAAAGGCTATCTCTGTTGGCAGGCTCCTTGGGATAGTAACCAGTGTGGACATTCAACAAGTAATTCCTGAACAGGTGCCATGTGCCCAACTTCACGTGTTTCAACTGTTTCCTAACTGTTTCCCAGTCAAGATGGCTTTATCAGTTCTGTTTTGGTCTGGATGAAGACTGCAGGGCCTGGTCAGCCCCACCCAATACCAGCCTCCCTGTGCAATGCAGGGTCCTTTACTAGGCAGGCACTTTAGGGAATCTGGTCAAAGGAGAGACTGAAGCCTCTTGGCAGAAGGAAACTTAAACACCATAAAAGGATTTTCTAAATATGTCCACAATCCAATATAACCCTAGATAATTTGATTTGTAGGAAATGGAGAGAAGAACATTACAGAGTGCTTATCTATAATTCATAATAATTACTGTAACGGGGAATCTATTGTATAGATAGATACATGAACACAAATTACACCCTCAGAAGAATGCATTTCTGGCTGAAATAGCCTTTCACGCCCTTCTAATCTACCTAACCCTTAGTGCACATCGCTTATCTAGTTGCCCAGTAGATTTAAAGCTTTTCTAGGCTGCCTGTGGAAAGCTCAAGAGTTCCTCCTTTTGATGAGAGACATCACTGACCCATTTTGCTGGAGGAACTCAAGCACTTTCTCAGTCTAGTTTTTCTCTAATATTTTGGGCTTTGGTCAATCACTACATAACATTTGAGAATTTATTGATTGATTTATTTGTAATATTTGTGATCTAGTTAGGAGAGGAACATTTTCTCCTCAATGGAAATTACAGGGCCTCTTAGGTTAACTTGTGCCACTGAAGGTTCAAATTCAACTGGGCTAAAGGCTGGTAGGTCATTAGGGGCCATGTTCCCTTGAAAAGGCACTGGAGAGATAAACAAATTTGTGAGGAGCAATAAAACATGGAGACAGGTAACCTTTGTTTTGAATGTAGACTTTAGAATTGCATATTCTTACACTATGCAAGTCCATTTATCTTTGCTAAATTCTGAGATATATAAAATATTCCCTGAGAGTAAGCGGAGAGGGTAATAGTCTCTATATACAGGATTGGACACAAATAACGCCCCCTTTTAATTACAAAATCTGTTATTACAAAATCATAAGCATGTTCTGTAACATAACAATATCACACTCAAGCACACCATATGACATTTTAGGCGAAATGTTCAAATTAAAACTATAAATTATTATACCCATATTACCCTACCAACCACACTCAAGCAGGCGTTACTTCTGTCAGACCCTGTGTTTAACAAGAAAATAATTATGGTACCTTTATGCTCGCACTCGAAGCATTATTTTTGTAACTGTTGTCTCTCTTTCACAGATGCCCTCTGACCCTTGCATTCCACCCCAAGAGAGCTTCCTGTAGCTGCTACTTCAAACATTGATCATAGTCTCTTTTAGCTGTTCTTTTTACAGTTTATAATTGTCCATCATCATGTGCTTTTGGTCTGTCTGGGAGACATTCAAAATCTAGCCACTACTTTATTTTTAGTGGCAGAGCGTGTCTACTCTTCAGCTGTTGAGAATGCTGGTCCTGGCTGCGAATCTTGTTTGCTTTACGTTGCATGCTTTCGGCCCCATGTGTTTTAGTTTTTGGAAGCAGCTGTATTGGTAAGGCTTCTGGCTGAATTACTGGACAAAGCCTGCATTATAAAAATCCTCAACTTGTTTGCTCTTCACTTCAAAAAGACTGTGGGCTGCCAGCTTGTCATACTCATGTTACCCACATGCCTGCTTAAGTTTTCAGCAGCAGGCATGAATCTCTCGGTCTCCACTTTCTTTTTTTAATGGGTTGGCCTATTGCTATTTGGTTTGATACTGATCTGTCAAAGACAAACCATAAAAGGGCTGGCACAAGATAGCTGGCCCTCCTATTAGCAAGGAGAGGGTTTTGGATGGAGGATTTTACTTTTTCCCCTCTTCAGCATCTTCAGAATAGAGCTGAAACCAGCACAGAAGTCTTCTGCTGGATTTTGGAATGCTGATCGCGCGACCTGAGCTCAGAATGTGTGTGTGTGCGGGAGTGTGTGCCTGTGTGTGCCTGAACATTAGGGACCATAGGGCTGTAAAGCAGGACGTGGTAGGAAACACAAACATGCTGTGGATCATAAACAGTCCTGTGCACATGACATCAAGAGGAGGAGGAGGTTTCAGTTGGTTGGTGGCCCATGAAAGCCCTGGAATTCCATCAGTGCTATGTAGTTGTTCAATTGCTTAAATTGCCACCATATCACTGCTTTCATTGCCCCTAAACTCATCCTTCTGTTTCTCCAATTTTCAAAATGCCTACTGGGTCTTCACTGCCATTTCTGATTTTTCATTACCACCAACCCCAACTGTGTTTCTTTTCTTATGATTTGTTCTCTGTCTTAAAGAAATTCTGAATAGTTGAAGAATGCCAACTATCAGTGTCCATTTCCACTGGATGTTAATTGAATTGATCTGCAATTGATTATTGGTATTTATATTGGTGATCATGAATTCCATCCTTGGATGTTCAAGATAAGTGAAAGATGAAATGTGAATTAGGTTCCTTTAGGTTTTTACAGAGTCTGGCTCTGATGAGACAGTGGAGAGTGGAATAGCAAAATTCGGGAATTAGCATTTGGTGGCGTTCTTAGCATTAAAACCTTGGATTAAGTTGTAGTGAATCTTGTGCTTGAAGTAAAATCAGAAAATATTTTTCTGAGCATTGTCAAGACTAGAGGTGCAAACTCTCAGCCTTTGGACCAGATCTGGTCCACAGATGAGATTTTGTTTGGCCTTAACATTTATACTCCACCAAATGATTGCCTTTAAAAAAAAAACAAAAAAAAACCAAACCTTTTGGTGGACTTAGTTGTCATCACTTAGGAATTTAAAAATTGGGAGAATTTTGATTCTTGATTTTCAGCTTCTCTGGAAACTGTTAAGATCTGGCAATTCTGGGCTTTTATTCTTGCCTGCAAAACAATTGGATGGAGCTGGATAACCAGTGACCCGTTTATATGACCATGTTTGCCACAGGCTCCGTGAATGCCAGTCACCGAGGTGAGCGTTAATTGCCACTCATCCTATTTGCAATTTTGCTTCTTAAAGGGAGCATTAGGAACCTTTAACATTGTGCCCATGTCACTTTGCTTTCTCCTCCCATTATGCTTACCTGCTTTGCTCCTAAAAATATTTGCATTTGTGGTGCCTGCCTTCATCTCCCTACAAGTACACAGCAGAAAACAATGGTGTCCTCTTATTAAGACACTCAGGCACTAGGGTCTGTTGGGTTTATTTTGTATGGCTCATTTTTGTAAAATCATGGTGTTGCAATGCTTGCCGTATCAGGAATAATGTCGAAGGCAGATGCAAAAGAGAGACTGTTACCTCTGTTAAATGTAAGTGATTCAGGATGGTGGTGATGCACTAGGGCGGGGAGGGGGTCTGAGGGGTCACAGGCCTGTGGAAAGCTTAAGTATAATGAACTGTGAATCCTTTGAAGAAAAATCAAGCACTTCATACTCTTCTCTAATGCTGAAGGTTACAAAAGGAAAGGCAGGCTTGAAACTTACCGCCTTTGGAGACTGCATCATGTAAGGATATATGAGAGCTATTGTGCATTGTCTTGAGGCTCCTGGAGTAGAGACTTCCCAGATGAGTTCTGTGTGTGTATGTGGAGAGAGGACCATGGGTAGAAAAGCCTGCTACAAATTTGTTCACTCCACTATGTGCCCCTTGAATTCGGGGCATTCTATACTCATCTAGCTTCTTTGTGGGAAGAGGCATCAGGGAAGAGGGGAAATCATGTAAACTATCCTCTGGATGCTTGATAAATATTTCTAGGTGAATTTGTAGCCCAATGGTTGGTTGTTTTTAATAGGAAATCAGGAATGAAAAGTGATCAGTTCCTGGCTTTTTAAACATTGGCTCCCCAGGAAGACATTGCCATTTGAAATTATTTAACATTTTTTCCCCAATATAAATGCTTAAGGCAAAAACTAGCTTTTGTACCTAGCAAATAGCAATGTAAATGTCAAAGCACATATTCCACAGCATTACACTTACAGCTCTTAAAATGGTATCTTAGAATGGTATTAATCACTGTCAGTTTTGTGTACAACATTTCATCAATTAAATAGCAAGAGGACCTGTCCTTTCATGGAAAGCAAATAACACATATGGATTTCCTCTTAGCAATTAGCTGAACATTCTGCATTTCCTTCTTGCTTGCAAAAAGGGTTTGGTTTGAAACCATCAACATGTTTGTATTCTTCACTAGTAAAGTAAAGCAGATGTACAACATCTTCAGTAGAATCCAGATTCATTTATAAAGTATCTTGTGAAACATCTTGATGTGTTGTGAGATCTTTTAGAGCTAGATACAGGGTGCATTTCTGTATTGTTAGATCTTTTAGGGTTGGACAGAGGGTGACGCCCTATAAAAGCTATGAAGTACTTTTATACTTTGTTGTGTCTTGAGCTGAGGTTTTCAAGACTGTGTCACTATGTGTATGTAAAGGGAGTTTAGAACTTTCAAGCTTAATGTGAAAAATTTGTTTTCAGCAGGGACTAGTTTCAACTAGGTCTATGGATTTATAAAATGATGAGGCAATTTTGTGCAGCAAAGACTGATGATAGAAATGCAGTTTACATAAATGGCAATGGATTAGCACTTAAACCACTCTCCATGTATGTTTAAACAATCTTCCGCGACCCTCAAAAATCTCCTTTTATAAACTTCATCATTTATCTGGGATTAAAAGGGCAATGTTTTGACAACATTGTTGATTTACTTGTAACTCATCATTTGTTTATCGTTTATCTGAGATGATTAGTGCCTGAACTTCATATGCCTGGAATGTGTTACATGTGTTTACATTTTTGGTGGCTGATGCCCTTTTTAATGTACTTTTTAGGGCTCAGGACAGCTTGGTGACTTTGATGATGTTTCTAGCAGTCAGTCCCATCTAAGCCTGAGGGAAGTTGAAGATTTATAACTTCTCAGCACAATTCAGTTTTAGTGATAACCCATCAATGTCCAGTATTCTTCTTAGACCTCAGTCTCAGACCTAGTTTAACACAATGGTTTGGTCTCTTAAACTTGGCCCGTAGGGCCATAAAATCCTGTAGAGGGTCAGGAATACAGGACCAGGCACATTCCCAAATGTGAAGATGTAAGTAAACAATTAGAAATGTGGATATCAACACCATAAGAGAAACTCTATTATTATTAAAATACATACATACATACATATACACTAATTTAAGCAAGAGGTAATCATCATACTCCAATATCATCTATCCATCTAAAATAGCTTTTGAATTCATTCATATTTCCAGTGATAGAGTATGCCTGTTGCCATGTATTTGTTATGATTTTTCCTCTCATCTAGGGGCATCTTAAATTGATTTTGTACTGTAAAATAAGAAAAGACATCCAGAGGAAGTGATTGAAAGTAATTTCTATTTGTAGAATAATTTAAACAGTTGGGTGAATGATTGTACATTTTACAGATTGAAAGTTTAACAAGGTGGAGAATTTGTATTTTTGTTCAACATCATTCCTGTGAGAGCTGTTTTTTTTTTTTTTTTTTTTTTTTAATGAGAAAAACTTTCTGAGCAGAAGACAAACTCTGCTTCACTGAGACTGCAGATGATATGGAGATGCCAGCGGTGGGGGTGCTAGATGTATAGGCTATGCCGGGCAGAGCTGGATGGTTAGAAACACGGCAGAAGTGAGCATGGAGAGACAGTGAGACGCAACTTCCATGAGAAGAAAAACTGGGGTGAAAGAGAAATGTCTAACTATAATTTGTAGGAAAAATCTCTGAAATTTTATATAAATTATCCAAATTGCCCATTAATGGCAATTCACAATCAATAGCTACATAATATTTCCGGCTTTCAGTGGCTAGGCTGCTGTTTCATTGAATGTAACGCTATACAGAGACTGGTCCAAGTAGATATCAGCCATACCTGGGCCACATATAGGGTTTTGTGTTCAAATCATTATGCTAGAACTAAGTTAAAAATGCACCTTTGCTTATGACCATCTAAGTTTTGAAATTCTATGGAGGTAAGTACTATGAAATTTGGACTGCATTTCAATGGAAAAAATTGTATAATGTGGTATTATATGATTTTTACAAAATATTGACACATAGGAATTTCTTCTATTATGCATTTATCTGTCTATAGAATATATCTATAACAGGGAAAGACAGATGCAGGGGTTTGGGGGAGATTTAGGGGTAAGCCATATAGTTCTAAAATAAGAACAGAAACAGGAAGAACTGATCAGTATCAATAAACACAATGTCCAGGTAAACCTTAGATTCAACAGTATGTTATTAAAGGATGAATTATCTAAAACTATCAAGAAGACGAGCTGACTGAAAGGACTCAGTCACTCATCTCCTATAAGATAGGTCATGAGAGATTAATAAGAAAAGGGTCAAGTAAGAGGGTGTATCCAACAGCTAGGAATTAAAGGTATGGGGATAAGTAGTGAGTTGCTAGGGGAGAAACTGGAGGTGTGACAGGGGAGAGAGGAGAAGGGAACAATTTTCTTGTGTTATGTGTAAGCCAAATCACTCACTGTGTCATTGATTCTTGGCCTGGCTCTAACTGGCTAAGGGTTGCTGTTAAAGATAAAGCGCTCATGTGAGATAAAGTTAAGGTAGTCTGTGTGATGTCTACAATTTCTAAAGAGGGATGATGGCTGCTGCTTCTGGCTTGCGAGAGAACAGCCTGGTCAGGCTGGACCTGGTGCTATCAGTCTGTGTTCTGTAGCATCATGTTGGCTGGTTTGAGATAAATTGCTGAAGATTAACAGAGAAGTCTTAAAAAATTCCCTTGTGAACAAACAGGCTGAAAATTGATTTTTAACATAGACTCAATGGACGCCCATTTACGAAGCAAATTGGAGTTCTTGGAAAGGGAGAAGAGCTCAGTGACAGCCAGGCTTGGGTTCCTTCAATGGTTTGCATTACCTCACTGGACAAGAACAAACACCTGGGGGCTTGGTTGCAGCTGTGGGTCTGGAATTAAGTAGGCTGTGAGTCCATGGTAGGGCCAACTCTCCTAGAAACTTGAGAAATTTGTAGGAGGTCCTGTGCCAGGGACTGGAGTAAAGGTCTCTAAACGTGGTTAGAATGTCACTGAAATGAAACAAAGACAGATGGCTCAGGGTGGGGAAATGCCACCTACTAATTGCAAGTCTACAGGCATTCAGGTCATCCATAGATTCCTGCTTTGAATTGATGCTGTGAATCAGCAAAAGGAAAGTATTTAGACCTCATTGTTCAGATTAGAGCAGCTGGGACTGTGGACCATCCACCAGGGGGCAGTAAATTGAAGCATGGTCAATCTGGAACTTGAAACAGATTTACTATTCATAGACAATCTTTTGAATTTTATTACCAATCCAAGAAGCCATCACAATTCTTTCTGGAGAGAAAGAGGCAACTCTAGCAAACCTCCGGGACACACAAACAACAATTTAAGTCGAGGCCTGAGACTGTGGCATGACCTGGGCAGTAGGAATATGATCATACTTCAGTTTCATGTGGTCTGATCCCTAGCAAATAAGGTCTCCCTAGGCAGGGACAAGCAATTTGCAAATACTGAACACACTGGTTATGATCAGATTGGAGAATCACTCTCTTGTTCGTTTCAGGAGTGGCTCAGTGATCACAAGCAGGGTTCCTTTGTTTATTTAGCTGCCTGTTCGTTCTTCGGGGTTTTGCAGACCCCAGCATACTCAGGCTGCTCAGAAATTTGAGGGGCCACAGCTGATCTCATCTTTGCTTTTGCAGTTTTGACAAGGGCTTCTAGTGACTCTCAGGCCCATGAGGGAAATAATTAACTGAAAGTACCCTTTTCCTTATATCATCAGCATCACAAACTCTGCAGGAGGCTGATATCACCTCAGAAAGCCAACAAGCCATGCTCCTGGACTTGCTAATAGGAGCTTTGAAGGGTCATACTGACTGAAAGGAATCAAGAAAGGTGAAGGGAACTAAGTGTGAGATTCCATAATGTGAATAGGAGTCCTGGGGTAGCACCAAGGGAGACTGTGCTAGTCTTTGTGAAATACTCCCGAGATATAAATAGAGAGATGCTGTAACAATGCACGCTAGCTAACATTTATTTTGTGTCTGCCATGTGTCAGGCACTGTTCTAAAGGCTTCCATTAACAATTTACTTAATCCACACAATAACCTCTGAGTGAAACGCTCTCATTTTTGCACATTTCAGGTGAAGAAACCAAGGCACAGAGAAGTTAATATCCCATAGCAGGGCTCAGCAACTCAGCCTGCGCTTTGACTAGGCTGCCCTCCTCCACAAATGAGGCAGACAGTTTTATTCGTCAGAGTCTCAGAGGGCGCAGTGCCAGAGTTGATTATTTTGAGAAAGGTAGTTGTAAATTTGGGGCAGAGAGACGTGTGTCAAGTAAGATATGGAGCCAGCATTTTATGTTGAAAGCTATGTGTCTCCTGTCCTTGACGCTCTCACACTTTAGTTTTAAGGAATTGTGGGTGAAAGCCTGTATTGTTCTTCAAGGTTTCTGTAATTGAATTTCTCTACTTTTGAATGTGGCACTATGTAAAAAAAATAAAAAGGTCATGACCGTGACCAGCTATATTCAGGTTGGTATAATTTTGAAGAAATTTTATCATTCGTTACGCAGTGCTAGTTTTCTTTGTCATTTATGAAGGGTCTTTTCTCAAAGTTATTAAAACTCTTTAAAAGTTGGAAATTCAGAATAATAAAGACTGTAGTGTGAGGCGGCATTACTCTGACACAGTGGTTATAAGCACATTGTGCCATGTTATCCTGTTTTGCCTCCCAGTGCTTCTTAAGAGTTATCACAAGGAAAATCACGAGGGCTCTCTGAGCCTTACACTAGTCTTCTAAAAAAATGGGAGGGGGGGTAATAATCTTTATTTAATAGGGCTTTTGAGAGCAGTCAATGAGATTGTTGTTGTAAAATGCTTGGCATATTGTAAGAATATAATGTAACATGTTACTATTATTATCAGCATATCTCATTTCTGATTGCTAGTATCAGCTTTAGCCTGATTTACAGAACACATCTAGTTAGACTGGATTCCAAGTGATTTATTTGACTGCTGTCACCCATTGCCGTAGTCCTTAGTAGCTTTCAACATGTCAATAACCCTCCATTTCTGAAATAAGTTTTTTACCTGGCTTCTGATGTCCCTCCTACCACACTGGCTACTGTTCTTATCTGCTTTCCCATTTTCTTAAATTTGAGGTGTCTCAAGGCCTCATCCTTGGAACTCTCCTCTTCTTTATCTGCATTCACGGTCTTGAAATCTCTTTTTAATGTTACGATTACATTGACTACTCTCAACTTTGGATCTCCAAACTAGAACTCAATTTAGACTCAGGTATTCGATTGCTTATTCACATCTCCACTTAGCTGTCAAACACACATAGAAACTAATCACGCACAAAATGGAACCCTTGACTTTTCCTAAAGCTTATGCTACCATTTGCACTGGCTTTTTCCTCTTCCTTGAATACTTTGCTCCCAAATATTGGTAAAATGCACCCTCTTGCCTCAGAGTCTTTGACCAACCCATTTACAATTATCCTCATCTTCCCCATCCCTAATTATCCCCATCTTCCTCCATGAAGTTAAACTGAACTAAGACATTTGACTTTATTGTTTTTCTGCATAGCAATCATCGTCTATTAATATATTCTATGTTTTGTTATTTACTTTGTCTAATCAGTGATACCCCAACTGGTGTATTTAAGTTCCATTTTTGCTGTTATGACCACTGCTACATTCCCAGTGTTAGAACAATGTCTAGTTTTGGTACATGGTAAAAACAGCCCCTGAAAAACATGATATTCAATAATCACTAGTTGAATAAATGAACAATTAGTTTGTTCCTTATGAATTAGACAGAGTTTGGGTGCCTTACTGTACTAATTACTACAACCTTGAGGAGCTTCAGTCAACAGGTATGACTGTATGTTATGAGTGAATTTCAGTGCATTTGCCAGGCTGGTTTCAAATATTTGGCCTGTATATGCACATAGATCTTAGCCTCTGCCATCCTAAATGTTCGGGGTGACGTCTTCTCCTGGGATGAGTAGTTAGGGAAATCGCTTTGGTTCTTATTCCCCACCATAAAACAATGGAAAATGCCTCAGCAGAGCTGGAAAAAGTAGAAATGTATTTGTTTTTCTACTCTTCAGTGTTTATTATTATTTGCTTTTCATCCTCACTTGTGATACCACTGGTACTGCAAACCACAGAATCCAATATGAAAATTTTTCTCTTATTTGGAATTCAGGTAATAGCTGCCGTCACCATCTGCTCTTTTCTTGCCAACAATTGGAGGAGCTCTTATATTAAATGCATGAAGTATCCAATGAGCAAAAGGCCAGGTGCCACTTTGAGTGACAGCCTTCCAGTCTGCAAAAACAGTAACTTTGTTCATTCAGTTAAGTAATTGTGTGGCTGTATGTCACTTTGCCTTCAGAATATCTCCTCTCAACTTCCAATGTTTTGACTGCATTATGGAGTCGATGCTGCAAGGAGAGGGTGGTGTAATGCTGAGAGCACTGACAGTGTGAATTGTCTGCAAGCTGGGGCATATCCCTGGCTGCAGTGTTTATATCTTTGGCTAATAGTGACATAATTTCTCTCTTTCTCTCTCTCTCTTTTTTTTAAATGACAGGTAATTGGGATTTACGCTTTTGTTCTTCCATAAAAGGAAAAGCAGATTCATGTGGTCTGTGAGGGTAAGATTCATCTTGTTCTAAGATGTGGATCTAATTCCTCAACAACATTTCTATATTAACTTAATTGAATGGGAAGAGTAAAACAATGGCTGTGCTAACTTGGTTATTATATCTGTCATCTTACTCAGAATGGAGATCACTGCATGGCTGGTTTGGCTGCAGTTGTTCTCATTTGAAGTTACTGAGTGTCAAGACAGCCACAACGATGAGCTTGGAAATGAAGGGGTCTGCTTAATTGCCCACAGGTGATAGTCAATGAACTGGTGTTTCTCTTTGCAGCATTTTACAGGGCTGTTTCTTCTCAAGTGTCCTGTGATGTTAAGTAAAAACATCTACATTGCCACTGACTCAGATAAGTAGCAATACAGTTGGTTTGGTTCCATAATTTCTTAACAATTGGGAAGACTTACCATTCTTCAGGGTCAGATCTTGAAATAGGAAGAGAAGGGTCTCCCTTCATGGCAAACCTGGATTAGGGCTCAGGCAGCTTATCCTTTATCCACAACAACAGTGGCATCATATTAGGAAGGTCTTGACACTTTGGCTGGTGACTAGGACTTCATCCTTTCAGGGAAGATTTTGTCCTTGGGCAAGTTTCCGAGTCCTGTTTTAGAAAGATGAATGCATCGAGACTGCTAAGCATTTACTAAAATTCATTTTCTGCTCTCCTTGGGGACATAGCTAGACTCATATTCCAGTCTTTCTGTGGTTATGTGAAGCTAGATGACAGAGTTTGACCAATGGAATTTGAGGAGAAGTGATGTATGTCACTTTTTTGTCAAACTGGTTAAGAAGTAGGTGTGTCTTGCTTATCTGCTGGATGAATGGAGGCACTCTGAGGATTTAGAGATGGGTGGGGCCATAAAAGAGAAACCATGAATTCCTGAATAAAGGTTACTTGACTAGTATAGGGTACCCTCAAGATTCCACCAAGAAACCACTAGAAATGATAAATGAATTCAATAAAGTAGCAGGATGCAAGCTTACTATCCAGAAATCAGTTAAATTTTTATATGCCAATATTGAACTATCAGAAAGGAAAATTAAAAAAAGAAAAAAAATCCCATTCGCCATTGCTTTAAAAAGAATAAAATATCTAAGTAGGAATAAATCTAACCAAGGATGAAAAAGACCTGTACTCAGCAAATGATAAGACACTGAAGAAAAAAACTGAAGAAGAAACAAATAAGCAGAAGCACATAACGTGTTCATGGACAGGAAGAATTAATATCATGAAAATGTCCATGCTACCCAAAGCAATCTATAGATTCGGTGAAATTCCTATCAAGATACCAATGATGTATTTCACAGAATAGAACAAATATTTCAAAAATCTATATGGAACCACAAAAAGCCCCACATGGCAATAGTGATGTTGAGAAAGAAGAACAAAGTCAGAGAAGAACAAAGTCAATTAATATTCAACAAAGGAAGCAAGCACATACAATGGGCTAAAGATAGTTTATTTGATAAATGGTGTTTGGAAAACAAGACAGATATGTGAAGAAAAATGAAACTGGACCACCTTCTTATGCCACATACAAAGAATAAACTCACAATAGGTTAAAGACTTAAATGTTAGCCCTGAAACCATAAAAATCAAAGAAGAAACCATAGGTAGTAAAATCTCAGACTTTGCTTGTATCAATTTTTTTCTGATATATCTCCTCAGGCAAAGGTAACAAAAGAAAAATAAATAAACAAATGGGACTACATCACACTAACAAGTTTCTGCACAGCAAAGGAAACCATCAACAACAACAAAAAAAGTGAGAGGAGTGGTAGATGAGAATTGTGACGGAGCATAGATAAGGATAGTACTGTTAGAAAGAAAGAGAAATCAGTAAAGAAGGCAGAAAAATAAGCACTAGACAAAAGAAAAAACAAGCAATGCAGTGGCAGAGAAGACAGTTTGTTAAGCAATTTATTTTTAGCACTGAAAAAAATGATTCAGGTAATCGAAAACTATACGGAATAAGAAAAAGCTATTTACTTTGACTTTTTAAGGCTCCTCTCTGGGGACATCTCTCTGTATGACCATGACAGATCTACATGGGTATACATTGCTACCATGGAATTTTAAAGGGTGATCACTGGCCGGATGGACTAGTGTAAGCCCAGGGCGAAGGAAGCTTGGAAAGGCATAAGACACATTTTAGAGTTAGTATATGTATTGCTATCTGTCAGATACTTTTTTGAGCATCTTTTATAAGCTAAGCCTTAAATAAAATGGATAGAATGGGAGATGGTTATAATACAGAGTCCTAGGTACCCTGATGTGGGACAAGGGCCTTGGGGACACAAAGCTGAAGCTGATGGAGTAGTTTTCAGACCTGTGGGGATGGGTCAGAAAGAAGGCGATAGCAAAGTAAAGTGACTTTCAGACTGAGTGAAGAATGAGTAAAGGCTAATAAGCACACGGGCAGGAAAGGACTGAGGAATGGCAAGGTTTCTGGGTGATGAGGTTGGAAAAGAAGGGCCTTTGGGACTTGTTCGGTAGCAGTGTGGTTCCACTGAGCATTATACACAGAGGAGGGACACAAAGCTGTGCTTTGAAAATATGGTTCTGGTCGCATTGAGGAGGATGGGTTAGAAATGGGGGGAACTGGAAACACAGAGGGCCATTAGAAGATTATAATTGTCAGGAAAGAAATAATGAGGGTCAGTATGTGGAATACTAGGCATGGGAAGGAAGGAGGGAACAGGTTTGAAACTGTTCTGGTATTGGAGATAGTAAATTCTCTGACTGATTGGATAGGGGTGGAAAATTTACTTAAATTTGAGGAAGCCATTATAGGTCTACGGGGTGGGAAATTGGTAATATATATCTAGATTATTTTTCACCAAATCCAAAATGGGGAAAAAATTGCCTTCACCCTCAAAAAATACCCAGAATCCAACTGCTTCTCCTGACTTCTCCCTCTAGTTCTCTACGCCAAGCTGCCAGCCCCACTCACCTGGATTCTTACAATGCCTTCTGGCTTCCCTGCTTCAACCCTTTGCTTTCTGTAGTCTATTCTCAGGGCGGCAGCCAAAATTATTATGCTAAAATATAAGGACAATCCTTTTCTCAACATCTCTCAATTGCTTTCCACCTCTCTCAGAGTAAAGCCCAAAATTCTCACACCATCTACTAGGGACTATCCAATCCGCCATCTCCCCTGTTCCCTTCTCGTCCACACATCCACACTCGTATATCCATCACCTGCCACCCTCAGCTCCAGCATTGTTGGCTTCCTTTCGTGTCCTCTAATATACCAGGTATACTTCTGCCTCATGTCATTCGCGTTTGCTTTTGCCTCTGCTGGGGACGCTGTCTTGGAAATCTGCATGGTTCTACACTCTCGGCTTTTTTCCCAGGTCTTCACTCAAATGTCATATTCACAAGACTCCTTTCTTGGTGACTCTAGGTGTGTAAGCATGCCACTTCTCCTTCCTATTCTCTGCTTAATTTTGATGGTGAGCATTTTTCATAGTTTAATATACTTGCTTTTAAATTTAATTACCTTGTTTATTGTGTGTTTCCTTCACTAGGATGTAAGCTTTGTGAGAGTGGTATTAAAGAAAAATGTTTAATGCTGTATCAAAGAGTGCTTGATACACAGGCATTGCTCAATATTTTTTAAATGAATAAAAGTTCCAGGTAAATGCATCTTATGACAGAAAGGTTAAAACAGGGAAAATTATTTTCATAAGAATCACCCCAATGAGAATATTCCAAGATTTCCATCAGCCAACAGTGTTGTTCATTAATATTTCAGCAAAATGCCTTTAAACATTGAAAATACATTACCTAAGTAATAAATTAATAACAGAAGACATTACACAGTTATTGTTGATTTTTACAGGGAGAATTAAGAGGACATGTAGCGTACAAAGTATGACCTTGTCACACGGCTGGCGTGAGGGCGGAGTCAGGGCCCTCCCTGCCATCTCTGTGAATTCCACATCTACACTGGGAGGCTGGATGCAGGAGGCTGGTGAGAGTTTGGAAATCATTAAAGACCTTAAAGACCCCCTATATTTATGCTCCTTTCAGACAGTAAAAAGGAGTTAATTCTTGACTGCTCTCCACTCTAAACAATTACAGTGAAAATCATATGACAGCATACGTCATCACTCCCCTAACATTTCCAAACAATTTGCTAATGATGTAACTATGAACTTCAAGCTTTAGGGAAATGCGTCTTATACAGTAAAGGAACTGTAGGGGGAAAACCTCATAATTATGTAGTGTTCTAACTAAAGAATTGTAACTCTTAAAAAAGATGAAGATAAAGTCAGTCTTTTGAATTGTATGGCTGATTGATCCATTCATAAACACTGATTGAATTTTTCCTTTGTGCTAGACATTGTTCTGCATAGTAGGCATATAAGGTTAACAAAAATAATACTCATTATTGGTGAAATTCTTACTCTAATGAGAGGTACAGGCAGGCAAATAAATAATTATTTCGCTGTATAAATTATTATGATAGAGTTTTATACACACACACACACACACACACACACACACACACACACACACACACAGATGCTATGAGAGGCAATGAGAAGAAATCTTCCGATGATAAAGGCCTTTTGTTTGTGGGATACAGGATGTAACTGTGAGAAGGAAAAGCAGCATACATGGATTTGTAGGTATATATAAGCTTACAGTAATATAAAAGATAAAACTGAATGTGTGGGAGTCTTAATACTTAAGACTGTACTAATCAAGTTGATATCAGAATTTATGAATGATGCAGCATATGTACAGGTGATTGTATGTTCAACAGTTGAAAATTTGAATCTGAAGATCAGAACAGAGCCTAGGACTAGAAAAGACCATCTCACTATTACTGAGGCATAGATGATAAAACTAGGGAAGTGAATAAAATTACTCAGAGAGTATAGAGCAGGAAGAAGGTCCTCTACTTACATATGCATGTATTTAAGGATGGGTGAAGGAAGAGAAGTCTGTGACACAAATGGTGGAAAATATCAAGAGAGTTGGAGTCAGATCCAGAGAACCATTTTAAATATCAAGAAGGGAAAATGTGAAGAAATCTAAATCCTGTTTGCTTCATGGCATCAAAGGAAATGACTGAAATGAAATATTAATAATGAAAGAAAACATTGTAGATAGCTTCTTTAAATGATAGTTAGACTCAAAGTTTTAAAATGGTTTCATTCCTCTTTAGAATATTAGGCACTTTCATACCTACAAAAAGTAATTTGCCAGTTACAGAAAAAAATCATCAAATATAAAGTTTCCATTGTGGTCTTCCCATTGTGTCAGCAAACATATTACCTGGTTTTTATTAGTTCAATAAAAGCTATGGTTTTTTCAAATATTTAGATTTGGATAAAGTCCACATGATTTCTGGATTTTCAAAATCTACCTTGTAAAACCATAAGGAGACTATAGTGTGGATCTAACTTTATGCTGTCTATATATTTTTCTAGGTCATTTGTTTCTTGCCTTCCTTTTTCCTAATATTTCCTATAGAGTTTCTCTGTGGTTTTCAGAATCCCACTGGCATATTTTTGTAGTACTTGACATTCGTCTTGTTGTGGGCTCAGATATTTTCGGAAGATCAAATCACGCAGAGCCTAATAAAACACAGATTATGGCGTTTTTGCCTGGGTGGCACATCTATTTCTTAATGAGTTTAGGGGCCACACTCTGGTAAATGGAAGAGCTGACACCAAGGATGTTTGGGTCACTGGTGGGTAGCAAAATGATTACTGGCTGGAAGAAATGTGGATGAGATGGTCTATATTTAATCCTTTTGTGGCTTCCTGTGTGACACACTGTAATGAAAACATTGCCACAAATTATACAAATTGTCAAAGTAGGCTACCAGAAGTTTTGTTTTGTTTTGTTTTGCTCTAGAATTTGCTAACCAAGTATGTGCAGAGTGTTGTATTACACACATAGGCCACCCCCACTCAGTGGATGTATATAGGAGCTCAGCAATTAACATATGATAAAGAAGCTAAATCCCCTTTGAAGTCAATGGATTTAGGTCTAGAGGATAGTATTTTATAAACTGAAATATAGAAGTAGGTTGAAAGTCAAGTTTTACCCTTGGGGCTAAAATCATATTAGCTTTGGGTCTTAGGTATTTAGTTTGAGTATGAAAGATACTGTTTCTACATTTAACAATATTTAGATTTTGGGTGTATGACGTAATCATTAAATACACACAGACAAAATCTTTTTATAAAACTGTTAATGCATTTAGGTCCTTCCAGGAAATTTAAACACTGCTCATTTACTTGGGCCATGTAAGGTAGATGAAAATTCTTTGGGAACTTAGAAGATCGTAAGCAGCTTACAATTGAACCGTAGCATTACATTAACTATAGATATAGTGCTAAGTACTTTTCAATGATTTTTTCACTTACTCCTCCCACAAACTCTAGAGATATGTACTATTATACTCCCATTTCACAGATGACATCAGAGACAGGCACACACAGGGAGCAAGGGCAACATCACAATTCAAAACCAGAAGTCTGACTCCAGAACCTGTGCCCTTAGCCACTCACCTGGTCTTCACCTACCTCAATGCACTTTCTCATGGGCTGCTTTTCACATGTTTGATCTCATTTGAGCTTCAGCACTGTGAGGCAGGCAATAAAGACAACTATTCCTACTTTGAAGATGAGGTGCACAGAAAATTAAGTGGCTTGCACAGTGTCTCATTAAAAAAAAAGAAGCCGTGACAGACTGGACTAAATTCCAGATTTCTTAATTCTATTCTAGGCTTTTTATCTGCTAATCAACTCATTTCTTTTAGAGAGACTAGAACTTTCCCTGGGGGACAGAGGGAAACAATGAAATGTTCTAATGCAGTATATATGTGCTTAAAAATATCATTAACATTTCTCTTAAAGATAACAAAATATAAAAGCATATTAACCTTTCTTTGATATATTAATTCAATAGGTAGTTGCTCAGCAGTCTTGAAGGGCCAGAGAGAAAACTTTGGAAGTATTTGGTTCACAAGTGGGAGCTGAAGTCATCAGAGAAGAATGGGTTCCCCCAGGGAGAAGTATGGTAAAAATATCACGCTGTAGCCAACAAGGAAATGTAACTCAAAAAATAATTTTGATGCATATGATGAAGAGTTTGAAACAGTTCAAGACAATTCATTACTCCATTTTAAATGGCACCCACATCCTCCCCCAAACCTAAAAAACCAAGTCGGTTAGACATACATTTACTGAACACTTAATATATCTAAAGCACTAGGCAGAGGAGGCCAAAGATGACTGACATGGAGCCCCAGCTTTACAAGGAAAGTCTTTTTAATAAGTAATAGACAAACATGGCAATAGCATTAGCATGAGGTGGAATGTGGAAAGTGCCATGAGAAAAGAAAAAGGTACGATGGGGCTCAAGGAATGGTGAGAGCATATGTGCTTAGGGGAAACTCCAGAAAGTTTTGTAGGGAAGCACCTTTTAGGATGGGTAGGGTTTCAGCAAAATAGAGAAGTGTGGGGTAGGGGTAGTTGGGGATTTTCAACAAAGTGGCTTTCAAATCTACAAACCGAGAAAGAATAAAAGGAACTTTCTACTTTACCCTAATTTATTAAGATTATACCCATTTTTACCAATTCTTTGCAAAGAGAAACATAAAACATAGTATAATTAAATCTAAAATTTTGTTGATTAGGCTTTCTTTTAATGCAGTTAAAGAATTGTGTGATCAGGATAATCTAAATGATTATGTTCTTCGCAATAAATGGGAACTGAAAGAAAATGAGGGTTTAAGTAATTGGCTTTTCAAGACAAAGTCACTGGAAAGTTAAAAATAGAGTTAATACTGTCTTTGGAGTTTCTTCTACTTCCTCATTTCTTAGTATAAAATGACACGAACTAGAAAAACTTAATTCTGGAATTGAAAAATGGAAATTAATGAGATGAATAGAAAAAATGCTTATAACATTGGTGCAATCTACCAACTTTTATAACAATTTCTTCTTAAATATGGTTAAGCTTACAAAGGTCCTCTGCTTTTCAGAAACATTCCAAAGCTATTTTCTACTTGATAAAAATCTCTCAGCTCATCATGATAGAATGTCTGAGACTCATTAGAACATGCCAAATATATTTCACTTATCAAACGAATGAAGCTACTAGAAGGTTGCTATGCGGGACACAAACTATATAACAAACAAGCCTGGCAACCCCCCTTGGACCTAGCCAGTTGTGGTGGTAACAGACGGTGAACTCAGTCGGTGCTAACAGTTGGAGATTCTCCCTTCTCTCATGGTACAAAGCATCATTTCCCAGGAACTCTTATCTAAAAGGCATGTTTAAATTATTAGCACTTAATTATGTTTTAGCTAATATAAGTACCATGATGGTTCAGAATAAGAGAAATTAAAGGATGGAAATCTGCATTGAGTAAATCTGAATTTGAAAATGGGCAAATAATTTTTATACAATATGATTTAGGTTGAGGCTGTTTTAGTGGACTCAAACCTCAAGACTTGAGAAGGAAAAATAAAATTTTCTTCTAAGCGAAAATAATGCTCTAATCACATGATACTAGGGTCCTTCTAATCTGGCTTTCTATTGATGTGACAACAAGAATTGAGTCTAATCTGAGAAAGAACTCATTAAGCCATGATAATAGAACAGTAAAAAGTCCTATGTTTAAAGGATTCAAATGTGTTATTTTGAGAATTTAAGAAAATTATTATTTTTTAAAGATTTTATTTACTTATTTCTAGAGAGAGCAGAAGGGAGGGAGAAAGAGAGGGAGAGTCACATCAGTGTGTGGTTGCCTCTTGTGTGCACCCAACTGGGGACCTGGCCTGCAACCCAGGCATGTGCCCTGACTGGGAATTGAACCTGAGACCCTTTGGTTTGCAGGCTGGCACTCAATCTACTGAGCCACATCAGCCAGGGCAAGATTATTTAAAGAGTATTGCTTTTTTTGTTTTCTCCATATTTAGTCTCTGTTTGCCTTTATTTAAAGATATACTTTCTTTTTAGAGCAATGTATTTATGTTCACAGCAAAATTGAGCAGAAAGTACCAAGAGTTCCCATATATCCCCGCCCCCACATATGCACAACCTCTTCCACTGCAGGCATTCTGCAACAGAGTTGTACATTTGTCACAGTCAATGAATGTACATTGACATTATTATCACCCAAAGTCCATAGTATACATTAGGGTTCACCTTGGTGTTGTACATTCTTGGTGTTATAAACCTTGGTGTTGGAAAAACGTGCAGTGACATGTATCCATCACTGTAGTATCATTCAGAGCATGTTCATTGCCCTAAAAATCTGTGTTCCTCCTATTCATCCTTCCCTTCTTGGCAAACTCCTGGCAACTGCTGTACTCTTTACTGTATCCATAGTATTGCCCTTTCCAAGATGTCAGATACTTGGCATCATGCAGTCTGTGGTCGTTTCAGATTGGCTTCTTTCACTTGGTAATATGCATTTAAGTTTTCCCCATCTTTTCGTGGTGTCATAGCTCATTTCTTTTCAGCACATACAAATATTCCACTGTTTGGATGTAACACAATTTCTTTATCTAGTCATCTATTGAAGGGCACTTTGATTGCTTCCAACCACATTTCCCTGTCTTTTTCTTCTCTGTTTTCCATTTAACTAAAGATTCCTTTACAAATACACTGACTGAAACTGTAGAGATTCTAAGATTTAAGGGTTCTCAAGGTATCTTTTTTCAAAATACAGATTCCTAGGCTTCATGGTCTAGAAGTTATGATTCTGCAGATTTCACTGGGTCACAAAATCTGCCTTTTGAGCAATTTCCTACCAGGTGTTCTAATGGAGATGGTTCCAGAGTGCACAGTGAGAAATTCTGACATAAAAGTAGGATAATACTAATAAATCAAGTGCTAGGGCATTATAACAAATCAGCCAAAGATGTGCTAAGTGCCATTTAAAATTCAAGATCTCGCCAATTAAAAATGCAGATAATCAAATCAAATAGCAGTAATGCTTTTGAGGGGTTACTACTTCTAAGATCTCTGTCAGGAAAAATGGACATGCAAAGAGGCAGAGACCCTTATCCGTAACCAATGGATGTAGAAGATTGGACCTAGGCTCTTGAGAAAGCACTGAAAGCAGTGTTAGTCTTTGGTGACGGTACTTGACCATGATTTTCCTTATTCGATACTGCTTATTCCCTCAGATTTGTTTTCACAGTGAACTCATCATCATTTCCTAAAATGGAAATTAAAATTTTAGATCATTTGATTACAAATGCTGGTACTTTCTAGGAAAGAATTTTTATTAAAGTAAAAATTGATAGAACATAAAAGGGGAACTCATTTCACTAGTTCATGGGCTCATCTTCTGATTGCTAACTGTTTCCGGATTTCATTTTTACTGTTTCTCTTATGAAAATTTCACACTGCCCAATCCCGAGGTATCCCGAATGAGCTCTTTCCTTGTGATCTATATAGGTTTAACTAACATATATTTCCAGCGTAACGCAGGATCTGAGTCCTTGTGAGACGGTACTCATAAAAAGCTTTTTCATTTAACTTTATACTGTCCATTCTTCGAACATTCATTTGAGAGATGTTAAGAAAATATGATAGAGCTAAACCTTATGTGTATCAAATTGAACAGCTTGCATATTCTCCACTTTAAAATCTTAAGATCTCTAGTATTTTCAAGGAATATTTTAAAATCCCTCCACCTAATAATTAAACCTATTTTGATCGTAGTTAGCTTAAATTTATTATCAGCTTTTCAAGAACAATATGAACAAAGCTTTTTAATAATTTGTCCCTGGAAAGCAACTGTCAGCTGTCAATTCTATCACAACTCAGATCTCTTCATGGGTGAAATCCAAAATTAGCTAACTCCTCCTTCATCTCATGAACTAATATGTTCTGAGTGTAATAACTTGATTTACTCATTTAACAACTGTTTATTGAGAGCCTACCTCAGGTAGGGCATTGTTCTGGGCACTTAATGCAAATGAAGCCAGTACAGATTCCATCATTCAGTTCTAACAACTTTTTCTATTTAAAACATTTACAGGCGTGAATAATTCACCCAATTACAAAAAAGTTACGCAATGTGCTATTGTTGGAAGGAGAAAATAAAGGCTTCTCCTCATCTTACCCTGCTTATATTCAATCCCCCAGGGTTAACCATTTTTCAGATATTCAAAGATATACTTCTAGACAGTTTTTTATGCATGTATAGGAATACAAATATACATACAGAAAATTTGCATAAACTGTGTATAATACAAGGGAACAACATTAAAAGTACTGTTTAGCAATATGCTTTTAAATTTCTGTAAATACAGAATATTCATACATGCCAATCCTCTCATTCTTATTAGCAAATAGTCTATTAGTAGATGTTAACTTACCTTATTGTTTTTGCTATTTACAACAACAGTATAGTGGATGTAGTTATACATGTAACCTGATACTATTTTGCTCATATTTATTTACTGAAACATGATATATTCTAAAAAAAATCCTAGCATTAGAATTGCTATGTTAAAAACAGATACATTTAAATTTTTAATAGGACTTATCAAATGATACTTATATTAATTTTTGAATGCTGTATAACAAATTACCACAAATTTTGTGGCTAAAACAATACATGTTTATTTTTTTAGTTTTCACAGGCCAACAGTCCAGGCATGGTTTAGGTAGGTCCTTTGCTCAGGGGCCTACAAAGTTGCAAATAAGGTGCTAGATGGGTCTGGGTCTTTTGTAACCTGAGGCTTGAGGTCTCTGCCCAGCTCACCTAATTGTTGGCATAATTCACTTCCTTGCAACTGTACAATACATGCTGGCTTGCTTCTGCAAGGCTATAAGGAGAGAGTCTTTAGTTCTCCTGACTCTGACCTCTAGGTGTCATAAAGGGCTCATCTGATTAGATCCAGCCCACCTAAGATAATATCCTTTTAATTAACTTAAAGTTGACTGATCAATTAAATCTGTAAGTCCTTTCACCTTTGCCCTTTATGCAATACAATCATGAGAATGACATCGCATAATTTTGACTAGAAATGAGTTACAGGTCTCACCCATACTACATGTGAGGGGAGTGTACAAGGAAGGACATGGGTCATTAAAGGTCATTTTAGAATTCCTTATATCACAGTATTCTAAGAGTGTTATAATAACCTATACTCTGACCAAGTTTTTTCAGGGGGACTTTGTCAGTCAGGGGTTTGTCAGGAAAACAGAGGTCACTCTATGAATTCCATAAGTCAGAGATTTAAGCACTTAAAATTAGAAGCTTCTACAACCATTGGAAGAGCTAAGGAAGCAGATCCAGATACTGCCAGGAATGAATTCTGGCTTTACCAACAATGTGGGTGGTTCTTTATAACTTGCCAGTAAATTGCTAAAATCTCCAAGAATTTCTGGGAAGCTCTGACCAACTACCTCAGTCAGCAGAAGGAAAATGGGTGGATCTCTAGGACTAGTCAAAATCTCACATCTGGACACTCATCTGGCTGCAATAACCTCTGACGTATGATGGTTCTCCCTCCCTTTGGCTACCCTACCCTGGCACAAGAGTGTCTCATTAGCATGGTACCTGGAATGCAATAAAGGGGATTTGGAGAAAGGCAATTCCTGGTTTCTGTTCTGTAATGAAAGAGACTTTAAAGGGTTCTAGTGATAGCTAACACCAGATAATCTAGTACCCATTCCCTATACCCATATCAACTCTAAAAATGAGCAATCTTTTAAAATGTTGCCATTCCAAAAGGTGTAAGAAAACAGTCTTGTGTAGTTTTAACTTGCATGTCTTTGATCATCAGTCAGGAGGATCATCTTTTTGTCCTAATATTTCAATCTAGTCTAAGCAGTGTATACTTCATCTCTTGGAAGACACCGATACAAGCTTGGGATGTCCAAACCTGCCACTAGTCCCCCCGCTCAACCACTGATTTAAAAGGAAAAGAAACAGAGCCAATTCTGGAAATCCAATTTCATCTTTCATTTTCAGGGTTTTGTTAAAACTACTCTATCATAGAGAAAAATGCTTAAATATTAAAACAAACTCAAGATCAAATGGCACAGATAAATCTAATGAGTTAAATAGGGAACAATTAAAGGAATACAATGCTTTCTATCAGAGTCCTAGTATTAAACTTACAAGATACCAATGTTGAGTTATATTTTACATTTAAAGCTAATTCAAATGTCTTCCTTTTAATTTAATAACTAGTGATAAACTGTTGTTTTTAAACACAGTAAGTGGGTAACACACAAAAAATGCTTTCTAGTCAGACACATATGTCATCAATGATACAAAGGCTAAAAACGGGGCCTAGTGCCAGTCATTGCTATTTTAAAAAATCATTATGTTTAATCTATACATGCTGTTCAGTGAAACTTGGAAAGCATACATTGATATTTCTCTTATGTGATATTTTTGTTCCATATATAGTTTAGGATCATTTTAACAATTAAATTTATATGTTGTATACTATGAAGCTTTGTATTTATTTTAGGAATGTTTATTATGATACAATTCTTAATTTGATCAACAGAAAACTAGGTGAACAGCAAATAAATTGCATTTCTTGGCAAACCCAGATATAATTAATTTTCATTTTGTTTGTTATTGAATAGAAAAATATTATCTGAATTACTGTCCATTGAGTAACAATTCCACCCATTATAGCAATAAAATATAATGTTTTTAGAATATTCCTGAGGAGTTGATTGCATAAAGCAGAGAACTGCTAACTGTAGTAAGAAATGAACCCCTAAAGTTCAATGGCTATAAACAATATCAATTAATTCTTACTCAGGGAACAGTCTGATGTAGGTGTTTCTGATGCACAGGCAGCTTTCCTCCAGGTGGTGATTCAGGGATCAAGGCTTCTATTATCTGATATATAATCTCCTAGAACATAAGCAGTTTCTTCTGCATCCAGCCTGCAGTGGGAAAATACCCCATAAAATCTTTCAGTTGATTAAATTGCTTCTGGGAGAAGATCAGATGAAATGTATGGTACTCAGAAAAACCACTCAGTTTGGACAAATGGCTCATGGGAAAAAGGAGGTTAGAGATTCAGCTTTCTACAAGAAAGCCTGCAGTCTCAGGGAGTGACCTTACACTGAAAGAAAAACATAGGATGCTTGCATATGTGTGTCTGTGTGTGCATGTGTGTGTTGCAGAGGGAGGGGATGATGGAGCTGGTATTGAGAAAACAAAAAACAGAAACAAAAATAAAAACAACAACAAACTAAAGCAAATAGGAGGTCACAGTTAATTTTATCAAAGAAACCTATCACTTTCTGCGATACAAATGTATTGCTAAAGAATCAGTGAACCTGGACTAAAGGCCTGTGATAGCTCAAGATTTAAAACACGTCTTGGGATTCCGTCTTCTCCTGTGCTGGTGACTGAAACCTGTGCAGTCCCTAAGGGGCTTACTCTAATGATTACTTCAGTTGCAGCCAAAAAGTATACTACAAAGGAGAAAAAAAATTCTCTTAGCAGATAAAGCCAGGGAGATCTTTCTAAGGTATGGAATTAGGGCCTAATTAAGAAATACCCCCGTACTCTTGACTGAAAGACCTCATAATATTTGCTTAGGAGAATTTCAGAATTGCTTTGCTATAGACCAGTGGGTTCTGCAGGTCTCTCAACCATCCTATTTCCAATAGGATGTTGCTATGGTTACTGTTCCATCACTGTGCACTGAGTGGCTGTAGGACAGATGGATTCACATTTGAAAGTGATTTAGAGATGACTACAAACCGCTCACAGATAATGGACTTTGATGAGGATGCCAAAAGGATGGGCCTTTCAGCTTTCTCCTGTGAGGAAGGCTTGAATGGGATCCATGTGTGGAAAGAAGGGAGCAAAGGAATGTTTGGTGCTCAGAAAGGCAGACTGTGGCAAACATTTTGATGCTCACCCAATGTTCCATCTGCTCCCCCACGTTTCCCAGCCCGAGTCCCGGATTGTGTAATAGAGTTCCTTGCAGAGCGCCAGCGCAGCAGGCGTGCTGGTGGGAAGCATGGAGGGTAAGACACGGAAGTGGGAGGAGAGAGAAAAAATAGAATAGTTGGGCATGTTTAGGGTACATTTTTCTTATTTTAAATTTATATGGGAATGATAAAGTCTGTCTTCCTTTTCATAGAAATAATAGTAGCTGACATTTATCGAACATTTATATATGCCAGTCACTGTACCAAGTTGTTTAGTCATCACAATTGCCCTGTGAGTTGCTGTTATTATTCTTATTTTACAAATGAGGAAACCAACACAGGGCAAAGTTAAGCAGCTTTTAAGTGGTATAAATCTAACAAGTGGTAAAGATGACATAAATGACCTCGAGTAGATTTATAAACAGAGCAGAAGGCAGTCAGGAAACGTTCAAGAACCAAGGTTAGAGTCCGGAAGGCTCTGCCCTTATTATCATTGGCATGTTCGCCAGGAGGGGCAAAGTAAAGGGTGCGAAGCACCGGAGAGACTGGTTATTTCTAACTCTACTCTGTGCATTTGTCCAATCAGTTATTTGAAAGGAGAATTTTATGATAAAATGTTACTTAGAGCTATTTCTTTTTCCCTGTTCCCTCTTTTTATATTTCAATCATAAACCTACATGAAATGTTAGCTGAAATACTTAATAGATATTTTATAAATCAGATTTCAAATTCCAAAACCTAGTTTAACACTATATAAAATTAGAAATAGGATTTCAAATTGTACTTAAAAATCATTGCATGTATAAGACATGTCATTCTTTGAAATAATTTTTTAAATCCCTAAATATAATATATTTAAAGAAAAGATTAACAAAGTAGAGTTGTTTACACTGAACTATTCGTGTCTGGTGATTTTTTTTGCTTTAAATTAAAGTTAATATATTATTCTTCAAATTGATTTACTCTTAGAGCTATCAAATACAGATGGCATCAGAAATAATCAGAAATATTTATTGTTACTACATTTTGTTGTAAGAAACACCAATTTTGAATGTGTCATGGATGATTTTTTCTGTTCACTAGGCATAGCTAATTGGGTGTCGGAACCCTTATTTTATATTTATTGAAATAGTAGTTACCAATTAGCTTATTGCTCTGAATTCTTTCCTTCATTTCTAAATTTCAAATTCTAATATTCATATTATTAGAAATTTAGAAAGTAAGAAAAGCAAATAAACTATAATAACACAGTGGTCATGTTACACTTTTTCTGATCCCTTCCATTTGAAAACATAAGTAGTTTTGCTGCTGCCGTATTATACTCTCAGTGAAGGAAGATATACACATTGAAAATAAAACCTAACCTAAAAGTGATGGCTTAAGATAAATATTTTAGCTTGAAGTTTAAAGCACCTGGAACTTCTTAAAAATAGACGTCCCATAGTTACAGACACAGATTCTCTTGTGATGGACGAAAATATTTCTATCCTTTTAGCTATTATAAGAAGTTGCTCACTCTAAGATTCAAGTTCAGAATTCACAGTGCCAATTTAAAATAACAGCTATTTTAGTTCAAACAAATACTTCTTGTTTCAGAAATGACTTAATTGACATGACCTAATAGGTATACCATGCCCAATGGAGCGATCTCATTTTAGCAAGTTTTTTTCCTACAGTTCTCTTCACTGTTGCACAAGGGTTGACTTGTGTAATATTAATAATGTTCCAGAACCTATGCAACGATGTAATGAACTCAGAGAGGGCTGCACTGGCATATAAAATGCTGAATAAGCACATCTAATTAACAAGGGAATCTTTTGTGATTCATATCAGTACTTCAAAAGCAAATTATGCTGTCATTATTTTGCATTTTATTTCCTGGGATAAATCTAACAATATTAATGAAATATCCAAGAAATGCCCTCAAATTCTAAAGAATAATAAAAAAAAGATTACTTGCTTTTCAGCATATATATATATATATATATATATATATATATATATTTTGGTATATACCTTTAGAAGTGTGGCTCTAATGAGTGAAGGACTTGCTAAAAGAATTCCAGAGCTGCATTTGGACCCTGAAATTACACCTCATGTTAAGTGATTTGTAACCCTTATAAAAAATATGAGGTTAAACATTATCCATCTAACTATTCAGATAGTTTAAAATATCAAAAAATGTATTTTCAGGTTGCCTATAACATTTAAAAAATCATATATGAAATAAATATTAAAGAGAAAAAATCTCAGTTATTTTTTACTTTTTAATTTTTAAAATTTCTAGAAAAGTATACTCTTCCAAAACTGAATGAAGAAGAAGCAGAAAGCCTGAATAGACTGTTAACAGCTGGTGAAATTGAAGCGGTAATCAGAAAACTTCAGGCACACAAAAGCCCTGGACCAGATGGTTTCACAGGAGAATTTTACAAAACATTTTAGGAAGAGTTAACCCCTGTCTTTCTCCTACTATTCCAAAAAATTGAAGAATAGAAAAGACTCCCAAACTCTTTTTATGAGGTCAGCACCATCTTAATCCCTAAAACAGATAAAGACACAATAAAGAAAGAAAACCACAGGCCAATATCACTGATGAACATAGATGCTAAAACCCTCAACAAAATATTGGCAAACTACATCCAGCAATACATTGAAAAGATCATCCACCATGATCAAGTGGGATTCATCCCAGGGATGCAAGGATGGTACAATATTTGCAAATCAATAAACATAATACATCACATAAACAAAAAGAAAGACAAAAATCACATGATCACATCAATAGATGTGGAAAAAACATTGACAAAGTACAGCACCCATTTATGATAAAAACACTCAGCTAAGTGGGAATAAAGGGGGCATACTTCAACATAATAAAGGTTATCTATGAGAAACCTACATCAAATATTATACTGAATGGGCAAAAACTAAAAGCTTTCCCATTAAGATCAGGAACAAGACGAGGATGTCTGCTTTTACCACTTCTATTCAATAAAGTATTAAAAGTCCTTGCTATAGCCATTAGACAAGAAAAGGTATAAAAGGTATCCAAATTGGTAAGGAAGAAGTAAAACTGTCATTGTTTGCAGATGACATGATAGTGTACACAGAAAACCCCATAGGCTCCACCAAAACACTACTGGACCTAATAAGTGAATTTAGCAAAACAGCAGAATACAAAGTCAATATTCAGAAGTCAAAGGCATTTTTGTACACCAATAGTGACATATCAGAATCACAAATCAGGGGAAAAAATCCCATTTACTATAGCAAGAAGAAAAATAAAGTACCTAAGAATAAACTTAACCAAGGAGGTAAAAGACCTGTACTCAGGAAACTATGCAACACTGAAGAAAGAAATTAAGGAAGACACAAATAAGTGGAAGCATATTCCATATTCATGGATTGGAAGAATTAACATCATCAAAAGGTCCATACTACCTAAAGCAATTTATAGATTCAATGCAATCCCTATTAAATTAACAATGACATATTTCACAGATATAGAACAAACATTTCAAAAATTTATATGGAACCATAAATGACCCTGAATAGCTTTAGCAATTTTGAGAAAGAAAAAGAAAGTAGGAGGGATCGCAATGCCTGACATCGAACTATATTATAAGGCCACTGTAATCAAAACAGTCTGGCACTGGCATAAGAATAGACATGTAGATCGATGAAACAGAATAGAGAAAGAAGCCCATGTCTCTACGGTCAATTAATATTTGAAAAAGTGGGCAGAAGCATAAAATGGAGTAAAAATAGCCTCTTCAACAAATGGCGTTGGGAGATCTGGACAGCTACATGCCAAAAAATGAAATTCAGCTACCAACTTATACCACGCAAAAAATGAACACAAGATGGATAAGAGACTTAAATATAAGTTGCAACACCATAAAAGTCCTAGAGGGGAACATAGGCAGGAAAATCTCAGATATTCCATGCAGTAATATTTTCACAGATATGTGAAAGGGACATAAGGAAAAGGAACATGGAGCAAGGGACATAAAGGAAAGAATAAACAAATGGAACTTCATCAAAATAAGGAGCTTCTGCATGGCTAAAGACATCAGCAAAATGAAAAGGGAACCAGCTGTATGGGAAAATATATTTGCCGATGATACCTCAGACAAGGGTTTGATCTCCAAAATATATAAAGAACTCACATGACTCCACTCTAGGAAGACAAACAATCCAATTAAAAAATGGGCAAAGGACCTGAATAGACACTTCTCCAATGAGCACATATGCAGGGCCCAGAGACATATGAAAGGATGCTCAGCATCATTAGCCATCAGAGAGATGCAAATTAAAACCACAATGAGATACCACTTCACATCAGTCAGAATGGCCATCATAAATAAATCAACATATAACAAGTGCTGGCGAGGATGTGGAGAAAAGGAAACCCTAGTGCACTGTTGGTGGGAATGCAGACTGGTGCAACCACTGTGGAAAACAGTTTGGAGTTTCCTCAAAAAACTAAAAATGGAACTGCCTGTTGACTCAGCAAGTCTACTGCTGGGATTATACCCTAAGAATCTTGAAACACCAATTCAAAAGAACCTATGTACACCAATGTTCATAGCAGCACAATTTACAATAGCCAAGAACTGGAAGCAATCTAAGTGCCCAACAGTAAATGAGCGGATCAAAAAACTATGGTACATTTACACAATGGAATACTATGCAGCAATAAGGAAGAAGGAGTTACTACCCTTCACCACAGCATGAATGGAACTGGAGAACATTATGCTAAGTGAAATAAGCCAGGTGGTGAAAGACAGACACCATATGACCTCACCTATAAGTGGAACCTAATCAACAAAATAAATAAACAAGCAAAATATAACCAATAACACTGAAAGAAAAAACAAACTGACAGTAACCAGAGGGGATGAGGGAGAGGGATGACAGGAGAAAGGGTGCAGAAGGGTCATTGAGGAACATACATAAAGGATCCATGGACAAAGACAAGTGGGGGAAGGATTGAGGGTGGGAGGTGGGGGTGGGTGGGCTGGGGAAAGTGGTTGCGGGAAAATATTGACCAGAAAAAAAAAAGTGGATGGGGGAGGCTGGGAGTAGGGTGGGAAATTAAGAAGCCATGGGTGTGTGCAGCCCATGGACATGGACTAAGAGGTGTGGGGATGATGGGATGGGGTGCAGGGTGGAGGGGATAAAGGGGGGAAAAATGGGACAACTGTAATAGCATACTCAATAAAATATACTCCAAAAAAGAAAAAAAAAAGTAAAGATAGTTAAAATAATAGTACTCTTTGAAAATATCTGTTATTGGATACATAATTTTTAATTTATCTTAATATTTTAAATAATTCAACACATGATAATAAAGGTAAGCTTGATGAACAAAAGATCACAATGTAGTTCATTTAAATAATCTAAACAAAATAAGAAAATATGAGTCCATTTATGAGTTCAGTAAGCCTACCAGGGAGAGGGTAAACTAGCTGTGAGTAGATTTAAAAAAATGAATCCAGGAAAAAGCTAAAGGGAATAAAATGTTATAGTAAAGATAGTTTGGGGCCATTAACTGCTTGAGTGATCACCACCAAAATAATAAGATAGACATAAAAAGATTTATTCATAGTACCTTGGATATTGAAAAAACATGGCAAAGTAGCACTTAAGCTTGTGAGGAGGTATCTGACTATTAATTTTATTTTAAAAAACTAAAAATATATCTATTTCGACCATACAAATATATATTAAAATTATGCCATAATCTTTTCAAGGTCTGCCTTCACTTCCTGAGAATAATATCAAGCTGTGACTCAATAGACAGGGGCTGAGATTTCCAAGGCATGAAACTTGTGATCAGTGCTCTAGGATAATCTATTAGGGAATGATTACTAAGAATGCTGGTTGGAATGTGTATTTTGACAGACTTTAGCATAGATTGCATTGTATTTCTGGTAGCATTACAAGGGAGGAAATCTCCATTAACCTGTTAAGCACCGAGGATATAAAAATGCTAATAGGTAGAATATCATGGAGAGGAGGAGGGAAGATTTTGCTGCAGTGCTGTGTTTTAAATGGATGAGAGGTTCAGAACGCTGTTTCTACAGTACATGGAGCTGGGTCTTAATCTCTTTGTCATAGGAGGGGAGGGATTTTTTGAAATGGACACCTGCTTCATCTCCTCCCTCCTCAGGGAGCTTCTGGCAGCAGCACAGTTATGTGACACCAGTTTAGGCATGTAGATGTGGACCTTGGCTATACTTCTCAGCACATATTGCTCTCTGCTTAAGTCTATGCAGTCATATGGTTGTCTCTGGGTGGCCCTCTGCGGCCATTCTGCAGCATGTCAGTGCTCACCAAGTGCCTCAGATGTCATTCTAGAGAATTAGTTTTCATTCCCATTTATGTACTTTGGGAGGTAAACATGAAGAGCTGTCTATCACAGACACAAGAGCTACCCTGAGCATAGGTCCAGCAGACACTCGCCTATGCAGTGAGATTTGAGTGGAAATGAGTACAAGCATCTAGTCTTGCTTCAAAGGTGCCGTGAATAGTGAGAAGGAGCAAATATGGTTTCTAAGCTTACTGATGTGAAGAGGCAAATCATGCTGGCTGATTTCAGGGCAGCCAGGAATGTTCACTGATCCAAAATATGCTCCCCCTGCCCTTTTTTGGGGGGGAGGGGGCTTTCTTTGTTCCTGAAATCACACCTATCAAGTATTCATTCTTTGGGAGTAAGACTTTGCTTCTTCTAGGAATAACCTTTGGCTACTTATTGCAATGAGTGAGAATGCTTTTTACATTGTTAATCCCCAACCCCCTCCCCTCTTCCTACCCCGAGAACACAGGAATATGAAGGGAAGACAATTTGAGAAGATAGGGTTCCATTTGTTTCCAGTCAGGGGAAGTGCAGCCCAGTGTGAACTGGCATAGCTCTATATTTACACCACTTTCTAAATTCCATGAGACCACCAACCTCATTTTTTGCATCATTGTATTCCCATCACCAAATGCAATCCATGGCACTGAATGGGAAGTCAATATATTGCTAATGAATGAGGATGTGAGGATATGGTGCTGAGGGAGTCATTGAGAAGTTCATTCACTTGATCAGCCTGGATCTGACCACACTGGTCATTGTGAGAAAGTGAAGCCAGGTTTTATCTTTGAACAATAGAGCAACTTTGTAACTAGACTGAATGAGTCAGACCAGAGAAGCCATAGGCCACGGTGATCAGAGCACATGTTTTAAAGACAGGCAGAACATTTGGGCCTAGGCACAATAATTTTACTTGCTTATGATCTCAGGCAATCTAATCTAATTTCTCTGAGTCTTAATCTCCTCAACTGTAAAACTGGAAGTATAATATCTCATGTGCATTTATGGAAATATGGAAATTAAATATGGTAATGAACACAAAATCTTAGCACAATGTCTGGCACATAGGAAGGGCTGCTATCATTTTATTCCTTTTAACCATTATTGATGTCTTCATAATTATTATTACAATGAGTCAGAGCAGTAGAGTAGAAAGAGTTCTAAACATTACTGAAATATCTTTGCTGTATCCCTGATCCTTTAAAACATTTTTAAACTATATTTCTAATCTTGGGCAACTCATCTCTTAGGTATTATCTTTTCTGTAAAATACACTTATGGAGAAATGAGGTTACTATAAAAGCACTTGTTAAATTGGAAAGCATAATAAGAATGCAAGATGATGTTATTTTCTACTACTTTATTTAGTTTTGTGACTTATGCTTTTGGTATCTCTTATTTGGCTCACTTGACCTTGGCTCTTAAACCAAAGTATTCATAAGAAATACCAGGGAGCTTTAAGAATGCAGTTCCTGGGTCCTCGCCCTTAGAGATTCTGATTCAATAGGCCTGGGATGGAAGGAGGATGAAGCTGCATCTTTAAACAAGCTTTTCAGTTGGTGCCAATGCAGGTGACCTGTGGGCACCCTTTGAGTAGTAATGCTCCGTGAAGTGTGACTAATTTGAAGACTGCCATGCCCACTCTGGAATGCTAGATCTTGCTTGGTCCTGAAGCAGTGGTTGGTGAAGGCTACTACGAGAGCCATGCCCCACTGTGCATCGTCATTTCTATTTGTAGCTGAGTGGAGTTGGCAGCAGACACAGATTGGCAGCAGCTTGCAACACACTCCTTGTCAAAGCGCATACTGTTTCTGCAGCTGGCATCTATTCCCCGTACATCCCAATTATAACAGTATTACTGAGTCTATGACAGTCACACATTTCATCACCCTGGGGGCTGGGCAGGGTAGTTTTGCTGTGGCATGGGTGACCTGCCTTCTCCTTTCCATATAGTCATCATTGCTTAGCAATCTTGCAGGACTTGTGTGTCAATGAGTGCTGCCATTCCTAACTGAGGATGTTTGGAGCCCAGACCAGGTCAGAGATAATGCACAAGCTACAGGTTGTGCAGAATCTACCTGCTGTAAAACACTCCTTTTTGAAGCATTTCTACTATTAAAGTCATCATTATTGTGATGATCATCATGCCTCTGCTCTCCTTTGCTGGGCTTTTATGCCTCAACAAACCATAGCTACCCCTGGCTGCACAAGGCTGGCTCTCTATAATTTGATAGAACTACAGGGTGCATTTCACTCTACCTGCATAATGGAGAGTTTTAACTTCTGCATAGCTTTTGCCTCTTAAGGGAAATAAAGGGGCTTAATAAAATAGATGTTGCACTCTCGCGTGAAATATACAATTGATAAATGATACATACTCAAAATGCCTCTACCTAGTAATCTGATTTTAAAAACAGAGTAGAACGTTGATACACAGAGAAACATATGTTGAGATTATCCATCATTTGGATTATTACTGGCAGTAGGTTATATTTAAAAGTTACAATTAATCAAGGTATTAAAATAAGCTTTTTTTTCAAAAAAAAATTTAACCTATTCTGACATGTATGTGGGATCGATAAATGAATGTTACCCATACCACCTTCTCCTTTGAGACCAGTGTTACATTGAGAAGTTACTTTGTATCATCTGGAAAAATATGATTGCTAATGGTTAAATATGGAATAACAGGCTGAATATAATTGATACAAATGTGAGGAATGGCTAGCAAATGTAAATATGGACAGCAAGTGTGGTAGTAGCCATCTTAGACATACAATGAATTTTAAGCTGTGCAATGTGGGGCAAAAATAGGTTTCCAGTTGTGAGTATATGAAACAGTTTATTATTGTATTATTATTTATTATTATATTATTTTTTAATACAAACAACTATAAACCTACTTTGCACCACCCTGTATGTGTGCAATAGAATATATCTAAAAAAATTTAGCATGCTCCTAGATTATAAGACAATGAAGAAATTAATTTAAAAATTACCATACCTGAATTTAAGTGTTATGCCCTCCATATCTTAAGGAAAATAAAAGTATGGAAGAGAAACAAAATGATCACAGAGTTTGTAAGAACAGAAATCCAGCCTTTTGTGTTGAAGTTCAAGAATGAAGTTCAAAGCTATTGTGCTACAGAAGAGGCAATTGATGTCTGATCTCAATTTAGTAATGGCCTTCAAAAACTAAATATAAAATTTAATAAGAAAGTGATTAATTGTTGCCCTCATTCAATTTTAGCAAGCACAAGGGGAAATGTGCTTTTTAATACAAAGCATGATAAAAGTTTTTCATTTGAAGTTGATGTTTCTAGAAGAACAATTCTTGAAGGACAGAATTATGATAGTTTTAAACAACACAATCTGTATTGTTTGTTTAGGTGGTTTTTGAGTGGCCAATGTTGGAAAGGTCACAGTACTTTTAAGGTTCTTCAACCCCTGTAGTCTATGATTAGGCCTAGTGGTAGCATGGTATCCGGGAGGGACAGACAATTACTGTGGGAGAAGTTCTCAGAATTGCCTCAAACTCAAAGGTTAAGAGAAATGACAGGTAAGTTTTCAGTTTAATTTGGAGCAGATAAACTAGAGTTGTAGGAAGACTGCTGACATGTACTGACCTGAGGTAAATTTCCCATTGGAGAAGTGCCACGTAGACTGGCAAGGTTGAAAATATCAATTAGGGCAATCACAAACCAAGAAATTGATAAGACAATTCTCATACGAATTTTCATCCATACTGACGACAGTCATTTGTTTGAATACAACAAACAGCACTGATTTCCTTATTCTTTTAATTCAAAGCATTGATAAAGTACCTTTTCCTCAAAGTATATTTTATTGATTATGCTATTATAGATGTACCATTTTTTTCTCCCCTTTATTCCCCTCTGCCCTACAACCCTTTCCAAAAGTATCCCTCCCCATTCATGTTCTTGGGTTGTGCATATAAATTCTTCGGCTTCTCCATTTCCTGTACTATTCTTAACCTCCCCCTGTCTATTTTATACCTACCATTTATACTTATTCCCTGTACCTTTTCCCCTATCCTTCCCCCATCCCCTCCCCACTGTGATGTCTATTAGCCCTCTATGTGATCTCCATTTCTGTGATTCTGTTTCTGTTCTAGTTGTTTGCTTAGTTCGTTTTTGCTTTTGTTTTTTTAGGTGCAGTTGTTGATAGTTGTGAGTTTGTTGTTATTTTACTGTTCATAATTTTGATCTTCTTCTTTTTCTTAGATGAGTCCCTTTAACATTTCATATAATAGGGCTTGGTGATGATGAACTCCTTTAACTTGACCTTATCTGGGAAGCACTTTATCTGCCCTTCCATTCTAAATGATAGCTTTGCTGGATAGAGTAATCTTGGATGTAGGTCCTTCCTTTGGGTACTTCCTTCCAACCTCTTCTTGCCTGTGAGGTTTCTTTTGAGAAATCAACTGATAGTTTTGTGGGAGCTCCTTTGTAGGTAACTGTCTCATTTTCTTTTGCTGCTTTGAAGATTCTCTCCTAATCTTTAATCTTGGGTAATGTAATTATGATGTGCCTTGGTGTGTGCTTCCTTGGGTCCAACTTCTCTGGGACTCTCTGAGATTCCTGGACTTCCCGAAAGTCTATTTCTTTTCCACTTTGGGGAAGTTATCCTTCATTATTTTTTCAAATAAGTTTTCAATTTCTTGCTCTTCCTCTTCTCCTTCTGGCACCCTTATAATTTGGATGTTGGAACATTTAAAGTTGTCCCAGAGGTTCCTAAGTCTCTCCTCATTTTTTTGAATTCTCATTTCTTCATTCTGTTCTAGTCAAATGTTTATTTCTTCCTTCTGCTCCAAATCATTGATTTGAGTCCTGGTTTCTTTCCCTTCACTGTTGGTTCTGTGTATATTTTTCTTTATTTCACTTTGCATAGCCTTCACTTTTTTCTCTATTTTGTGACTGTACTCAACCATTTCTGTGAGCATCCTGATTACCAGTGTTTTGAACTCTGCATCTGATAGGTTGGCAATTTCTTCCTCTCTTAGTTCTATTTTTAGAGTTTTGATCCATTCTTTCATTTGGGTCATATTTCTTTGTCTTGGTGCACCTGTTACATTGTAAGGGGTGGAGCCCTAGGTATTCACCAGGGTGGGACAACCCTCTTTGCCCTGTTGTGGCACTGTATGTGGGGGAGGAGTCAGAGAGGGAATAGTGCCAGTTGTTTGGCTCTTGGCTGGCTTTCCGTCACTTTCCCTGCTTCCCACAAGCAAATTGGGTTCTTCTGGTGCTGATTCCCAGGGTGTGTGGGCTTGTGTATGTTCTAGGACCCCGTGGGTCTCTCCAAAGGACACTCCTGTGAGGCTGGGATTTTCTCCCACTGTTGAAACCCTCACAGACTTTTTCAGCCAGGGGTTTTGAGGCTTTCTTTTCCTGTGCTGGAACCCTGGGTTACTCAGTTTGCCTTGCTCCCCTGTTGTTCCTCCCAGTTTATCCACATGCAAATGTGGGAACACCCAGTCTTCCAGTCACTGCCTTGGATACATCCCCTCTGCCTTGGTTGCCTGTCTCCACCCCTCCTACCAGTCTGGATGAATGTTTCTTCTTTAACTACTTGGTTGTCGGACTTCCATACAGTTTGATTTTCTGGCAGTTCTGGTTGTTTTTGTTTTTAAATTTGTTGTCATTTTAGTTTTGCAAAGAGGCAAAGTGTATCTACCTATGCCTCCACCTTGACTGGAAGTTCCCTCAATGTTAACTTTTTAAATTGGGGTAAGATATACATAGCATAAAATGTATAGTTTTAACCATTTTTAATTGTGCAGTTCAGTGGCACTAAGTATATTTACAGTATTGTGCAACCATCATCACTGTACAACTCTAGAACTTTTCTCCATCCTAAACTGAAACTCTGTATCCATTAAACAATAACTCTCTATCTCTCACCCACCAAAAGTTACTTTTGTAATCTATCATATTAAGAAATTGTTTTGAGTGGGTGCATAGATTTGTCAAGAAGATAAATTTAATTATGGTTATCCTATCTTAGGGAAAATTATTGTGAAGCATTTATTCCTAGCTGAAAAATATGGACGTTAATGGCTACAACTTCTAGAACTGGAGGAAGAAAATCTATTACAATTCTCAAACAAACAAACAAACAAATAAAAAACTTCAAAACAGGGAGTGTTTGAATCTAAGGGGGTAATTTTCTCTAATTTATACACATCTGAATATTCAGGCTTTGGATGGAAATACTTTCTCATTTATAATTATACTGTTACTAGGCTGTAGCTATAATGTAGTCCATGGTTGGGCTTATATTCGTAAATCACTGGCACACAAGTAACAAAAAGATGATTAATTTTATATCACAGAAGCACATCTGTAGACTGCTGTGCCTTCCAGGCTGTTATTTTTGGGGTTCTAATGATCATAGTTCAGAATCAAGGTATTATTAAGTTTGATGACATGCATTTAACAATCTGTATTCGACTTTAATTTATTTTATCTGTGCTCAAATGTTTTTGTTTGTTTATTTTTATAGAAGTACCAATGTTATTCTTACATATATTCATTTGGTATAAAAATCAAAACAAAACTGGCTGCATTAACATATACAATTGTCTGTAGGATATACACAATAATAAACTAAAAAACTGGCAAGAATATTTAACAATTGAAGTAAATACTTTTTCAGGCGGGTCTATGTCAATATTTATTCTTTTTAAAATTTACCTGTTTTGACTAATAGAGAACAGGCTGACAGCTCTGTGGGGAGGCTGGTACTTAGGGGGTGAAAGGATCAAGCAAAAAGAAGAGAGGACTCAGGGACACAGACAGCAGTGTGGTGATTGCAGGAGGCAGGGGAGTATAAGTGGGATAAATAGTAATAAAAATATGATAAAAAAAGAAAAAAATACTTGTCTTTTCTTGTTGTTGATGTTTTCTCTTTCATTGTTGTTCCTTATTTTTTTCTCACCATACCATGCCTAGGTTGAATCCTATTTTTGTTTTGAGTGTTTTCATTTTAAATCTTGAAAAATTCTCAGCTATTATCCCTTTTAAATATAATTTATTTTTGCTTTGCTTTTGGTGGACCATAACCTTTTTGTCTTTGGTGCTGTATTCTGAATGGGTTGGCTAGTTTTTCTTCTAATTGATTGATTCTGTTAGTACAGAGATTAAAAACATTCAGTAAATACTTTCATCTTGAATTTCTAACTGGTTCTATATCATATCTGTTCTTGATTTGTTTAAGTCCTTCTTGGTTTTATTCTTACTTTTTTACTTTTTAAAGATGAAACTATTTTTATAAGAAACTCAAAGACTTTTTAGTATACTCATTTTGAAATTAAAAAATAATTCCATTTCTTGGCTGGTGTGGCTTAATGGCCTGGGTGCTGGCCTGTGAACCGGTGGATCACCAGTTTGATTCCCAGTTGGGGCATGTGCCTAGACTTTTTCTGGGTTCCCATGTGCGCAGGGTCCCCGGTGGGGTGCACACGAGAGGCAACCACTCACAGATGTTTCTCTCCCTCTCTGTCACCATCCCTCCCCTCTCTCTAAAAATAAATAAATAAATAAAGTCTTTAATAAAATAATTGCATTTTACTGGCAGTGAATAAGTCAAGTGTTCATTTTGTTGTTCTTTTTCTTAGTGCTAATCCCTAGAAGCTTTGGAATAATCCTTCCTAAATTTATCATGACGCTTCCTTGCTTGCCTGTCTTCCCATAACCCCCAGACTCATTACTACTTGCCCCTGGTTTCAGAGTGGTTTTCCTTGCCCTGGGATCCTGATCCAGACCCCAACAGTGAATTGGTGAACAGCACAGTTCAGGTCATACTTAGGAAAATTCCTTTTCAGTCTTCCAACCTCTGATGGGTCATGGCTTTACTTAAGGACAGCGTCAGGCAATGAGAATTTTGTCAGTGTCTTTTTACTGGCCAGCATCTCAGTTTAATGATGCCCCTCCCTGTTTCTCTCCTTGAATCTGAACAGGTCCACAGATTCATCCTCTACAACTGAACATATCTCTAGTTCATTTTTTTTTTTGAGTGTGATTGTGTCATTCTAATTATTTTTTAAAAATTATTCCTTTCTTTTGAGTGGAGGAAAAAATTCAAGGTTGAATTGACAGTGTCAACCTATGAGGCCAATGACTACATGTATAGAAAATTGAGATAATTAATGAAAAATCTGTTTATGAACTTCATAAATCAACTAATCTGAACTCAACATTGAATAGCATTTTTGTATATCCTCTAGCTTGAAACTTGGGAGATGGATCGGTTGATTTCGAACAAAGCACCTCCAATTATTACATGATTATTTCATTGAAAAAAAGGAAGACTGGGACCCACGATGGTAAAGGAGTAGGCAGAAGCTACACTAACCTCCAGAACCAATCTGAAATTACAACTAAATTATAGAAAAACCATCCTGAATAACCAGCTGATAACTAGCTGGAGAGAAGACTTATAATGATAGACAAACAGAAAAAGCCACATCACTACAACGAGACTGGTAGGGAGTGTGGAGGAGGCATGAGAGGGCTGTCTGGGTTCCCATGGGCGGTAGCTGAAGTGCTGGAGGGATATGGCAGTGGCTGGGGATTCCTTCTGAGAAATGTGGGGTCTAAACCCCAAGCTGGGCTCCTCGGCCTATAGCACCAGAGCTGGAAAGGAGCCCAGATAACCTACAGCTGTGAAAAGCAGCAAGGTTTCTGTCCACCAGGGAGCGATGACTGGGGACACAGAGAGCCTCTTCAAGGGCCATCACACAAAATTTGGTTTGCAGCCACTTACCCTGGGTTCTGGTAGAGGGAGGGCAGAATGAACTAGAGATACTTGAGAAGAGTCTGGGGCTGGTGGCTCTGGGTTGAAAACTGAAGGAATAGCCACCCTGATCCCTGTGCTGAGTCATTCCCCCATACTGCAGGAGCCATCCCTCTCAGGTAGGGCACTTCTTTCCAAATGGCACCAGCCTGAAGACAAGCAATAGCCCTACCCACAGGAATTACTTTGCTCTACCCTGCAGTGCTTAAGCCCTACTGCTGAGGAGTGCAACTTGAAAACATTCACTGAATAGCCTTACAGAGATGCCTGCAGGCAGAGGTGGATTGCTGGGAGCTCTGAGACTTTTGCTGATTCTCCCCTGGGCTCGGTGCTGATAAAAACCAGCCTTGCTGTGCGGCCTGGATCTTTCTGCACACACCCAGGCCCAGCAGAGGGAGTCGCGCACTGTGGATCACTGATAGCTCCAAACAGGTTGTCCAGGGCCAGTCATAGGCAGGGTTTCACTTAGGCATACCCCAGAGTCTTACAGATATAACTAATAGATAGAAACAAACACAAAGAAGCAACCAAAATGGGAAGACAAAAAAACAGGCCCCAAATGAACGAGAAGAGAATTCTCTGGAAGAACGAGATGAAATGGAGGCAAGCAAATTATCAGATAGAGAGTTAAGACTAAGAATTATAAGGATGCTCAACAACATGAAAAAAAAAATAGAAACCATAAAAAAGACCTGTATGAAATAAAGAATAAAATATCTGAAGTAAATAGTTGACTGAAAGGAATAAAGTATAGGTTAGATGAAGCAGAGGATTGGATCAGTGACTTGGAAAACAAGGTAGAAAAAAACACACAAGCAGAGCAGCAAAAAGAAAAAAAGAATTAAAAAAAATGAAGAGAGTATAAGAAACATTTGAGACAACATGAGGTGTAACAATGTTTGCATTATGGGAATACCAGAAGAAGAGAGTAAGTAAGGGATTGAGAACCTATTTGAAGAAATAATGACCGAAAACTTCCCTAACCTGGCGAAGGAAAAAGACAAGTCCAGGAAGCTCGGACTGTCCCAAACAAGTTGGACCCAAAGAGGCCTACACCAAGACACACCATAATTAAAATGACAAGGCTTAAAGACAAAAAGAGAACCTTAAAAGGCATAAGGGAAAAGCAGGTAGTTATGTACAAGGGGACACCAAATAGGCTCATCTGATTACTGAACAGAAACAGTTCAGGCCAGAAGGGAGTGGTGTGAAATATCCTAGGTGATGAAAAGAAAGGACCTAAAACCAAGGCTACTTTACCCAGCAAGGCTACCATTTAAAATCAAAGGAGAAATAAGGAGTTTCCCAGACAAAAAAAGGTAAAGGAGTTTGTTAACACCAAATCACTACTGCAACAAATGTTAAAGGGCTTGCTGCTGGAAGAAGAAGGAGGAGGAGGAGAAGAAGAAAAAGAAAAAGAGAAAGAAAAAGGGGGAAATAGTATAACAATAAAATGGCACTAAATGTGTATCTATTAATAATTACCTTTAATGTAAAAGCCTTAAATACACCAACCAAAAGATATAGGGTAGCTGAATAGATAAGGAAACAAGACCCACACATTTCCAAGAGGTCCACCTCAGATTAAAAGATACACACAGACTAAAAGTAAAGGGATGGAAAAAAGATATTTCTTGCATATAGAAGGGAAAAATAAGCTGGGGTAACAATACTTATATACCACAAAATAGACTTTAAAACCAAAGCTATAGGAAGACACAAAGAAGGGCGCTACATAATGATAAAGGGAACAATCCAACAAAGAGATAAACATTTACGCATCCAACATAGGAGCACCTAAATATGTAAAGCAAATCTTGATGAATGTTAAGAGAGAGATCAGCAGAAATACAGTCATAGTCAGGGATTTTAACACTGCTTTGACTTCAAAAGACAGATCTTCCAGACAGAAAATCAGCAAAGAGACCGCGGCCTAAAACAACACACTAGATCAAATGGATTTAATTAATATCTTAAGAGCATTTCACCCCAAAGCAGCAGAATATACATACTTTTCAAGTGCATGTGGAATGTTTTCTAGGATAGACCATGTTAAGACACAAAACAAGTCTTAATAAATTTAAGAAGATTGAAAGCATACCAAACATCTTCTCTGACCACAATTATATGAAATTAAAAATCAATCACTGAAGAACACTGAAAAATACTCAAAGACATGGAAGCTAAAAAAAATGTATTAAACAATGAATATATCAACAAAGAGATCAAGAAGAAATCAAAATATACCTTGACACAAATGCAAATGAGAACACAGAAGTCCAAAATCTGTGGGACACTGGGAAAGCAATCCTAAGAGGGAAATTCATAGCATTACAGACCTATCTCAAAAAACAAGAAAAACAAGAAAAACAAGAAAAAGCTTGAATAAAAAATCTTTCTTTACACTTAAAGTAACTTGAAAAATTATAACAAAAAAGCTCAAAGTGAGTAGAAGGAAGGAAATAATAATGGTTAGAGCAGAAATAAATGAAATAGATTCCCCTCCCCTCAAAAAGATGCTAAAGATCAATAAAACCAAGACCTTGTTCTTTGAAAAGAGAAAGAAGATTGACAAACTTTTAACCAAACTCATCAAGAAAAAAAGAGAGGGGACCAAATAAATAAAATCAGAAATGAAAGTGGAGAAATAACACCTGACACCAAAGAAATACAAAGTATTATAAGAAAATATTATGAGCAATTCTATGCCAACAAACTGGACAGCTTTGACAAAACGGATAAATTCCTAGAAACAAACAATCTCCCAAAACTAAATCAGGAAGAATCAGAGAATCTGAATAGACAGGTTACATCCAGTAATATTTAATCAGTAATCAAAATACCTGCAACAAACAAATGCCCTGGGACGGATGGCTTTACAGGCAAATTTTACCAAACATTCTGAGAACTGGTGCCTCTCCTTCTCAAACTATTTCAAAAAATTCAAGAGGAGGAAAGGCTCCCAAGCTCATTTTACAAGGCCAGCATTATCCTAATTCCAAAACCAGATAACAACAGTACAGAAAGGAAAATTATAGGCCAATATCCCTGATGAACATGGGTGTTAAAATCCTCAGCAAAATATTAGCAAACTGAATACAGCAACACACCAAAAAGATCAAACACCATGATCAAGTGGGATTTATTCTGGGAATGCAAGATTGGTACAACAATCACAAATCAATAAAAGTTATTCACACATAAACAAGTGAAGGATAAAAACTAGATGATTATATCAATAACTGCAGAAAAAGCAGTTGTTAAAATCCAGCACTGATTTATGACAAAAACTCAGCAAAGTGGGAATAGAGGGAACATACCTAAACATAATAAAGGCCATATATGACAAACCCACTGCCAGCATCATGCTCAATGGGCAAAAACTATGAGTGTCCTTTAAGATCAGGAACAAGACAGGGATGTCCACTTTCACCTCTCTTATTCAACATAGTACTGGTTGCCCTAGCCATAGCAATCAGACAAGAAGAAGTAAAGTCATCCAAATTGGAAAGGAAGAAGTAAAACTGTCATTATTTGCAGATGACATGATAGTGCATATAGAAGACCCTAAAGATTCCACCAAGAAACTACTAGAACTCATAAATGCATTTAGCAAAGTAGCAGGATACAAGCTTAATATCCAGAAATCAGTTGCATTTTTATATGCCAATAATGAACCAACAGAGAGGGAAACTAAGAAAACAATTCCAATCACTATTGCTTCAAAAAGAATAAAATGCCTAGGAATAAACCTAACTAATGATGTGAAAGACCTGAAAATCCTAGGACACTGAAGAAAGAAATTGGAAAAGATACAAATATGCAGAAGCACATACTGTGTTCATGGACAGGAAGAATTAATATCATTAAATAATCTATACTACCCAAAGCAATCTAAACTCAATGCAATTTCTACCAAGATTCCAATGACATATTTCACAAAACTAGAACAAATATTTCAAGAATATATATGGAGCCACAAAAAGCCCCACATAGCAATAGCAATCCTGAGAAAGAACAAAGTTGGAGGGATCACGGTATGGGCATAGTAATCAAAATAGAATGGTGTTGGTGTAAAAATAGACACATAGATCAATGGAATGGAATAGAAAGCCCAGGAATAATCCCACATCTTTATAATCCATTGATATTTGATAGAGGAAGCAAGCACATATAAAGGGTAAAGATAGTTTATTCAATAAATGGTATTGGGAAAACTAGACAGATACATGCAGAAAAATGAAAGTAGACAACTTTCTTACACCATGCACAATAATAAACTCAAGCGTTAGACCTGAAACCATAAAAACCCTAGAAGAAAACATGCAGCAAAATCTCGGACATAGCTTGTAGCAATATTTCATCAACGATAGCCCCCCAAGCAAGGGAAACAAAAGAAAAAATAAGCAAATGGGACTATATCAGGCTAAAAAGTTTTTGCACAGCAAAGGAGAACATCAACAAAATAAAAAGCAACCCACTGAATGGGAGAACATATTTGCCAATACATCTGATAAGGGGTTAAATCCAAAATTTATAAAGAACTTACAAAACTCAACACCAAAAAAATACCCAATTAAAAAAGCGGGCAAATGATCTAAAATAGACACTTCTCCAAAGAGGACATACAGATGGCCAATAGACATATGGAAAGATGATCAACATCACTAATTATCAGGGAAATGCAAATTAAAACCACAGTGAAACATCATCTCACACCTTCCAGAATGGCTTTCATCAATAAATCAACAAACAAGTGCTGGTGAGGATGTGGAGAAAGGGGAACCCTTTTGCACTGTTATTGGGAATGCAGATTGGTGCACACACTGTGGAAAGCAGTAATGAGATACCTCAAAAAATTAAAAATGCATCTGCCTTTTGACCCAGTGATCCCACTTCTGGGAATATACCTGAAGGAACCCAAAGCCCTAATTAGAAAGAACATAAACATTCCTATGTTCATTGCAGTGTTATTTACAATCATCAAGATATGAAAGCAGCCCATATGTCCATCTCTAGATGAGTGGATAAAACAACTACAGGACATTTACACAATGGAATACTACTTGGCAGTAAAAGAGAAGAAAGTTTTACCCTTTGTGACAGCATGGATGGACCTGGAGGACATTATGCTAAGTGAAATGAGCCAGTCAGGGAAAGGCAATTACCATATGATTTCACTCAGATGTGGAATCTAATGAACAAACTGAACAAGCAAAATGGAGACAGACTCATAGATAGCAGGATGACAGCTAAGGGTTGGGAGGGGCAGGAGTGGAGGGATTAAGCAAAAAGGAATAAGGAGTCATGGACATGAACAACTGTGGTGATTGCAGGGGGAATGGTTATCTGGGAACTAAACGGTAATGAAAAAAATGCAATTTAAAGAAATGTGAGAAAAATAAAGAGAAGAAACAGGGAAGAGAAATATGACTAATATGAGTCCATCTAGCCTCTAATATCTAGATGACTCATATATAATCTAGGGTCTTATTTTGATATTTGTATTATTTTAATGTAAATGCAATTTTTGTCTTGAATGACTTGGATAATGATCTCAGGTATCCTCAGAAAATGTGTAAGTTGGGAGAAAAATGCTTGGCAATACACATCATGATAAGAGTGAACAATGGAAATAGCTATAATAACTCACAATATTAAGACTGCAGGAAAAATTGAAACTAGTTAGTTTGAAATATCAAGTGGGTCAGTGCCCTGAGTCAAAACTTTTCAAAGTTTTCTTGGATCACACTCACTAGCTAAATTTGAGTGATGTTTTGTTGAGCTGCCAAGAAAATTACAATCGAAATATTCCCACATAGCATTATGAATGGTATAGAAATCTTTGACAAGAATACAAGGTCGTTACTCCATTTTTGATTTAAAGACTCAATCAGATATCAGCAGATTTTGATCAAATGGAACTATAAAAACTCATGCTTTTAATGTTTTTGTTTTATTTCATTTTTTTTGTCCTTAAAGGCTCAGTTTTGCTAAGACACAGTTGACCCAAATCTAGCCTAAAGGACCCTGTGTGTGGAGCAGAAGACAAGTGTAGTAGGCCATGTTTTCCAGTCGATTCAAACATAACGAATGTCTGTTTTGGGAACGGACAGAAAAATAGGGGTCATGTAAACATGTCTCTTGCTATCCTTGAAGAAGAGGTGAGGCAACTAAAAATAAATATTTATGCATACTGCTGGCAGAGAAACTCTAAGGGTACTTTAAGCCTTATTTGACACACCATGTAACTCTTCGAGGCACAAAAATCAATTTCCATGAATAGATTGAACTGAAAGATTCCCTGCCACTATTCTGCCATTCGGCTGACCCTGTGTGTAACTGCATATGATAGTTTAGCCTAGGTTCTGTGCTTTTTCAGAAAAAAAGAGTGATAAATAGGCATTCATATCACTTATGGACATGATTTATAAAAGCAATGATCAATTGCTCATTTTTAAATGTAAGTATAAAAATTGCTGAAGGTTTCTTTGGCAATCGTTATGACCCAAAATAGCTCATGTCATCCAAACAATATAATCTATTTTTTTAGAATTCATTAAGATGTTCAGAAAATCCAGTGGCCATGTGGAAGTGTGGATTGTGAATTCCCCATCTTTTCTAGTAATAGACAATTTAAACTTTCTCATCTACTCTTTTTTATGTTTACACTGGAAGTATTCACATGTGTTTACATTATATTATTTTTGCACACTTAAGATTTCATTTTCTGTATCAAAAGTATTGGTGTTTTATGTTATTGACCATGTCAAGCACAATGAATGAAAAGGTAAATAAAAATAACAATCAATTTCATATTTGTCAGTGAGGATCCTGAGTGCACCAACATTCATGGATGTTTCTAAGGAAATTTGAGAACTAGGGAAGCAAGGATGGTGGATGGGACTTTTAATAGCGATTATCTTACTTGGTTCATCTAATACAGAGAGGTGATAAGGATCTCTCTGATTAAAAATATATTAATAATACTAACTAAAAGTTTCAGCTTAAAATCCTCTGCCCTTTATACATAGCTTCCTCTATTTTCTGTTCTTTATTCATAGGATATTGAAGTCTGATTAGGGACACCAAAATCTTAGTAACATTTCACTAAATGCCTTTAGTCCAATGAAGAGTATAAACAAGAATTTTTTAACCCGGTGAGAACTGCTCAACTCAGTGATTATGGTGAATAATGATCAGAACATAACATGTTTAGAGCAGCAATAAAAAATGTTAACAACACAATCAAATTTTTAGCTTGCAAACAGATGGCATTGCACTCAAATACTAATAGATTTTAATTCTTAATTGTTCTATTCTAAACATTATTTTCACATAGATTATAGAAAACAATGTAATAAAGATTTTTAGTCTCCTGATCTGAGATTTATATCAAAACCATAAGAACCTACTTTCACATATATTATTTTCTTTTAAAATTGAATTAGAAATATCTAAGACATTCAGAAATGAATAAAATCACTTTGCCAATGCTCCTATGACACAAATTAAAAATGAAATACATTATTTATACAATTAAAGCTAAAAAGCATCCCCTCTGATTCTCCTGACCTCCACATCTGTCCTTCCCTAAGGAAACCACTCTCCTGAATTTGATATTTAAAGCTCCAGTAAACTGTTTATAATTTTACATCATAAATATGATTAAGTTTTATGTATATGGTTCTAAATTGATGCATACTGCTACTTACTGCTTTTATTGCTTGATGTAAATATTTGAAATTCATCCATGTTCATAATAAATCCACTTTATTCATTTTCTATGTATTTGATAAATGCTTGTCATTCATTTATCTTCTCTCTCATATGTGGACATAAAATGTTTTATTTTTTTCAGTATTATTAAAAAAATTAGACTGCTGTCATAAGCAGTCTTGTATTATTACCCTTGTACCATTCACAAGATTTTCTCTAGGGCACATAAGTAAAAGTGGAATTGCTGAGTCATACAATTTTCTATCTTCAGCCTTATTATAAATTGCCAAATTCTATCTTCGATTTTATTATGAATTGCCAAATTGCCAATTGAACAAATTTTGATCCTTGCCAGCAGTGAATGACAGTTTCTACTTTTCTATATCCTTGCCAGCCCTTGATATTTTCATATTTTTTCTTAATCTGATTAGTGTGAAATGTTATTTCATTTGTGTTTTAAGTGGTACTTTGTATAATCTAGAAAAGGATCAGCCAATATTTTATGTATTGATTGATTATTCATATTTCCTCTTTGAATTGTGTAGCTTATACTTTTTGCTTACTTTTATTTGTGGTATTTATCTTTTCTTTATTAATTTTTAAATTTTAAAAAAATCTATGGATACTAATCATCTGTAGTTATATGCATTGCCTATACCTTCTCCTGATCCATGTCTTATTGCTTGATACTTTCCATACAAGTTTTTTTCCAAAGAAAAAGATTGTTTTATAGTGGAAAAGCAAGTATATATGTATTTATTCATAGTTATGTATATGCATGTATACTCACACACACACATATGTGTGAATGCGTATGTACACACAGGCACACACACAGAATGACTTGGAATAATAAATAGCAAGATGATAGCTCCAAGTGCCGAAACTAAGAATTTTTTTATTTTAAAACCTTATCTCGGACTTCTGTTTCTGGGCCACCAAGTAAAGAGCTTGGAAGTTGCCACTCCTTCCTAACAATAGCTATGAAACTGAACAAACTGAAAAATCAACAACTCTTCTTAGAGCCATAATAGAAATGAGGTCACAGAGCAAACTACCCCAAAATTGGAGAGATGGACAAGGTAAATACAGAGGATCACAATCCATCAGAGCAGAAATATTGTTAGGAACCAGTGCCAGGATAGGAAAACCTAAAGTGTAATTGATGAATTGCTGGGGGTGCAGTGTGGGCAAGTCTGAAAGATACAAACTCCAGTGGGACCCAGTGATTGAAGGGCCCCCACACTTTGTGACTTTTACCTCCTGAAGCTCTACAATGAATATGGGAGAGAAATCTCCTTCTGCTTCCAGTAGACAAAGGGAAAAGAAAACCGTTTTGAAATATGCCAAAACATTCTGTTCTTCTTAACAAGGTCTGCCCTTGGGAGAAATGATTTAACCAGATCTTAACATGCTGGGGTTTTACCAGAGCGTAACTGTCCCAGGGGAAGGGAAGTACCCAACTCCAGCTGGCTCTGCCTTCCACATGGAGGAAGAGAAATAGCCGTCCTGTCCCACCTAAGAGGTGAAAAACTGAGAAGCATGTGTCAAGTTCACAGTCCACAGACAAAGGCTTACTAAAAGACTGAAACCTAATCATAGGGTTAGAGAACACTTCCCCTCCTCCCTACCTTACCACAATATTTCTAAAAGCTTATTTATAGCAGTTACCCCATACATCATGTCTGGTTATCACAAAAAATTGCAACACATACTAAAAGGCAAAATACACAGTTTGAATAATAGACGGAGTAAGCATCAGAACCAGACTCAGACATGGCAGAGATGTTGGAATGATCAGACCCGGAATTTAAAACAATTATGATTAATATGCTAAGGGTTCTAATGGCTAAAATAGACAGCAGGCAAGAACTTCTGGCCAAAGTAAACAAAGAGATGAAAATTCTGTAAAGAACTCTAAAGAAATGCTAGAGATCGAAAACACTGTAACAGAAATGAAGAGTGCTTTTGTTGGACTTAGTACTGGACACAGCTGTGGAAAGAATCTCTGAAATTGAGGATTACTCAATAGAAAACCCCCAAACTGAAAAACAAACAGAAAAAAGACTGAAAAAATTTAGATTAGAATATCTGAGAATTGTGTGCAACTGAAAAAGAGGTATAACATACACATAATGGGAATACCAGAAGTAAAAGAGAGGAAGGAAGAGAAGAAATACAGGAAATAATAATGGCAGAGAATTCCCCCAAATTAATGTCAGAATTAAGTCACAGATCCAGAAAGCTCAGAAAATACTAAGCAGGATAAACACCAATAAAACTATACTAGGGATATTATTTTAAAATTACAGAAAATCAAACATAAAGAAAAAAATTTCTGAAAGAAGGCAGAAGGGGAAAACATCTTTCCTACAGAGAAGTAAAAATAAGAACGACCTTGACTTCTACTCAGAAGCTTGGGCGAGCAAGTAAAGGGGGAGTAAAATATTTAACATTTTGAGAGAAAAAAAAAAATCCCACCAACTTAACATTGTGTATCCTGTGAAATTATCCTTCAAAAGTAAAGAAAAGCTAAAGATTTTCTCAGACATAAATCGAGGGAATTTGTTGCCAGTAGAATTGCCTTGCAAGAAATGTTAAAAGTAGTTCTTCAGAGAGAAGGAAAATGATACATCAAAAACTCATAGCTACATGAAGAAGGGAAGAGCACAGGAGAATGAACAAGTGAATAGGGAGTGGAAGAGCCTGAAGCAACTAGATAGAATATGTCTTTTGTAAAAGTGCAACCACAAATCTCCCAGTGACTATGGTTGTGAGAAATGACGGAACTTTCAGATATGTGTATTTCCTGTCGCTGAGGTCACGGTCAGAACAAATAATCTACAGTTATCTTGGGTTTACACAGTCTTTTTGGGTTGTACATCTTAAGTCAATTGCTATAGAGGTAGGGAAATTAGTATAGAGAGAATGGAGATTCTGTAGTGTTGGGCTGTGGTTTTTCTAGCCAGTGTTCTTGTTGTCTCAGATGAAAGTCTTCATTGCTTGCCAATATTTTCTGTTAAAGCAGAGCTTCCCTTCCCCCAGAATAAAGAAAGACAATGTTGTCAATATGGGGTTATCCAAAAAGAGTGGAGATCCAGATTTTTTATTTTTAACTATTTTTCAAAAGCTTCACTGAAGTATAATTGACATGTAATAACCTATGAATATTTAGGGTATACAATTTGAAAAGTTTTGTTGAATACCCATAGTACCATCACAACCATGAAAAAAGTAGGAATAGAGGAGAACCTCCTAAATATAGTAAAGAATATCTACAAAAAATTCTATAAAATATTATACCTAATGAAGTGAACTTGATGATTTCCCACTAAGATCAGCAACAAGGCAAGGGTGTTCCCTCTCACCACTGCTTATCAACAATATATTGAAGTCCTAGTTAATGCAATATGACAAGAAAAGGAGATAAAAGGTATACAGACTGGGAAGGAAGGAAAAAAAACTGTCTTTGTTCACAGATGTCATATCATCTATGTTGAAAATCTGCAAGAAGTGACAAAGAATTATTAAAAGTAATCAGTGATTATAGTAAGGTTAATATAAAAAGTCAATTGCTTTGCTATATACCCACAATGAACAGATGAAATATGCAATTAAAAACAGTATCATTTATAATAGCACCAAAAAATAATATTCTAGTATAAATCTAACAAAATAGGTATGAGGTCTATATGCAGAAAACTACAAATCTCCAATGAAGAATGTTCAATAACTAAATGAATATAGAAATATTTTATATTTGTGGAGAGGAAGAAAATATCAAGATATGTTTTTCCCAACTTGATCTATAGATTCAATGCAATACAAATCAAAATCCCAGCAAGTTATTTTTATGAATATTGACAACCTAATTCTAAAATTTATATGGAGAGACAAAAGTTGGAGGACTAAAACTCCCCAACTCCAATAGTTACCTTAAAGCTACAGTAATGAAGACAGTGTGGTATTGGGACTTTTCAGAATGGCTTCCTTCATTTAGTAATATGCATATAAGTTTTCTCCATGTCTTTTCATGGCTTGTTAGGTCACTTCTTTTCAACACTGAATAATATTGCATTGTCTGGATGTACCACAGTAATTTATTTATTCATCTACTGAAAGACATGCCAATAGCTTCCAAGTTTTAGCAATTAGGCATAAAGCTTCTATAAATATCTGTATGCAGATTTTTGTGTAGACATGTTTTCATGTCCTTTGGGTAAATGTGACCCTTGTGCTTTTAATTTTTTTCTTACTGTATTTGCCTGTTTATAACCTCTAGTACAATGTTGAATTAGTCATATGGACAGTCTTTTCTCCTCTGTTTTATTGATATATAATTGATTTATTACATTTTATAAGTTAAGGTGTACAATGTAATGAATTGATATATGTATATATTGCAAAATGATTACCACAAGTTCAGTTAACACATCTATCATCTCACATAGTTACAAATTTCAAGACCTATCCTCTCAGAAACTTTCAAATACACAATAGTACCATGATGTACTCTACTTATCCTCAAAACTTATTCATCTTATAAGTGGAAGTTTATAGCTTTAGACCACATTCACCCATTTCCCCCGTCTCCCACTCCCTGTCTCTGCCAACCACCAATCTGTTGTCTGTTTCTGTTTGTTTTTTTTTCAAGTTTCACATATAAATGATATCATATATTACTTGTTCTTCTCTGTCACTTATTTCATTTAACATAATGCTTTTGGGTTTCATCCGGGTTGTCACAAGTGGCAGGATTTCCGTTTTCATGGTTAAATATACCATGGTGTGTGTGCACGCAAATATGTCACATTTTCTTTATCCATTCATCCATCAATGGACAATTAGGTAGTTTTTTCTTAGCCATTGCAATGCCTTGTTCCATGTTTTATATAATAAATATTGCGAATAATACTGCAGTGAACACGAGGTGCAGATATTTCTTTGAGACAGTGATTTCATTTCCTTTTGCTATATACCCAGAAGTGGAATTGCTGGATCATATTTAAAATTTTTTTATCATGACTGTATTGATTTTTATTCCCACCATAAGTGTGCAATGGTTCCCTTTTCTCCATGTCATCAACAGCTCTTGTTATCTCTGTCTTTTTAACAGACGTTCTAACAAGTGTGAGATGATACCCCTTTGTGATTTTGATTTGCGTTTTCCTGATGATTTGAGTATCTTCATTGGAAAAAATGTCTATTCAGGTTCTTTGCCCATTTTAAAATGTGATTACTATTATTATTATTATTTTTGCTGTTGAGTTGTATGAGTTTTTAAATATATTTTATTTTATTTATTTATTTTTAAAGATTTTATTTATTTTTATTTTTAGACAAACAGGAAGGGACAGAGAAAAAGAGAAGGAGAAAAACATCAATGTGTGGTTACCTTTCATATGACCCTCCACCACGGACCTGGCCCGCAACCCAAGGCATATGTCCTGACTGGGAATTGAACCAGCCACACTTTGGTTCGCAGGCTGGTGCTCACTCCACTGAGCCACATGAGCCAGGGCAAAATATATTTTATATATCAACCATCTATCAGTTATTTGACTGTAATATATTCTCCTATTTCCAAGGTTACTTTTTCTTGGAGGGTCATTTCTTTTGCTGTGCAGAAGCCTTTTATTTGAGGTAATCCTACTTGTTTATTTTTGCTTTTATTGCTTGTGCTTTAGGTGCCATATCCAAAAAAATCATTTCTAAGACCAATATCAAGGAGCTTTATGTTTTCTTCTAGGAGTTTTATGGTTTTAGGTCTTACATTTAATTTTTTAGTCTATTTCAAATTTATATTTGTGAGTAGTCTAAGGTCAAGTCCTAGTTTCATTCTTTTGCATGTGGGATACCCCACATGCAATTTTCCCAGCACCATTTATTGAAGAAACTATCTTTTTTTCACTGAGCATTCTTGGCTTCCTTGACACATATTAGTTGCCTGTGAATGCAAGGTTTTATTTCTGGGCTCTCCATTCTCTTCCATTGGTCTTTGTGTCTGTTTTTATGCCAACATCATACTGTTTTGATTACTATAACTTTGTAACATAGTTTGAAATCAGGACACATGATGCCTCCCTCTTTGTTCTTTGTTTTCAGAATTGCTTTGTATATTCAGGATTTTTTGAGATTATACATGAGATTTAGGATTTTTTTCCTACTCCCCCCACCCCCCAAAAAAGCCATTGGAATCTTAATAGGGATTGCATTGAATCTAAAGATGGTTTTGGCTAGTATGGACATTTTAATAACAGTAATTCTTCCAATCCATGGACATGGGTTATCCTTTCATTTGTCTTCTCAGTTCTTTTATCACTGTCTTATAGGTTTAAGTGTAAAAATCTTTCATCTCCTTGGTTAAATTTATTCTTAGGCATTTTATTGTTTTTGATACTGTAAATGAAATTTTTAAAAAATTGTTTTTTATATATAACTCATTGTTATGAGCACTTTTATGTTACTTTGGAATTGAATGGAAATTTTACTTAAGTTTTACAATTAAGATTATATTTTCAGCAAATTTTTGTTAGCTATTCTTCAGATGTGAAATGCATTATTATTGTTAGGAATTTTTAATGAATGAAAGTTAAATTTTATTAAATACTTTTCTGAGATAAACATGGTTTTCAGATTTAATTTTTAAATGTGAGTAAATTTTAATAAAATATTACCTTATATTAAACCATCCTTGGATACCTAAAATACCCAGCTGATTTATAATAATTCTTTCAGCTTTAGAGGATTCATTTTGCTAATATTTTGTTTAGGATCTTGGCATCAATGTTCATAACTGATTTCTTCCACTTTGTATCTCTCTCTGTAGCAAGCTACTTTCCATGAAATTTTTCTTAATAAAAAATGTTTTCTTCTATAAATTACTTTTCAGTCCTTCTTAAAAAGAAAGACAGAAGAAACATGGTCTCTGGACTTTGGGGACACTTATTTTTAAAGAAATTTACAAAGATTTTATATATATTTTTCTTTTTTCTCAAATTCTAAAGCTATTTTCCTTCTTACATTTTATAACTTTCTTTCCTCCTCAATCACCTGCAGCATTTACTGATTATAAAATTAATTTATTATTTATACATAATTTTCTGCTTATTCTCTATCATTGGTTAGAATGTTATCTGTTCTTCATGTCGTCTTCAAATATACTATAAATGTCTCTACTCACACGTTAGTACAGGGCTTTATTTTCCAATTTTTAGAAACTCAACAGATATTTTAATTTTGATTTGACTTTTATTACTGAAAATATTACCTGTCTTTAAGTAATATTTAGTTTGGTAATCTGAGTATTTTGGGAAAGTTCTAAATGTCTTTTGAGTCCATAAGTCTTAATTTTCATTTTCCTTCTATCCTTTGCCTTTGCTTATGATTGAGCCTCCGCCCCCGCAGCACCCTTTCTCTTTCCCGGGAGACTGTGGGTTGGCACTTCCACACAGCCAGTGTTTCTCAATCATTGACTGGGTCACTGAGGTAAGTGTCCGAGGAATGAAAGATGTTTTTGGCTATAACATCTGATCATTCTAGTCCATGCTGTATTTACTTATTCCTAAAAGCACAATTGTCAACAAAATTTCAGTGGATCCTGAACAGCTTCTGAAGGTATACTGAGTTCTTTTACTTTAAAGGCAACACAAATCCTCCCAGTGGGAAAATAAATGATTGAATCTCACCTCATTCCAAATGGATTAGAGTTGGCAGCCTTGTGTTTCTGGAGTGGACTTACAGTACTTGATGCTAATATGTAGCCCCTTGTCTTAGTTATAATAAATTAAGGTTTCTGTTAGAAACCAAAGTCATTAAATTTAAGGAAAAAATATATCGCTTCCCTTTGTATTTTGAGGTCTGATAGGAATTTTGGTGTTCAGCAGATTGATAGCACAAAATAGACAAAATTCACTATTTTAGGATACTCTGCCAAATTTCACGTGTAGAAGCCTGTGACTGTCTTGCATTAAGCTGTGAGTTATAGCAGTGAAGGCCTAGAAAGTGAGAAATACGGCACATTTTTTGAGGCCTGTAGGGCATACAAGTTCCACAGTTCTCTCTTTTGAATGACAACATGGTCCAACTTCCCCGTGAGAGGCAAGCTTGCGTGTTTCTTTTCCTGTACTCTATTCTGAATAGTGTGAAGGTGTTGTTAATTTAAAAACTGTCACTCACAGGACATAAAAATGTTTTTCATTCAAAAGTCCAGTGATAGACAGCAGGCAGCAATGACACGGGTACTCTGAGATAGGTGATAATTTTCTACAGTTAATTACCTTTATTTTCCTATATACAACATTATCAAAAATATATTGAATGATATATGCTTTGATAAGGTGTGTTTGTAAAATGCAATATTCCATATTAACTTTACAAAATAACTATCACTTATTTTTAAAAAAAGCTGGGGGCATGGCTGGGTTATTATGACTGGTCTCATTCAGAGTTGTAATGTCTTTGCTGAGATTATTTTTTGTCATTTTATCTTTGCTATTGTGACCAAGTAAAAAATGGGAAAAAACTAAGGATAAGCTGGAAGCTGTTTCAAGGTATCAGTATTCTGGAATGGAATCTATTTTGCCTCCCCACTGGTTTCCTTTCCTGATAAATTTCATAGAAACCGGGGACTCTTTCCGCGACAGAGCACTGCAGCAACAGGAAACTGCCCAGACATCTTCCCAATGCCTGTAGTAGTCCATTTGTCAGTGGACCGAAAATAATTTCAATGATGTGACTACTTGTCTGTTCAGTGATTGTTGTTAAAATTGTAACAAATTAAGTGGGCATCCTCTGGCCTTAAATTAAAAGCCTGATATATTAGCAGTGGAAACAATCTAAAATATTTTTAAAAGAATCTGAGAATGGCTCAGATTACCTGAACTATAATTACCACAAAACCAATAGAAATGGAAAAGAGTAAAAGTTCATATAGCTGCTGGTGGTGCTCAGTATTAAAGGGTATGAAAATAGAGATTAATTTCCTGACTTCTGAAGATAACCTAAGTAGAGCTGATGCACAAAAAACAATGTATCAATATAGAACTGCAAAGTGGAAAAAAAGCAGATCTATTCCAAATGTGATTTAAATCTCTTTATATTTTGAATATTCAGTGGGAATCTTCTAAAGTTTCAGTTTCTCCTTGGGAGTAAAATGGGTTCTTAAAAGTGCATTCATCTACTGTTAGAGTATCATTTACTAACAAATGATTGCAGCTGTACCCAAGTGGCCCAAAAGTTTTAATGTTGCTTCCAGATGTGCTTAATTTATTTCCAGGGTATGATGTTTGTCATGGGAGCCTTGGGTGATTTTCTCACTTATCAGTGCCAATTTCTTGGAGGTAGGTAAAATTTTAGTCTTTTTCTAGTTGGGAAAATGGAACAGGAAAACATTACGATTTCATTAACAGCGAATGAGGAGCCCTTAACAATCATGGGTAAAATGTGAAATCCAGTGTGTCCTTCATGAACTTACGCACCTGGGCTTATGTTTGCCGCAAAAGTTTCCTGGGACTCTTCTTGCCAAATAATAATGTATGTCAGGAATTTTAAAATTTTAGAATTTTGAAAATTGTCCTTTAAATTTAGGCTTTCAAAATCTCCTGTGGTTGTTCTGCTGTATGATACTAAGGATGAAACAAATCTAAGTTTCAACTACTCAAAGGACTACTGAACTGTAGCTATTAACATTCTTTGAATATTAGACATGAATAACAATATAAGGTGTTTGTTGCAGGGCAATCAAATAAATTTTATTTCAGAACACATTAAAATGAGCTGTATAAATGTAAAATCCATAACATATCTAGAGCAATTGTAGACTGTTATTATTAAAGCTACTTTGGTGATGTGGAAACTATGCAATTGGATTTTAACAGGTTTTTCACAAATATAAATCAAGTGGCTTAAGGTGTTCAAATATATTCAATTGAGTTTAAATACACGCTAAAATAGATAATCTAATGTAACTATATCAGAAACACAGAAATCATCTTGTGAATGGTCATTTAGTATTGATACTGGAATTTAAACATTAGCCTCATGTCCTACGCCTTTAACACTTTTTCTAAAATAGCATGTTTATCTTTAAATACATTGATAACAACTTCTCCAATACCAAAGTAACTCCATTTTTGAAGATTTTATGAACATAATTCCTTATTCTAGTACCAAAATCATGAGTGGGTTATCTTCCCCAAAGCATTTAGCACTTAAATCAATGACTAAAACAAGAATTGGAAATTGCTATTGTCACAATTACCCTTGAAAATATTTTATTACTCTGGGAAAAAAACCAAACATTTTCCCTCTTTTACAGCGGTCAGGAAATCCTTAAAAATCACCCATACATTCTTTACATTACTTTACCTGACATAACACTGTTTCAAGTTTTTTTGCAATGTCTGATTAGTATAAAAGACACAGTGTTCAAATGCTTCCTATTTGTTGAAGTAAAATTCTCAGATGATACAACTAGAATATCTTAGTAGAATGTAAGATCATGAGGACTGAGAATTTTGTAAGTTTATTCACTAATATAATCCACTTACCTCCTAGAACACTGCTGGGGATATAGCATGTGCTCAATAAATATATGAATAGGTAAGTAAAAAGTGAATTAGATATACTGAAAAAGTGAATGAGTAAAATGTAAATTAATGTGTCTCCTAAACCTAGTTAATGAAGATTTTAAGTTAACATCAAAATATCTAACTAAAGAATTGATTATATGGAGTTAGAGTAAATAACCTTCGAGGTTTTGGACTTTTTAATATTTCTTTCGGTTTGATAATAATCTAGTATATTTTGAATAAGGTGATAAAATTACAAGTTTTTAGTTACTATTTATAGATGACTTCATTCACATTCAAGTTGCTCACTGAATTGACCAGCTCTTTGACAACACTTCGATATGGTAGAAATCCGCTCCTGCAAAGTGCCTACTAAAATAAAAGATATGATGAGAAATAAGTTGTACATGAAACTCCTATAGAAGCCAGATTATATCTTTACAACAAACAAAGAAATTCAAACTTTCAACACTGAAAATTTTTAAATTTATTATATCACAGTTTCTTCTCGCTCAAAAAATAGGATATTATTAGCAACTCAGATCCTTTGGGGACAATTGCTCTGTAATTGGGTTTCCAACTAGAAGTCTGTCTTTAAGACTCCTGGTGTCACCAAATTTGGGAATGCCTTCCTGTTCTCTGTTTTGTGGAAGTTTTATAGATTTTCCCCCCTCTTTCCTTCCCTCTCAACCTTCCTTTCCTCTCTTTTCTGTTCCTCCTTTTCTCTTCCCTCCTTTACCTTCCTCCCTCCCTTTCTACTTTCAATTGTTTAGAGTGTGGTTACAGATTTACTTGTATTACACTTAACATACGCATGAAATTAGAACCTCTTTAGTTCTACATAACCACCCTAACTTCCATGATGAAGTCTCAAATTGTGAGGCTTCCCAAGTGGTGGGGGAAAAATAAATGGATTTAATTTAGTTGGAAAACTTCAATCCCTTCAAAGAAATAATCCTATCAAACAAACAACCTCTTTTGCTTAAATGCCTCATATCTTTTAGATAAAGTGCTTTGCTGCCCCCCAACTCTCATCCTCGCCTTTCCAGCATGTTTATTCAAGGCAATGTGTACTCCCGGCAGAGCCAAAAGACTTGCAGCAGAGTACAGAGGTTAAGTTTGTGGGAGTAAAATGCTGCCTCGATGCTGCTCTGCCTTGTTCAATTCACATATCAGCTATTCAATGTTGATATATCTGATTAGCTAAAGCAATGACTTCAAGGGCCTAATAATATAAAACCTTCAAGTTTTAAATCATTAAAATTCCATTTGGTTTGGAAATAGTCTTTTATTAATTGGATAACATAGTCAAGAGAGATCAACTATTTAACTACTGTTGTAGTACAAAGATAAGGGCCAAGATGGAAGTGGGGGCTATGCAGACAGAAAGGAACGACAAGGAGTTCTAGAAAGCTGTGCCTCAAGCAGGAAGAGCCAAGTTGGTAGTCGGTCTCCTTTGTCTAGCAATTCAACTCTTAGCTCTCTTACCTCTCCTGAGGAAGAGAGGATCAACTTTTCAGCTTTCTTTCAAAGGAGCAGGGCTGGAACTCTCAATATTCAGTGTTACACATTTGATTCATTCTTTACTGGTTTGCTGGAAGTATTACATATTTTGTTTTTAGGCTGCTTCATTAAGGGATACATACAGAACTGCAGGAAGCAGAGACAGAGCTTATGTGTTAGCAAATAATTTAAAAGCATGGAGATAATTATTTTAAGAAAAAAATCAAGCCCTGTGTGGCCTACTGGATTGAGTGCCAGGCTGCGAATCAAAGGGATGCTGGTTCTATTTCCAGTCTAGGACACATGCCTGGTTTGCAAGTCAGGTCCCCATTAGGGGTCCCAAGAGAGGCAACCACACATTGATGTTTCTCTCCTCTCTTCCCTCTCTGTCTAAAAATAAGTAAATAAATAAATAAACAAACAAATAAATAAATCTTAAAATGGAAAAAGAAAAAATCAAAACACAGGAAATGTTGGCCGAGTACCAAAAATTGGCTCTGACACTGATTTTCTAGGGTCACAGGATGTGGAAATTGAATTAGCTAATACTGACCCCTCGTTTTAATGGAGATCCTCTCATAAATAAGGAGGGGTGGAGAAGCGCAGAAGACTGCACATGCGTGGGTTGCCTGGCGCAACTGGAAGGATTCACCCTCATGACAGCAAAAAGAGGCAGATAGGGCTGGCACCAAAAGCTGGCGAGGCACTTGGATGAGAACGACACACTCTCTCATTTACTTCTGCTCCACGGGGGTTTATGGGGGCATTTTTAAAGGCAGAGCACATGGAAAATGTGCGCTACTGCTCCCACCTCCCCTGGCTGGTGGGTGCCTGGCTGGTGGACCCCAGCTGGTTCCTGAGCTGGTGGGCCTTGAGGGAGGATTCCCTGTGCTCCCGCCCCACTGCTCCAGGACCTGTCTGGTGGGGAGTGCAGCAGGTTCTGGTAAAAGGGCAGGAGGTCGGCTGGTGCCTGCGGGCTTACGGAGCGTGACCGGCAAGCCTTGCTTCCCTTCCCCATACGGGAAGCCGCAGTGGCTGCTGCCTGCCATGGCCCACGCCAGTGCGAGTCTGTGGGGTGCAGCCGCAGCACAGCTGCGGGGCAGGCCCTGCGCCCCTCTCTGAGTGCTCTGATCCTGACCGGGAACTAGGCGCTAGGCGTAGGCGCTAGGCTAGTAAGAAGGGAAGTTGGGGGTAGGAGGTTTTGGCCAGTGGGTCCTAGGAGGTGGTGTGGCCAAGCAGCAAGCCCTGCACCCGTCCCCTAGGCGGGAAGCGATGGGAAGCCACCCAGGCAGTCCAGGCTGGCCACCATGTGCTCCTCCCCTATGGCAGGGGTGGGGGGCGAAGGGGGGCATTAAGGAATCTGCTGTGCATATTTTAAATTTAAAAAAATCCTTTTTCCTTTCCACCGGGCTTTGTCCCCACAGATTTTGCCTATGGGTGGTAAGTGGTAGGATCCCACTGGCTGTTCAGTTACAGTTTTATAGATTTTATGGCTTAATTTTAACTGCTCAGTTTAGTATATTCTCCGTGTTGGTTTAGCAAATTATTTGTTTTATGCTTTTAATTTTATAAGTCCTAACATTTCTATACACATACATATATGCCTTAAATCTTGGAATTTTGAGAGGTAAAAATTCTGCCAGGACATTGAACTGTGCAGAAGGACTTTACTTTGAAGCTAATGAAACTGAAGTTGCTTCAAAGGTAACGGGAGGCCCTAGCAATGTGTCCATAGGGTAATACAGTTTGATAGCTTGCTAAAGTCAGGGATGATGTCTGTGCCCACTGTCACTTCTCTTCATTCACAATTCCTTTTTGGCCATGAAATGGTGGGAGTATGTCTCAATCAAGGCAAGTTGTGGATACGGTAACTTGGGTTTAGTGGTGTATATGGAGACCCCCCCCAAAAAAACCCAGAATTATCATCAGGAGGGTGGGCCCCTTGTAGCATAGGCTTCCTCATTGGGTGAGTATTTTAGAAACCCATCTGTATCAGTGTACTAGCTGGTATTTTTGTGAGAGGCTATGTTTGACTTCAGTGAGTTTTTATGAAGATTCTTTGAATATGTTTGCCTATTTCGTGATGGGTGATTTACTAGTACACCTGCCCACACCGCGTCAAGTGTTCAGTAGTTTTTGACCTAAAACAGCATGACCCCCATGCCCCATCCTCTTATTCACCCCATCTTGCCCCAAGCGACTTTTTCTTTTGGTTTTCCCAGACGAACAAAGTCCTCAAAGGGAAATGTTTCGCCAATGTGAAAGAGCGGAAACAAACAAACAAACAAACAAACAAACAAAAAACCCCAGCAGAACTAAAAGGCATCAAAATCGATGAGTTCAAAAACTGTTTGAGCAGTGGAAAAATGTCTCAATAGGTGTATTGAATCAAATGGGGAGTATTTGAAGTTGACTTAAGTTTGAACACGTAAAAATAAATACACAATTTTTTGTAAGTAAATTCCAGATTTCTTTCATTCCCCCCTTGCATTTACATGGTTTTAGAGTCCTCTTTGTTAGTTAAGTTACTGGCTGTCCAGGTATAGTTGGAATACTCTAAATGCCAGTGGGGTGCTTTGCGTAGGTGTAAAGGGCCAGAGATCTTACCATGATGTGAATGTCTTACAGTAGTCAATACTAGAAATATATGGGTAGAGAATGAGAAGCAGGTCTGAAGAATATAAATCCAGAAGGTTTATAGAAAATATTTTCGGTCATCAGGTTTTTAAATTTTGAAGTGGAGGATTCAATTAACATCAGTGTTTAGTAAAAATGAAAGTTTCACCTGTCATGAATATACTCAGTAACACATTTTATGAAATTCAAATGTACCCTACGTTATTTTTATTTTTGATGGAAATTTTGCAAAATGGAAAATATCATAATTTTCTGTGTTTTACAGTTCTACAAATGGTGATTAGGTTTGTGTAGATGTTTCATGTTTTTTGTAGCTCAAAACGCCCTGACATTGAAGAGCCCTAACCATGCTGCTTCATCTAGGGGCGAAGCCATCGGTCCGTTCTACATCCCAGCTCCACAGTTAGTTCTGACTTCATGGCAGTAATTCCTTATCCTTGTTAAGGTCAGCACTTTATTCTATAGGTGTTGTCCCCTAGAGGGTGGGAACTCTTTAAAAGTCTGATAGAAAGCAAATGTAAATGTTTCATCTGCTTTTAATTTATGGGTTCTAAGCACATGGTTTCCAAATGTCACATTTGGAATGAGGAATTCAGTAATTCACAAGCATTTTGATCAAATCATTGATCTCATCCATTGTCTTCTGCGAATTAACAATACATGATGTCTGGCTCTTTTCAAGCATCCCTCTTCCTTCCTCTTATATAATCTTATTCAGCTGACATGTTCTTTCAAAGGTTAGGAGCATCGGGGATCTGTGTGTTTTGAGAAGAAAGGTGAACTCATTATCTTCATTTCTAAATATTTTAATAATATTACTGAAGCCTGGGATGCCATCTTTATTCAGCTATCTCTTTTGTTTTTCTGCCACAACTTAGCACTTATAGTGAATGGCAATACATGTTAATAAGCAGGCAGCTTCAGAAGACTCAGGTTAATGATGATAATTATTCCTACATGGTGTAGCTGACAGTGTGTGCAAAGATATTCACTCCTCAAAAAGCCCCAAGGCTGTACAGATAATTCTGACATCGGGTACGTTATCTGAGAAGAAGGTTAACAATGCTATGTGATACTTGGCTTTTTTTTAAAGTGAACATTTTAATTACCAAGGGAAAATGTCCATGGCTGGAATTCAGTGAGTGGGCATAGGGCCAATAACTTCTCAGTAGATCCCTCAGAGAGAATTAGAATTTTAACCATTAAAAATTATGGGCTTGCAAATGGCACACTATCTAGAAATAAATGAGCATAGTCCAGAATTAAGAAAAGGTCAGTGTTTTAACTCAAATTCTCATGGTGGGTTCCTACTTGGAAGTAAATATTTATTTTTTGATTGACTATGGTAAAAGTATGAAATTGTGAAGTTCTGCTTCCTTTATTCTCCCAAGACCAACAAATTCTCCACAAAACCAAGCACTCTAATGTTTCATGACCCTTGTGCTATGTTTTTTATTTTTCTATTCTAGGTCACTCTACAAACTGTCATTTATACCTGAAGAATTAATGACAAGTGACTGATTAACAGTTCAGAGCTATAGTCCACTTTTTTCCTCCCAGGGTCAATTGACTTTTTAGAAGTATTAAAACCTTAAACCTCATATCTCAAAGGAAACACCAGCTAGGGCCTGTCAAGTAACATGAATGAGTGAAGTCGGGCTCATGAGGATTATAGAAAAATGAAAGGGAGGTCTGGAAGGGGGGCCGTCACTGCCCGTCTCTAGCGGATTATTTCCATGTAGACATTCTGGTCCAGATTTGCTAAAAACATACTTTCTGTAAAGGAGCTGTTAACCTGGATTTTGGTGGATTCTCTCCATGTTTAAATTGGTGTTCAAACACTGCATACGTCAAGTCAACACGCCCCAAAGCCAAAAGTGGTCTGAAGGTAGTTTGCCATTTCTGCTTGAACTGAAGGGAAGAAGTTGCAATGAATATAATTCACACACTCATCTTGTTCCCAAGTTCAAGAAGCGGGAGGACACACACTCCTCTAACGCACTGGCAGCCCTCTGCCCTTCTTCATGCTGTCCATTTGCTCTGGGTGCCCATGCTCCCCTCCGCTACTCACTTTTGATGGCTGTAGGTAAATTTCACTTTTTCTGTAAAGCTTTCTAAGCCCCCTAACCTCCCTCCAAACCATTTCTCTTTCATCTCCCTTCCTTGTGGGGTAAATTCATTTTCTCAATATGTTGCTAGAGCACCTGGCACATACTGTGAGTAGCTCCTAACACAGTCTATACAAGTATTAGTGGGTGTGCTGGTCTCCCCAGCTACACCGTGAGGTCCATATGGGTAGGGTGCTTTTTTAATCTCTTTATGAGCATCACATAATAGCCAATAAATGTTTTCTAAATAAACGAATGGATCAGTGAATGAATATTAGAATGCTACTTGAAGGCTTAAGTATCCTTGCAAACCTCTCTGCTCCCTAGCAGGCAGTGTGTATATAGAAGACATTCAGTACATATTTAATAAATGGAAGATGGATGTCAACCAGTGGAGGAGGGTTATTTTTTGAAGAGTTGAGGATCGGCACATAGGTAATTCTCAGGGCCCGTGCTCCTTAAATCATTTCCCACCAGAAAGAAATAGGTTCTCAAATTCTATCTTATCCTGAAATTCAATTTAAAATTAATATAAATGATCAAATATATGTATTTGTGTGTGTGTGTGTATATACACACACACACACACACACACACACACACACACACACACACATATATACAACAGAGGTGTATTTAGTGCTTTTCCTGGTGATCTTTTAACATTGCCCTTACTAGCTCATCTATTGAGGCAGCTACCAGGTATGTACAGACCTCAACCTCACAACTGAGCAGATACTATTAAGGCAATAACTTATATAAGGTATAATGGTTACAAAATAAATTCTTCCAGAAGTCAGTAAGGATGAATTTGAATTAAAAAGTCATCTGGTAGTACTACATCCAATTAGTATTTATTATAAATGCATACAGATTTAAAATGTATTTGTTTATATCAAAAATGTTTACTCTTCTCATCCCATTAGTGAAAATCTGTTTGAGTCCTTCTAACCTGAGTCTTCTAGAAAGCTGCCTTACTAGAGAATGATTTGTGATTAGGAAATCTAGATTAGTTTGGAATTATGTGAATAATTAAGTTAACAATCTGGGGTAAAGGTATCTCCCAAGAAGTCTGTCCTACACCTTGACCCAGGAAGAAAGATAAAGGGGAAAGAAATGACGTGCTTATGGTCAGCTCCTTATTTCTGCCGGGATGGAGTCAGTAGAAGACTAGCTGATTGTTCTGCAGATGGGTCTAGGTAGCTGAGTAGATATGGGGACAAAATCCAATGAGGCAGGCCAGTTGTTTAGTCACTTGTACATTTGATAACAATTACCTAATCAGTTGTGTAAGAATCAACCAATGAATTAAAGATCTAAGTTGCAGACAGCTGTGGCACTGCAGTGGTTCTTCTAAAAAGAAAATGAAAGTTGTTCATTAGTTTGGATATACCATATCACGATCCTGTTCAGGGGCTTATGCCATTTTTCCTGACACTGGACACTTTAACAATGAGCAGCTATGAATCGTGAGCATTTTTTTCTACTTGGGACAATGCATGCAATACAACCCAATTCAAATGAGCAGATTTTCAAAGTGTACCTGCATTCCTTCATGAGGCTAAGATAGACCTGCCACTGGTCTCTCCATATCCTTTGGTAAGCCCATGTATATTAAGTAGTAGAAAATAAAAACAACAAATGTTATTCAGCAGAAAGATAAAAGCCCAATCTATATATAAAGTGAAACAGAAGAAATGGAAACAGAGCATGTGGATTTTGCATGCTGAGCCTCATGAAATGCAAGCGTGAATTTCCTCTCACAGTGAGTGTGGTCCAACATTAAACAAAGCATGGGGCATGATTATGAGAGATAAGATCAGTAGTTGGAGAACATACAGCAAGCTGTTTTACCCACATTGAATGTAATTTCACTCCTCTGATCTATTAGGCTCTCTTGTTGCACATCTTTGTAGATTTTTGCTAGTTCTCAGGAATGCATTAAAAAACCCTACAGGCTATAACTAAAATTACTGAATGTTTTTTTCATGTCTCACATGTTGACAGTCCTGATTTTTGTTATATAAGAAATAACTGTCGATAGTGCCATTTAAATCCCTACTCTTTAGACTTGTGAATGCTAATGGCTGGGCTGTCGAACTTCAGCTTTTCCTGTAATCGTTATTCCTGGTTTCCTGTGGTGGATATGTATCGAACTTAAGAAATTAGCTGCAGAGAGAATTAGAGGGTGTAAGTCTGAGTCATGTAAATGCCAAAAGCTTTTTGTGACATTTTTCAGACTTTAAAAATGGAAATATGTTATTTGCACAGGAGCTCCTGATGGAATATGACATACTGCAGTGATGTGGTGATTTTAAGATTGGGCTGCAGGCCATTCGGAACCCTCTGTGTGAGAGCCTGGGGTCTGAGCGGAGAATGGGAGTGAGCTGCTTGAAAGGAGGATGGCATTTGCTGACGAGCCAAAGAATCCTCATTAGATCAAGAACTGCTAATGAGAATTAAGAGCTTGCTCGAACCTGCTATCATAAGTAAGGCTTAGGAATATAATTTTCAAGCTTGATGTAACTTTTGTTTTTATTCCAGACAGCCTTACATCATCATCATTATATCAGCACATGAAAAGAAATCACAGGGCTAAGTACATACCTGAACTCTTATATTTCAATTAAGGCTGAGCCCTTTAATTCAGTTAAAATTAAAAAACAATCATCTTAATAGATTCTGAACCATTGTTGGGTCCTGAGAGGCATGGAGGATGGATGCGAAGATGCGGAGCAGAACTTTCGCTAGAGGAAAAGGGAGAACTCCCATCGGTACACTGTCCGTCACATCCTGTTCCAACACCTTTTAGCTTTGGAGAGAGCCTCTATGGGAGGCAGAAGCTGGCCTTGGTTTCACCTTGGGTTAGCAGGGTAGATCTCCTCAGAGATTTATTTCTACTTCAGGCAACAGCCCACGCGTCTTGTAAACATGGGAGCATGGGGCATATATTTTTTTTGGGGGGGGTGGAGGCAGTGTAAAATAACTCAGTGATCTCATGCTAATTTTGTTATCTTTCTGCAGGGGATAATGGACAATCATGAGAAACAACCTTGTTTCATTTTCTCTTCTTTGTAGTCTGGAAAAGTCAGTGTTCAGTTTTTGAAAGATATGGAATTTGGGAAAATAGATGGATGATATCTGGAAGAAGAGGAGACAGATGACCAAGAGGACTCCTGAAGGAATTTCTTAAGTGTGGCCTCGAAACAGATGATTAGTGAAAAAGACAAAACAAAACAAAGCATGGGAAGGGAGTCTCAATTCTTTTTTCCTTTCAAGAATTCCTTCTGAGAAGCCCCTGTCCAGACTTCTCCCTGCACCTGATAAATGCAGTCCTGCTTTTCCCCTTAAATTCTCCGTGATGCTTAATAGTGCCATTAAACCTGATCTCCCAAAGCAAAAATCTAGTTGCCATCCTCGACAATTTCCTCTTCATCTTCTCCCTCTAATTCATTATTAAGATATGTCAGTTCTCTTGCAGACCTCCTCATTTCTCCTTGTGCACCCCCTGCTGCTGTTCCTTGGTCCTGACCCTAACTTCCTCTCAGCTAGATAGGGCGGTTTTAACTGGTCTCTCAGCTTCCTGTCTCAGCCACTTGTCCACTTTCACTCTTTATGTAAATATGTATGAGTGTTGTTCTTTCTTCTCCTTATTGGCTAGAAGCACAACTATATTTAATGTAGAGCACAGTAACAATTAAATTTTGTAATTGTGAAATATATCAATATATGTTTTCCCTTCTCTACTCATGCCCAGGAACCTTGCAAGTATGTACAAATCAAAAAAAAGTAGCTCTCTGCCTCCTGGGAGCCATGAAAACCTGCACATCGCGTCCTTTTCCTCCCCTGCTTGGGAGGGGAGCTCTCTTTCTGTTGTCCTTGGGAAGAAGTCTACCTCAACAAAGCTATTCACAATTCAGTCCTTCCTTGCACCCTGGGTTTACTCATCATTTCAACTAAATGCAACTGTCTACAGGTTTACTCATCATTTCAACTAAATGCAACTGTCTACAGACGGTGTTCTGACTTTTGTCATTCATTTTCATAATGCCATGCTTTTTTCATGCTTAGTTCCCTCTGCCCAAAATGCATTTCCCGTCTGAAACAGAGCTGGTTATTCTTCAGACCTCTCCTAAATGTCCTCCCTTCTATACTTTCCTGACACTCTCAGGCTGACTTGAGGGTTCCCTCCTTCAGGCCTTTATATTTTCATGTATATTTACTTCTTGTATGTCTGGCTTGCCTGTGATATTACAAGCACCTTCATAACTCTAAATTTTTAGAGAGAGGGGGAGGGAGGAAGAAAGAGAGGAAGAGAAACATCGATGAAAGAGAGAAACATTGATCGGCTGCCCCTCACAGCATGTCCTGTCTGGGGACAGAACATGCAACCCAGGCATATGCTCTGACTGGGAATCGAACTGGCAACCCCTCGTTTTTGCAGTACAGTACCCAACCAAATGAGCTACGTGAGCCAGGGCTGATTGTGACTTTGTTTTAGTCATCTCTGGATTTCAAGCTTTTAGGACTGTATTCACAAAACAAAACAAAACAAAACATGCTGTTGAAATACATGAAATACATTAAAAAACTGAAGATGTAGCTTTAATACTTTCTCTTTCCAATAATTTTCTAAATCAGTGGAAATCTAATACATTGAATATCCTATAGACTCCCTGTACAGAATACGATGCAGAGAGCAGTAAATTCATAGAATGAGCATCAAGATCCTTGAACAGAATCTCTGCTCACTTAGAGGTTTACTGAAGAAACATTGTTCTGCTAACAAGTGCCACTTTCTTGAATTCTATTAGAGAATTTCACTACAGGTTTAATTATTGCTCACCTTGGCGTCGGGCTGCTTTCCCCTTATTAACTAATCATCTACTGGCCCAGTGGGGTTCCTGCAGCCTCTAGGCATCTCAAGATATGTCAAATCAGATTATCTGTCCTTATTTTACATAGACTAAAATTTAAGTCTTTTCTATACTCAGTGAAGGAACAATCTCCCACTGCTTAATATATGCAAAATATACCAAGGCATGCATGAGCTTTGTTAATTAACTCTGGAAAAGAAAGTTAGCTTAACCAGAATAGTAAGTAGGTATATTTGATGAAATTTGATTTACCTTATAAGAGTATTGTAGTATTGTTACAATGATTTCTAAATATCAGTCATGGAGTAGAGATCATGGCCCAGCCTTTGCATATACAATCATAACAATGTCAGAGTTCAGAATTTGTTTTCACCTTAGCACCTCTCAGAAAGGAAGATCCTATGAATTGAGTGAGCATTGAAGTAACAGTTATTTGTAAACCTTTTGCTGATTCCAAATCTATATGCTGAGAATTACTTTTAAAAAGCCTAGCTTTTCAGAAGGCTTTCATGTTTGAAATCTCTAAAAAATAGGTATTTTAGAATATCATGAAGTGCTACATGGCATAAAATATGTCAAAAGTATCTTTTGATTTTTAACCAGTTTAAAAATGAGAGTTCAGTGTCTTATGATCTATTGAATTATACTTGAGTCCTTCTAAGTCTATATCCTATGAAACCCAGTGATTATGCCTCATAGAAAATAAAGCGTGCAAACTTTTTTTTTTGTCTTGGGTTATAAGTTTTATATGCAGGTCCAATATGTGATTAATAAAGTATTAGAACTTTTCTGTTAAGTATATATGATTAGTAAAATTCTCTACATGAATTAAAGAAACCTAGAAATTACATACTTAACTCACAGAAATGAAAAAAGTTGGGAAAAATATGAGAGTAGAATTTGCAATTTCTCTCTATTCCCAGATCTCATTGTATTTAACAATAATTAATAATTTAATCTAAATGTAATGGATAACCAGAAACTAGTAGCTTCCCCCACACCATAACTGTAGCATTTATTATCTTTTCTAACATTTTTGTATTAGTAGTTTTACTTAAAAAATGATAGTAATTTTTGAAAAAATATCAGTTTTATAGGAAACATAAAAGAGGAACAACCAAGCTGAATATATACCTAAGTTATAAATTCTAATTTTATTGGGCTGTTGTTTGGCTTGATTCTTCCTTTCAATTAATATGAACATAAGAATAAGAGATTTGGAGGTTGTATTTTCTTCTTCATTTTGTTATTTGCAACTTGTTATATGCAACTTGTAGCCTATAACTAATATAGAACTTTTCAGTTATCTCATTAATGTGTCAATTCTAAGTTCCCTTTTAGTTCTATGTATGCATTATTTTTGTTCCTGGTCAGTCTATTTGTGCGTGTGTGTGTGTGTGTGTGTGTATTATTCCCTTTTTTTGTACTTCTGAATTGTTTTTAGAAGTGTTCTGAATTCATTCTATTTGTGTCTATAAAAAACTTAGGATAGAATTATATACAATAAAATATACAGATTTTAAAATAAATTCCAATAAAAGTTCAGATATATGTGCATACATATCTCATCAAAATATACAATATTCCCATAGAAAGTTCTCTCCTGCTCCTTTGCAGACAATCTCTGCACTACCTCCTACCCCAGACAATGAACAGTTTGATTTTCATCCCCATTGATTAGTTTTGCTTCTCTTTGAATTGCATACAAATGGAATAGAAAGTGTATATTCCTTTGTCACTGGCCAGTTTTGCTTGACATAATTCACCCATATAGCGTGTATCAAGTTTGTCTCTTTCAATACCTGAGTAGAGACCTGGAGAGCGATTGGTGGCTCACATCGTAACTCTATTTTTAATTTTTTGAGGAATACCCAGACTGTTTTCCTTAGTGGCTATACCAGTCTATGTTTCCACAGCAATAAAAAACAGAGCTCCCTTTTCTTATTCCTTGGTTAGATTTATTCCAGATATTTTATTCTTTTTGAGCAATTGTGAATGGGATTGTTTTCTTAACTTTCCTTTCTGTTAGTTCATTATTGGCATATAAAACGCAACGGATTTCTGGATGTTAAGTTTGTATCCTGCTACTTTACTGAATGCATTTATGAGTTCTAGTAGTTTTTTGGTGAAATCTTTAGGGTCCTCTATAAACACTATCATGTCATCCGCAACTACTGACAGTTTTACTTCCTCCTTTGCAATTTGGAGGCCTTTTATTTCTTCTCGTCTGATTGCTGTGGTTAGGACTTCCAGTATTATGTTGAATGAGAGAGATGAAAGTGGACGTCTCTGTCTTGTTTCTGACCTTAATGGGAACACTTAAGAGTGTTGGCCTGTTGAGTATGATATAGGCAGTGAGTTTTTTATATATGGCCTTTCTTCTATTTAGGTATGTCGCCTCTAATCCTACTTTGCTGAGTGTTTTTATCATAAATGGGGCTGAATTTTCTTCAAATGCTTTTTCTACATCTATTGATATGACCATGTGGTTTTTAATCCTTCATTTTGTTTATGTGGCGTATCATATTTATTGATTTGCAAATGTTGTACCAACCTTGCATTTCTGGAATAAATCCCACTTGATCATGGTGTATGATCTTTTTAATGTATTGCTTTATTCAGTTTGCTAATATTTTGCCGAGGATTTTAGCACTTATGTTCATCAGGGATATTGGCCTATAATTTTCTTTTTTGTAGTGTCTTTATCTGGTTTTGGAATTAGGATAATGCTGGCCTTGTAAACTGAGCTTGGGCGTCTTTCCTCCTCTTGTATTTTCTTGAAATAGTTTTAGAAGGAGAGGTGTTATTTCTTAGAATATTTGTTAAAATTCACTTGTGAAGCCATTCAGTCCAGGGTTTTTGTTTGTTAGGAGTCTTTGATTACTGCTTCAATTTCACTAGGTGTAATCTGTGTATTCAGATGCTCTGATTCTTCCTGATTTAGTTTTGGAAGATTGTATGTTTCTAGGAATTTCTTCTTTTCATCCAGGTTGTCCAGTTTCGTAGCATAGTGTTGTTCATATTTTCTTACAATCCTTTGTATTTCTTTTGTGTCAGTTATTACTTTTCCTCTTCCATTTCTGATTTTATTTATTTGAGTCTTTTGTCTTTTTTACTTCAGAAGTCTAAAGTTTTGTCATTTTGTTTTTCTATTCAAAGAGCCAGGTCTTTGTTTCGTTGACCTTTTGTTTTGTTTTTTTTAAGACTCTATTTCATTTATTTCTGTCTTGATGTTATTTCCTCCCTTTTACTGACTTTGGGCTTTGTTTGTTGTTCTTTTCCAAGCTCCTTTAACTGCAATGTTAGATTGTTTATTTGAGCTTTCTCTTGTTCCTTGAGATAGACCTGTAGTGCTATGAATCTCCCACTTAGGATGGCTTTCCCTGTGTCCCATTGATTTTTGATTGTTATGTTCTCATTTTCATTTGTTTCAAGGTATCTTTTGATTTCTTCCTTGATTCCTAGTTGACCCATTTATTAATAGTATGTTTAATAACATACTATTTAGCTGCCATGTCTTTATGTATTTTTCAATTTTCTTCTTGTGATTGATTTCTACTTTCATAGCATTATGGTCAGAGAAGAGGCCTGATATGATTTCAATCTTCCTAATTTTATTGAGACTTGTTTTGTGTCCTAACGTGGTTTATCCTAGAAAATGTTCCATGTGCACTTGAAAAGTGTGTATATTCTGCTGTTTTTGGGGGGAATATGTTCTGAAGAGATCAACTGACAGATGGAGGGCAGGAGACAGCTAGTGGTAGGGGAGATGAGGGGGTGGGGGGATTGAGCAAAAAGGAAAAAGGCCTCATGGACAGGGGCAACAGTGGTGATTGTGGGGGGTGGGAGTATAAGGTGACTAAATTGTAATGGAAAAAATAAAGATTAAAAATAAATAAATAAATAAATAAATAAATAAATAAATCCATTTGATCTAGTGCCTTGTTTAAGGCCATCATCTCCTTGTTGATTTTCTGTCTGGAAGATCTGTTCATTGAAGTCAGTGGGTGTTAAAATCCCCTACTATGACTGTATTTCTGTTGATCTCTCCTGTTAAGCCCATGAAAATTTGCTTTACATATTTAAGTGCTCCTGTGTTGGGTGCATAAATAGAGTTGTACTTAGAGTTTACTAGAGTTATATTTCTTTGTTAGATTGTTCCCTTTATCATTATGTAATATCCTTCTTTGTCTCTTACTGTAGGCTTGGTTTTAGTCTATTTTGTTATAAGGGATATAAGGGTTACTACCTCAGCTTTTCTTTTTTCTTTCCATTTGCATGAGATGTCTTTTTCCATCCCTTTATTTTTTGTCTGTGTGTATCTTTCAATCTAGGTGAGTCTCCTGGGGACAGCATATATATGGTCTTGTTTTCTTATCCATTCAGCTATGAATTTTGATTGGAGCATTTAAACCACTTACATTTAAAGTGATTATTGATAGATATGTATTTATTGCCATTTTACTTTTAAACTATTTCCCTCTTTTTTTTCTTTTTCTTCTTTTTCTTAAAGCAGTAACCCTTTTAACATTTGTTGCAGTTCTGGTTTGGTGCTGACAGACTCCTTTAGCTTTTCTTTGTTTGGGGAGCACTTTATTTCTCCATTTTGAAATGAGAGCCCTGCTGGGTAAAGTAACCTTGGTTGTAGGTCCTGCTTTTCATCACCTTGAATATTTCATGCCAATCCCTTCTGGCCTGAAATGTTTCTGGTGAGAAATCAGATGACAGTCTAATTGAAGCCCCCTTGTAGGTAACTAACTACTCTTCCTTTGTGGCTTTTAGGATTCCTTCCTTGTCTTTAAGCTTTGCCATTTTAATTATGATGCATGTTGGTACAGGCCTCTTTGGGTCCCTCTTTGGGTCCATCCTGTTTGGGACTCTGTGCTTCCTGGACTTGTGTGACTTTTTCCTTTACTATATTATGGAAGTTTTTGGTCATTATTTCTTCAAATAAGTTCTTGATCCCTTGCTCACTGTCTTCTTCTGGTGTTCCCATTATGCAGATGTTGTTATGCTTGTTTTCCCTAAGGTTTCTTAAGCTGTCCTCATTTTTTAAAATTGTCTTTTAAATTTTTTCTTCTTTGCTTGTATTTTCTACCTTGTCTTCCAAGTTGCTGAACTGACCCCCTGTGTCATCTATTCTATGTTTTTCTTCTTTCCAGTGTATTATTTATTTCAGATATTGAATTCTTTATTTCTGACTGGTTCATTTTTATGGTTTCTATGTCTTTTTCATGTTGTCGATTATCCTTATAATTAATACTGTATACTCTAGATTTGATAAATTGCTTGCCTCTGTTTTGTTTAGTTCTTCATCTTGAGAATTCTCTTTTCTTTGATTTGGGTCCTGTTTCTTTGTCCACCCAGTTTGGCCACCTCTTTGTATTTTTTTTTCTGTGTTTTAGGTAGATCTGTTAAGACTCTGGTCAGTCCAGTGTCATACTCTGCCTGTGACAGGCCCTGGGCAACCCGTTTGAGGCTACCAGCAATCCAGCTACTTGCGACTCCCTCAGCTGGGACTGGTTGTGTGTGGGAAAAAAACAGGCTCTGTACTAGATCGGCTTTTACCAGCCCCGGACCTGTGGGAGAGTCAGGTAAATTCTCAAAACTCCCAGAGATCCACTTTTGCTGTTACACTCAATCACTGAAATAGCCTCTAGCTGTACCCTTCAGCAGCCTGGCTTAAGCTCCACAGTGGGGCAAGAGGGATTCTTGCAGGTGGGGCAATTGTTACTCCCTAGGCTGATGCTGCTTGGTGGGGAGTGCTCTTCCTGAGAAAGATGGCCTCTACAATATGGGGAATGATTCAGTATAGGGATGCTGGATGTTGGTCCTTCAGCTGGCTCCTCAGAGCCACCAACCCAGACTTTCCTTATGTGTCTCCAGGCCACTCTCTCCTCCCTCTGCTCGAGCCCAGGGTAAGTGGTTGCAAACAAAATTTTGTGCATTGGTCCTTTAAGAGGATCTCTGCATCTCTAGCCCTCTCTCCCTGGCAGACAGTACCCCACTACTTTTCATAGTTGGTTATTATTTGGGTTCCTTTCCTGGCTCTGGTGCTCTATGCTGTGAAGCCCAGTTTGGGGTTTAGCTCCCATGTTTCTCAGGGGGAGCCCCCCAGCCACTGAATTATCCCTCCAGAACTTTAGCTGCTGTCCATGTGAGCCCAAGTGGTCCTCTTGTGCCTCCACACTCCCTACCAGTCTCCTTGTGGCAAAGTGGTTTCTTCTGTCTTGTTCTTCTGTTCTTATTTGTAAAGCTTCTCTCCAGCAACAGTAGTTCAGATTGTTGTTCAAGGTGATTTCTCTATAACTTAGCTGTAATGCCAGATTGGTCCTGGGAGGATGTTAGTGTAACATCCACCTACTCTGCTGGCATCTTGAGTCTTGAGGGTTCCCTTTTCTTCACAGCCTCTGCAACACTTTTTATCACTTGTCTTGTTAATAAAAGCCATTCTAACATGTGTGAGGTTGTATCTCATGATAATTTTGATTTGCATCTCCCTAATAGCTAGTAAGTTTGAACATCTTTTCTTATACCTGTTTGTTGTTTGTATATTTTATTGGGAGAGGTGTTTGTTCAGGTCCCCTTCCCATTTTTCAATTGGATTGTTTGTTTGGTGTTGAGTTTTATTAAATTCTTTATATATTTTGCTTATAAAATCTTTGTTGGAGCAATTGTTTGCAAATATCATCTCTTACTTGGTTGATTGCCTCTTTGTTGTGTTTTCTTTTCTTTTGCTGTGCATAAACTATTTAGTTTAAGGTAGTCCTGTTCATTTATTTTTGTCTTTACTTCCCTTGCCTTTGGGGTCAAATTCTTAAAATGCTCTCCATGACCAAGGTCATAAGTTTAGTGCCTATGTTTTCTTCTATGTAATTTATTGTTTCAGATAAACTTAAGTCTTTGATTCACTTTGAATTAATTTTTGTACATGGGAACAAACTGCTATCTAGTCTCATTCTTTTGCATATGTCCCTCTCCTGGGTAGCTACCTGAAAAACTCAAAAACTTGTAATCGCAAAGATATATGCACCCCTATGTTCATTGCAGCATTATTCATGGTGTCTAAGACACAGAGACAACCAAAGTGTCCTTGATAGAGGAGTGTATAAAGAAGATGTGGTACACATACACAATGGAATACTACACAGTCATGAGAAAACTTGAAATACTGTCATTTGCGACAACACAGTTGGAACTTGAGACTATTATGCTAAGTGAAATAAGTCAGAGAAAGCCAAGAACCATATGATTTCACTCATATGTGGGATGTAAAACTGAACATAGACAGCAATGTGGTGGTTGCCAGAAAAAAAGGGTAGGGGTGAAGGGGGAACCTAATATATGGTGACGAAAGATGGTTTGACTTTCGGTAGTGGGCACACAATGCAATATACAGATCTAGTATCATAGAAATGTACAATTGAAACCTATTATTAACCAATGTCACCCAAATGAATTGAATGAAAATGAATATATCAATAAATAAAGCAGCTGAGTAGTATTTCATTGTGTGCAATGTACCACAGTTTGTTTATCAATTTAACTGTTCATGGACATTTGAGCTGTTTCCATTTTGTGATCTATTTATTATCAATGAAGCTTCTCTGATTATTCACATACATGTCCTTTTTTTTTTTTGGCTAATGTGTTTTTATTTCTTTTGGGTATCTCTCTTCAAGTGAGTTACATACAAGTTTAACTTTATAAGAAAATGCCAGATTGTTCTGCAAATTGGTTGTACCATATCAAGCCCACATTAGCAATGCACAAGCTTCTGTGACTCCGTGTATTCATCCGTGCTGTTTGTCAGTTCTCATTGGTGTGCAGTAGCATTACATTGTGATTTTAATTTATATTTCCCTCATGATTAATAAATTTATCATTTTTTCATGTGCATAGTGTCTGTAAGAATATCTTATCTTACAATGTGTCTGTTGAAGTCTTTACCCATTTTTTCAAAGTTATTTTTTGTTTTCTTCCTGAATTCTAAGAGTTCTCTTTTACATTCTGAATACCAGTCCTTTATCAGATCATGTATTACAAATGTTTCTCCTAGGCTTGACTTTTCATTTTCTTAAAGGGCAATTTTGAAGAACAAAAGGTTTAAATGTCGATAAAATGCAGTTTATCAATATTTTATTTTATGCTGTGTGTTTTCTTGCTCTGTCCATGGAGATTTTTGGGTGTCACATTTTCCCCCACATATTCCCCCACTCCCCTCTCCTCTGGCAACCATCACTTTGTTCTCTGTATCCATTGGTCTGTTTCCGTTTTATTCATTTAAAAAAATTTTAGATTCCACATATAAATGAATCATATGGTATTTGCCTTTCACTGCCTAACTTACTTCACTTAGCCTAATACCTACTAGATCCATGTTGTCACAATGGCAAGATTCTATTGTTTTCTATTGTTGTGTAATATTTTGTTATATGTATATACCACATCTCTATCCATTCATCTACTGATGGATTCCTACATTCCTTCCATATATTGGCTATTATAAACAATGCTGCAATAAACACAGGGGTATATATATCTTTTTGAATTATTATTTTTGTTTTCTTTGGGAAACATCCAAAAGTGGAATTGCTTGGTCGAATGGGAGTTCTATTATATTTTTAATTTTTTGAGGCATTTCCATACTGTTTTCCATAGTGGCTGCACCAATTTACAATTCCACGAATAGTGCATGATGGTTCCCTTTTCTTCACATCCTTGTCAGCTCTTGTTATTTGTTGACAATTTGATGATTGACATTTTGACAGGTGGGAGGTGGTATGTTATTGTAATTTGATTTGCAACTCCTTGGTGATTAATGATGTTTAACGTCTTTTCATATCTCTGTATATCTTCTTTGGAGAAATGCCTATTCATGTCCTCTGTCCATTTATAAGTGGGATTTTTTTTATGTTAAGTTGTATGGGTCCTTATATATTTTTGATATGATTTGTAAACATTTTCTTGAATTCAGTAGGTTGCCTTTTCATTTGGTTGATAATTTCCTTTGCTGTGCAGGACTTTTAATTTGATATAGTCCCACTTATTTATTTTTGCTTTTGTTGACTGTACTTTTGGAGTCAGATTGAAAAATCATTGCCAAACACTTACTGTTTATATTTTCTTCTAGGAGTTTTATGGTTCCAGGTTTTACATTGAAGTCTTTAATCCATTTTGAATTAATTTTTGTGTATGTTGTAAGATAGTGGTCCAGTTTAATTCTTTTGAATGTGACTGTCCAGTTTTCCAAACATAATTTTTTGACAAGAATGTCCTATCCCTATTGTATAGTTTTGGCTTCTGTATTATAAATTAATTGACCATATATGTGTATGTTTATTTCCAGACTCTTTTGTTTCAGTGATGTATCTGTTTTAATATCAATAGCATATGTTTTGATTATTATAGCATTGTAAAATATAGTTTAAAAATAGGAAGTTGATGCCTTCAGCTTTGTTCTTCTTTTCCAAGATTGCATTGGTTATTTGCGTCTTTTATGATTCCATACACATTTTAGAAATGTTTGTTCTGTATCTGTGAAAAATGCTATTGGAATTTTGACAGGGATTGCACTGAATCCTGAGCATTTTATTTTATTCTATTTCATCTCCTCTTTTTGCATGTCAATTATATTTCTTTTAAAAATATTACCGATTGTACTGGAGTTTGCAATATATGTTAACTAATATAAGTCTACTATCAAATAACACTACCAGTTTTTAAGTAGTACCAGCATCTTTTAATAGAGCATTTGTAACTCTTCTATCCCTTCCTTTATGACATTAATGTCATTCATTTTACTTATTCATATGCTATAATCATACTATACATTGCCAGACTTCAAATAAACATAACTCTTAAATCAATTAAAAATAAGAAAAATGAAAGATTTTGTTTTACCTTTATTTTTTCCTACTTTGATGCTCTTTATGTAGATTCACATTTCTGACCTATATGATTTTTGCTCTCTTTGAAGAACATCTTTCAACATTTCCAGGGCAGGTTGTTGGTGATATATTTCCTCAGTTTTTGTTCATCTAATATGACATTTTTTTTTGCTTCACTTTTAAAAAATATAAATGAAAGATAATTAGTGTGCTTTTTCATTCAAAGATTTAAATATTTCACTCCATTTTCTTCCAGCTTGTACAGTTTCTGATGAAAAGTCTGCTGATTATTATTTTTGTTTCTCCTTAAGAAAAATTTTTATTCCCTTTAGCTTTAATAAGGATTTAATTTTTGTTCTTGGTTTCTTGAATTTTGAATATGATATGCCAAAATGAAGATTTTGGGGATACTCAGCTTGCTTATTAGCTCTAAGCTTTCTGGATCATATTTCATTAGTTTTTAGTTCTTAGCCATTATGAAAATATTTCTTCTGCTCTGCTCTTTCTTCTTCTTCTGGTCTACCCAATATATTTGTTGCATCATTTGAAGTTCTCCCCCAAATTTTTGAATGTTCTTTTCCTATTTTATTTTTTCTCAGGTGTTTTTCTCTTTGTATTTCAGTTTGGGAAGCTATTGACTATTCCCATGTGTGTCCAGTTTACTGAAGAGTCCATCAGAGGCACAGCATTTTAGACTTCTAGCATTTTCTTTTGATTCTTTGAGTTCATATCTCTATGCTAGAGTCAAAGAAACACCCTACCTTCAGGATCTGTTAAAGTCTTTTCAACTGGAGAGTAGGCATTTGTTATGGAAACACTCTGAGCATATTTCATAATGGTTGCTGTACCCTTCCCCCTTACTAGAGTCAAGACGACATCATTCTTGGCTCTTCAACATGAGATTCTGGCAGGGTTCCTTGAGTGAATGAGTGAAAGTGTGAGCCCCCCTACCCTCTACTCTCTGCCAAGACTGTGGCCCCAAGGAGTTTCTCAAACTAATCTACTCTCTAGCAATTTGTCATTTTACCATTTAGTGTTCCCACCACTTTATGGCTCAAGTGGCTTCTGCTCTAGGAAAGCCGCTCTAGGAAAGCTGACTTCACCTGTGACTCTGGATTTGTTTGACTTCAGATTTTGTGGTGGCAGTTTGTCCTAATACCTCAGTTCTCTCATGAGACTAAGTCATTGATTTTTAATTTGTTCATCTTTTTTCTTGTCATTTAATCCTGCACAGGTTGTGGTCCCAAAAATTACAGCATAGGTCACAAGTATCTGAGAGATACATTCACTACTAGTATGAGCATGTGCTGAAATGCAAAAAAAAAAAAAAAAAAAAAAAAAATTATTAAAACATTACCATCTATCGCCAATTTAGCCAATTGCTGCAATGTAAACCAGTTAGATATAGGCCTAAAAATTCTTTCAATTTGGTTTTGTATATTCGTTTAGCATCTCTTTCTTATAAAAACTGATTTGAGATAGAATCGATATATTTATTTGTATATAATAAGATTGGACCTAAAATATCATTTGTGATAAAGCAGTTCTAAGGTTCAAGTTCTGTCTTGCATTTTTTGCATTTGGCCGAACTAACAGAAGTTGATACAAAACATTCTGTGGCTGTTTTTTGGTTTGTCCTCTTATTGGATTTTTCCTCCATATTTATTCTTTATCCTTTCCAAAAAAAAAAAAAATACTGTTCATTCATGTCTAATTTATCTTCATTTTCTTCACTAGAAATATCTTACTTGGTATCTGAATCATTCTAACAAACTTCCACATAATCTTCATCTTCTAAATCACCTTCATTTTCATATTTGACTGTAACATTCTCATCATCAGACATAAGCGCATTTGCTGAAGTTCTTCAACATCTCTTGGATTATTGGACTGATATATTTTTCCAGCCATTTTCAATGGATAATGAAACACACACACACACACACACTACAGACTTCGAAGCTCATGGAAAAAAAAAACCAAAACTACACCAACACTAACTTTGGAGTTCACCGTATCTTTAAGATACAATTTGCTATCAAATATCACACACCTTTATGCAACACATGTTATAAACAAACTGATGGCTTAAACTTTATTGCTTAACATTTGTCACATACAAACATGCAGCTAGTCATGGCCTGGAACCTATGCACCTGATGTACGTAACAATATTTGAGTAAGGAGTTTGTATCTCTCAGATCAGCCATGGTCTCCACAGGGTTAAGAATGTAAGCAACTTCCAAGGTCTTTCACATTAGAGTTCAAACTAGAAATTCTAAATTTCTATTCTCATGATCTTTTGTCAATATTTGGTATCAGAGCTATACTGTCCTTATAAATCAAGTCTGAAAGAATTCCTTTTTCCTTTATTTTCTGAAATATTTGTGTAAGAGTAATATTTTAACTCCTTTAAATGGTTGATAGAAATTACTCATATGTCAGTCAGGATTTCTTTTTGAAAAGATATTGATATAAATTAAATTTCTCTAGTTATTCAAATTTTCTATTTCTTCTTTTATTAGTTTTTATTTAAATCCATAGTTTTTTCTTTTTTTCCCAAGGAAATGTTTTCATTTTATTGATTAATTTACTGGTGTAAAGTTGTTTATAAAAATCTCTTATTGTCTAGATGATCTATAATAATAGCCACTATTTCAGTCCAGCTATTGATCATTTTATTTCTTTTTCTTCATTAGTTTTCACAAAGGGTTGTCAATTTTCTTAATTTTTTAGAGAATCAACATTAGGATTTGTTAATTTTCCTTATGTTTGTCAGTCATAGATTTATGTTCTTTATTGCTTCCTTTTTTTCTACTTGCTTTAGGTATGATTTGCTTTTTACTTTAAAACCCTACTAAAGTGGAATTTTAAATAATTCAATGCTTTATATCTTTTTGTCTTCTGATATTAGAATTTAAAGCTATACATTTCCCTTTAGAACTGCTTTAGCTGCATCTTACAAATATTACTTTAATTATTTAATTATTAAACAGTTCAAAATTTCCTTGTGATTGTTTTCCTATCTACTATTTATTTAGAAATGAATCAATTTCCAAATACTTCAGAATTTATACATATCTTATTTTTATTAATGTCTAATTAAATCTTTGTTGTAAGAGAACATACTCTACAAAGTTTTCAATCTTTTGAAATCTCTTAAGATTTATCATATTCTAGGTACATACCTTATCTTGATAAATGTTCTGTTTGCACTTGACAAGAATTTGGTTTTTTAGTCCTATGTTACTGTCATTAATATCAGAATTGTGATTATGTTTTTCACATCTTCTATATATATTCTTTTTGTATATTTGTTCTATCAGTAACTGTGACAGAAATGTTAAATATTCCAACTATCATTGTAGGTTTATCTATTTCTCCCTTGAATTCTGTCAGTTTTTGTTTCATATTTTTTGATACTTTTCCTTTAGGTGCATATTTAAACTTGTTATATATTCTGTTGATGATCTTTTTATTAATATACATCTCTATTTATCATAATATTGTTTGTTTTACACTATATTTTGTCTCATTAATGTAGCCACCAGTTTTTTAATGCTTACCACTTCCTGATATATATCTTTCATATTTTTATTTTTAATCTCTCTGTACCTATATTTTTTATCCTCACCCAAGGACATAATTATTGATTTTAGAGAGAGGGAAAGAGAAGGAAAGAGAGAGGAAGAGAAACATTGATGTGAAAGAGAAATATCAACAGGCTGCCTCTTCTGTGCAACTGGGGGCCGAGCCTGCAACTTAGGCTTGTGCCTGACTGGGAATTGAACCCATGACCTTTCAGTTTATGGGACAACACTCCAGCCAAATGAGTCACACTAGTCAGGGCTCTCTGTGTTTATTTTTAATGCACCCATTTTGTAAAGAACATATAGTCAGAACTTGGTTTTTAAAACCAGTTGTACAATATTTACCTTTTAATTTGAATGTGTAGTCTAGTTACTTTTAATGTAATTATTGGTATGATTGGGTTAAAGTCTACCGTTTTGAACTACACATTCTATTTCGTAGCATTCGTTGTTTGTTTTTATGTTTCACTTTTGATGTGTGCTTTTGGTTTAATTCTATATTTCTAGTGTTTCATTAATTTTTTCTCATGCTTTTTAGCTATATCTCTGTATTATTATTTTCGTGGTTGTTAATAAATACAATGTTCATTTTACTCTCATTAGAGCCTATTTAGAATTAATATTTATCATTTAAAAATTTGCATACTACATAACGTGTATTTACGACTCATACAATATACTTACACCCTCCATCTTTTGTTCTAATTGGTCAACTATTTTCATTTTACATGGGTTCTACAGGACCTTATTATTATATCCTTTTGCTTTAATGTTTCCCTTATTTTTAAAAAGAAATTTGTAGAAGAAAAAATGAGCTAATCATTTATATTTGCTTATATATTTAGCAGATATTTTGGTTCCTGTATTTTCTCATGAAAAATCAGTTATTATTCAAATTAGTGGCCCACTATATGCCATGTGTTGATTTTCTTTGCTGGCTTTCCTGTCTTTGTCTGTTTTCTTCATCTCTGGTATATAGCAATTTTGTTATGATGTGTCTAGCCATGGTTTTCTTTGTACTTTATTCTCGATTTAATGAGCTTCTTGGATCTGTAATTTGACTTTTTCCCATCAAATTGGTACAGCTTCAACCATTATATCTTCAAATAGTTATTTCATGCCTTTTTATCTCTCTTTTCTCTTTTCGGATCTCTCACTGCAGATGTTTGAATGTTTGATATTTTTTCACAGGTCACTGAACAGTGTTCATTTTCTTGTATCTTTTTCTTCATATTATTCAGATTGAATTATTTCAATTAAACTGTGTTGAAGTTTTTTGACCCTTTCTTCTGCCATCTCCAATCTGCTGTCAAGCTCATCAAAGTGAAATTTTCATTTCAGATATTGTGATTTTTCAGTCTATATTACAATTTGTTCCTTTCAAAAAAGTTTTCTTTCTCTTCTGAGATTTCCCATCTATTTCATTATTGATTAAGGCTGTATTTTTCTTTCAAGTCTTTGAACATCTTTACATTAGCTACTGTAAATCATCTGTTAATTCTATTATAGATATGATTCTGGAGTCTCTACTCACTGGTTTATTTCTTTATGATGGGTCATATTTTTCTGCTTTTTCACATTTTATTAATTCTTATAGTGGTTTTGCCACTCTGTATGTAGGTTATCATAAATAATCTGGATTATTTCACCATTTTAAATATAGTGTTGAATCTTGTTTTGGTAGTTGACAATTTACTGGGAGGCTCCTAGATCTTATCAAAACTTGTCTTAAGCCTTGTTAGTCTTAAAATATAAATTTTCTAGCATTTCACCTGAATACAAGGGTACTGATGAGTTCTTTAATCTCTGGCTGGGATAGAAGTTAAGTCTTCCACACTGTGTAACCTGTAGTATTTTTGCTTCACTCCCAGTCTTGTAAAGACCACTCTTTGGTAGATGCCTCAAAGGCTCACTCTATATATGTGCAGTACAGTCCTTGATCCAAAGACTTCACGCAGATCTCTGGGACCACTCTTCTATGCTCCCTTCTCTTTCACACCTTCTCCTGTAAATTGCAGCTGCTTTCAGCAGCCCCGAATTCTGAACTTCAGTCAGGTGGTACTTCCTTGTTTCTGTTGGTCTCCAATTACTTATGCTACTTTAGGGCAACTGCCCCTAGACAGAAAGGCTAGTAATCATAGAACTCACCTTTCGTGTTTTTCTTCTTTCAAAAGGGAAGTCCTGTGTTGCCTATTGTCCAATGCTAGGTAATCATCACTTCACATATTTTGTTCAGTTTTATAGTTGTTTACCATGTGTGGCCAACTCTGGTACAAGTTAATCTGTCATATTTGGAAGTGAAAGTCTCATATTATTATCTTTTTAAGAGGAGAATAACTTTTCAGTGGAATCTGGAACTGGAAGGTGGTGATTCCAATCTTGTATAGCAAGAGGTAGAGGAATTCTATTTATTATTAGTGCATTGCAGCACCTGAGACAACAAAACAATGACATGTCACCCCCCTCAGATAAAGGTACAGGGAGAGGTACAGTACCCTGTGTTTTGGCACTAAGATATTCTTTTTAAAAGTGGTCCCTGATTTTAACATCTAGTGTTTCTCTCTCTCTCTCTCTCTCTTTCTCTCTCTCTCTCTCTCTCTTTCTCACTCTTTCTCTTTTTTCGGCTAGAGCACCTAAATACAAAATGCAGGCTGTGAGAAGCTAAAACCAGAATGCCTATTTGGTAGATTAGTAAATATTTGTAATTAATTTTTCCTTCATTGAAAAAATGAGGGTGAAACATTACATGACATAACATTATATATTTCAACAAAAAAAGATATATGAGAGTGTCTAAAGTTGCAATATTAATGTGCCCATTTTACTAGATATTAATGCTTATCACATTTTACAGTATCAATAATATTTAAAAGACTGTAGTTAATATAATACGAGAATTTTAAGTTTTGGGTTCTTCCCTTTGTGAGTTTTATATATTTAGATTTATTTACTTAGCTGGAGATTTTAAACATTAAATATGTATATAGTAGTTTTTATATAATCAACACAATGAAAAAGATGTGTGTTAAACATAATTTTACACGGCTACAGATTTGGCATGGATCATGTTACAGTGGCTACTTTTGAACATAACAAAGCCCATGTTTCTTTATTTGATTGTAAGTGAAAACTGAGCAGCTGGGTTCCATCTTCTTTTGTTCATCCTACAGACCAGAGTCCTGTTTTCTTAGCTGCCACTCCTAGACTTTTTTTAAAATTTAAATTTCTTTTTAAACCCACTTCATTACCTCAAAATATTTCTACACATTTTCTTCTCATTAGTTGTGCTGGATGTATATTAGAGACTGTGAATTCTCTTTCCTTCTTGCCTAATACTATATACATCAAAAGTTTCGCCTTTAAATTTAAATTTTCTTAACTGACATCTCATTGTAAAAGAATAATTCTTTATCTTGTGAAATTATCTGTTGAATCAATTCCTCCACATTCTAGAAAATTATGTTTCCCCCAAAAAATCATTGTTTGGGGATCTAGTAGGGGCTCTGCATGCCTTATGCAATAGTAAAACTTTGAGGGTCATGTGTTCTGAGTGAAACCCTGAATACTTTTATTAAGAGTTTGACTTTCCCAAAGTAAAGCAATAAAGATGTCATATTTTACAGTGTTTTACTTAGAAATAAGGTGTCCTGTACTATTAATATATAAATATATATTTGAAATACACATTCATTTTCAAATAAGAAAATTTGAACTTGAGAAAAGTTTGTTACACCTATTTGTCTTATTTAAAAACTTAGAAACACACTCTATTTTGGAATAACTCTTCAAATGTATTAATACATTGAACATATGATAGATGATCAATGAGTCCTTGCCTTAGGCATTAGTAATCCTAAATTTTAGCCACCCATTCATACTATCCTTGCACTTCTAATTGACCTTTTGATTTCCCTCTAGTTGTGTTTTAATAATTGCAATTAATTTTCCTAGTTTATATGCAAATACTGGCTTTCCTAGAGACTTTTTATGTGTAGAATTTATTCTTGTGATTTAGAAAAGTTTGATAAATGTTAAAATTTGATGAAAATGCAAACAGCCAAAGAAAGCAGCAAAATCTGAATAAACCATATTGCAGTTAAAATTTCTACAAGTTAATTTTTTTAGAACTTATATTTGTTAATCTCCTAGACAGTTGTTAAACGACATATTACTGGACCTGGAAGACTCCCAAAATTTAGAGACAAGTTAAATAATTCCCCTATGTTAAACCGGTCCTAAACAAATATTAAGAAAAAATATTGAGATCAGCTATTTCTAGAGTCTTCACAGGAAATGTCCCAGTTACAAAGCATGGACTGATCTTACTAGGAAAGCTGCTGAACCTTCAAAACTAGAGAACCAATCTCTAGCATACGGTGGCTTTATCAAAGTTCACCCACCCTATGAAGCTACTTTAAAATCACCTGGGAGTTTTTCAAATCACTTTAAAGATATTATCTCCATAACATTTAAACTCCTGGTAATCTCATGGGTATGTTTGTCAGTAAAAGGCTGACACTGGCCATTACTGAAAAATTAGCTACTTAATTGAGATGATGCTGAACAGTCTTATGGGAGCTGATAAAAGTTAAATATTAAAATATTGGTTCTTAACTCCAAACTCGCATATTCAACAGCCTATACCACATGTTTATCTAACTTTTCCCATCCAAAAGTTTACCCATCCAAAACTGAACTCCCTTGTCCCAAATCTGTACCTTCTGTGACCTCCCCGTTTTGTTATTAAATACGGACATCAAAAAAAATTACAAACAAAATTTTAAAAAATTAAAAAAGAAAAGAAAAAAATACAGGCACCATCCATAGCTATTCTCTTTTTCATTATCTCAAGTCCAACCCAATTGCAAAGAATCTTGACTCTGTCTTCAATTTGCCTAGAATCTGGTGTCTTCACTGCTACTACCCATGATACAAGTTAAATCATTTCTTGCCTAGATTATTGAAATAATCTCCTATTCCTTGAATAAACTTGTTTACAGTTACTATGGTCTAGGCACTGTGCTTAGAACTTTACCTGCATGATCTTAATTAGCCTTCATAATTAGATTAAATGATGATTACTAGCTCTATTTTGCATATTAGGGAGCGGAGACTTTTAAAAAATAATTTCTTTACAATCACACAGTTTGTAAATTACAGAGCTAGTATTTGAACCTAATTTGTTTAATTTCACCTCAGGACTTACAACACCTCTATAGTGGTTAATATTTTGCCATATTCTTAGTACTAGTAACTACAAAAGTAGGTCAAAGTTAAGATGAAAACTATAGTATTAGAAATTTTCATAATACTTATGAGATCTAGAAGGTGAACAGAAATTTAAAACACAAACCCTGAAACTCAAAAGTAATTGTGACACAAAATGGCAATTTTGGGTGGATTATAAAATTAATTGTTCTACTTTAATTCTGAATGTACAAATGACAGGAACTGTGAGAGGTCTGTAGTTTTACCCTACTTGCGAGCTAACTGGAGTTTCATTAATGTTTTCATAAGACCAGAGAATTCTGGGTCAGAGTTACAGTAAATAACTCATATTTCAGGCCCAGCCTTGGAGAAATCTTTCTTATATTGGTATACTAGTATATTTTAATAGCACATAAATATCTGTGGTTTAAATGCAACCTAATGTTAGTTTCACAGTTAACCTGGTCAGAAATAAGGATTAGGAGTAGATTTAATACATTTTATAGATTTATAAACTTGCATAGACTCTTCATGCTCAATTGAGTCTGTAGGCTGAACCACCCAAACCAGAACTTAAAAATAACTGAATGTGATAAGAAATAGCTACATCTGAGCTAATGATGTCAAGCATTGAACTATTTTCTCCTACTTAATAATAATCTGCTGGTTATGTAGTATAACAACTATTCTACTTCATATTATTCTTTCAACATAGTTTTACTTCAGATGAATTTAAGATAGATTTTGTTGTTTAGGTAGATTTCAGTATGCACTAAGAAAAAAGAAAAGGTAAAAATACCTCCAGTTGAGCTGAATATTAAGTAATTTCAAAAATGGCATCTTTCCAGTACCTAATAATATTAAGTATTAAGTAGTATTAATTAAGGAATGAATTATTTTAGAAAGATTCAGATTTGGTGTGTGTACTTGTAATTTTTTAATACTGATGTCACTGTTAAAGTAAGCTGTTTTTCCCCACCAACAAACTTTAATTATTTATTTTTAAATGCATTCTTAAATTCATGCAACAGGCAAAGATATATTATTAATAAAATGAGAGAGTTTGAAGTCATGCCCTTGTACACCCAGAGCACGAAAAGCAGAACAGATGTCTAAAATGGGCTTTGGGCAGGACTGCGGCAGGGATAGAGGGTGAGTAACGGGAGAGAAAGAATCATCCAGTGGCTGTGAATCACTTACTTTTGGTTTGTTAGTGAGATTGACATCCTAAGCGGATTTAGTCAGCATTGCTTTAACAAAACGTTTTATCCAAAGCATAATTCCCAAGCCACACTTAGGATATATTTATTGAGTCCAACTTTTAAGGGCAAACTTGAAGCAGAATTTTGTAAGTATCAATAAAAATGTTCAGTAGGTGGATCTTGATTGGAGTGATGTTAATCAATGCAAGGGCTGTGACAAAGCTTGTGGAGGGATTCCAGGCCAGGCGGTATGCTCATCCCATTCCTTCCTGGGAAGCTTCCTACTTACAACAGTATTCTTTATGCATTGAGGCAATTCCAGTTTTCATTTTATGTCTTAATTAAGGAATGTGCATGTGAAAGTCTAAGACAGCAACAAACCGATTGGAAAGGTTTTTCACAAACGGTATCTTTTTTTATGCCTTATAATGTCTGATGTGGCATTGCTAGAAGAATGTGATTTTTAAATAGTCAATTAAGAAAGATTTTTTATCCTGAACCTAAACTTATAGTCTTAGATACTAAACCCAGTAAGTAAAATCCATGGGTTGACTGCATTGAGCTAATTTAAATATCAAGTCCAGGGAGCAATCCCCATTCAATGTGTAGTATTTTCTCTCTTTATTTTTTTTGCCTACCATTAATTTGGCTTTTTAAAGTCAAGTATAAAAGTATTTGATTTTAGCTTTTTCTTGAAAAAGTGTGTAATCAGGATTTGTTAATAATTTTCATTGTTTATGCTGTTAAATTTGAAAATATTTATTCTGTGTCTAAAAATGGCTAATGTAGCAATTCTTTGAAGACATTCTACATCTCTTTTTGACCTCCACGATAGCTCAATGATAGGTCATCTTTACTATTTGACAGACCGCTATTCTTGCTCATTGCTCTTCCAACTCTTCAGAAACAAAAGTTGACTCTTTTCTACTTAAAGTTCATCTCTGGTAAGTTTTATCCTCCATGGACCCTGGTTTTTTGTTGGTTTGATCTGTTGCACTTGTCATTGTTTATTTTATCAAACAACTCATAGATGCTCTGTGTCATTTGACATACACACACACACACGTTAATTAAACTGGATTGGAATATTTACTGCCTTTTTTGTATCAGAGATATATTGTGTAATTATGTGACACTGTAGCTCCCCTGGGTACTGTTTAAAAATTTAAAAAAATTTTTTTTAAATTCATTCCTCCGATGAAAGTTTATAATCATTTTCTTGTTATCTTAAAAATATCACAAGGAGATTATGAGTAAAATTGCATTAAACTTATAAATTAATTGAGAATTATTAATACTTTATAATATTTAGTGTTAGAATTTGAAATTTTAAGGAACATAATATCCAGTAAAGAATATCTCACAAACTAATGGATAAATTAAGGATTATTGGAATTAAGTAACATTGAAAAACTTGGAAATTTGTTTTAAATTTTTGGAAAAATCACTTAACTGTGGGGTAAAACTTGATCTTCAGTTCAAACATTTACATACTCCAAATGAACTAAAGATTTAAGTAACAAAAAATATGTCTCACAAAAAAAAACAGGAAAAAAAATCAATTTTTTTATAAGCCCTCAAAATGAGAGAGAAGTTCTAAGCAGCCAATAGCACTAGTGAAGGAAAATGTCAGTAGTTCTGAGAATCAGAAAAATAAAAAAAAATCTTAAATGCTATTAACAAAACCAAATTAAAAAATATATATGCAGTCAATATGAGAATACAGAAGTATAGTATATTACATAAGGAATTCATTTAAATTTATTTTAATATTAGATAAATGAGCCAAAGATATAACAGATAATTCAAAAATTAAGTTTATTGAGCTTTATGGGCTAGCGTATGGTCTAACTTGCAAAATAATTCATTTGTGTTTGAAAAGAATATATGTTCTGGTGTTGTGGATATAGTGTTCTATAGTGTTGGTTGAGGTGTTTGGATTGTTGTTTTACCTGTTAAAATATCTCATATCCTGTATTTCCTGACTTTACATTTAGTAGTTTTATCAGTTATTGAGATTGTGGTATTAAAATCTCCAAATGTAATTGTTGAATTATCTATTTCTCCTTTCATGTATCTGAGGTTTTACTCCATGTGCTTTGGGATTCTATTGTTCAGTACATGTGCATTAGTAACTGTTATTTCTTTCTGATATCTCATTTTGAAATGTCTTCTTTTATTTCTAATAAAAATTTTTTGCCATCATGTTCATTTTGTTAGTATTATTATACTGCTTCAATATCTTATGGTTGTATTTGCCTGGTATATTTTTTTCATCCATTTACCTTCATCCTATTTGTGCCTTTGAAACTAATGTGTATCTCTTGTAAAGTCGTTTTTGCTTTTTTATTCAGTTTAACAATGTCTGTCTTTTAATTATAGCATTTATTCCTCTCACATTTAATGTAATTATTGAAAAAAATTAATGACATGCTTGGTTTTAGCAGTTAAATTATGAGGTACCTTCACATGGCTGTCTTTATGTTTATCCTGCTTGGAGGTTTCCTGAGCTTCTTGATTTTTTTCATTAATGCTTTTCCTCAACTTTGAGATGTTTAGGTCATTATTTGTTTGACTATTTTTTCTGACTAACTCTCTTCTCCTGGTAAATCCACTATACATTTGTTGGTATGTTTGATGCTGTCTCACTGAAGAACTGTTAATTTTTCTTCAATCTTTTCTCCTCTTTTCTTCAGATTGGATCATTTCTATTGATTTATCTTAAAGCCCAGTGGACTTTTCTCTGTCATCTCAACTCTGATTTTGAGCCCATCTAGTGGGGGTTAGGACCAACTCCAGGCTTGAAGGCAATTCTTACTCAATGTTTCAGCAACTCTTCATGAATAAGCCTCTCTCAATTTGTTGTTTGGTCACTTTTTTAAAGTTCTGAAAGGGTTGATTTTGACCATGTTATCCTGTTTTATAATTGATCTTTTGTGAGGAAGATTTGTTGAACATTTCATGTCACAATAGCTAGAGTTCCTGACACAAGACCATAAATTAAATTGCTTAACATGCATTTTAAAAAAAGGTTTTATTTATTTATTTTTAGAGAGGGGAAGGGAAAGAGAGAGGGAGAGAAACATCAATGTGTAGTTGCCTCTTGCATGCCTCTACTGAGGACCTTGCCCACAAGCCAGGCATGTGCCCTGACTGGGAATCGAACTGGCGACCCTTCGGTTCACAGGCTGGCACTCAATCCACTGAACCACACCAGCCAGGGCAACATGCATTTTTAAAATAACTCTACTATCTAAGAAAAGTAAATGAAAATCATAATGAGTGATATTGTTTTGCCTATAAAATTATCAAAGATTGAAAACTTGAGAATAATGAATGCTGGCAAGAATTCAGAGATACAATTTCCATGTGTTCTGGGTGCATTATAATCAAGAAAACTTACTTATTTTTAATTTTATTTATTGTTGCCCTAAACCTAAATTTATAAAATGTTTTAAAAATTTTGCTTAGATTTCATAAGTATATTTTATTGATTATGTTGTTATGATTGTCCCAAGTTCCCCCTTTGCCCCCACCTCCCAGTTACGCCCTTCCCTCAAGTAATCCCCCACTTAGTTATGTCCATAGGTCATGGATATAAGTTCTTTGTCTTCTCTATTTCCTATACTTTTCTTAACAACCCCCTGTCCATTTTGTACCTACTAATTATGCTTCTTAATCCCTGTACCTTTGCCCCAATTCTCCCCCTTCCCCCTCTCCATTGATAACCCTCCAAATGATCTCCATGTCTATGATTCTGTTTCTGTTCTAGTTGTTTGCTTTTTTTTAGTTTTTGTTTTTTTTAATTCAGTTGTTGATAGTTATGAACTGTTATGCATAGTTTAATGTATATAGTTTTGATCTTCTTTTTAAATAAGTCCCTTTAACATTTCATATAGTAAGGGCTTGGTAATGATGAATTCCTTTAGCTTTGCCTTGTCTGGGAAACACTTTATCTGCCCTTCCATTCAAAATTAAGGAACTTGCATAAATGACCCACTGACAAAGCCAAACTGGAAAGGATTGAGGGTGGGAGGTGGGGGTGGGTGGGGCTGGGGAAAGTGGTGGTGGGAAATTGTTGACAAAAATAAACAAACAAAAAGTGGTCGGGGGAGGCTGAGAGTAGTGTGGGAAATTAAGAAGCCAAAGAACTGGTGTGTGTCCACATGGACTAGGAGGTGTGGGGATGATGGGATGCGGTGTAGGGTGGAGGGGATAAAGAGGGGAAAAAATGGGACAACTGTAATAGCATACTCAATAAAATATACAAAAAAATAAAAAATAAAAAGAAAAACAAAATGATAACTTTGCTGGATAGAGTAATCTTGGTTGTAGGTCCTTGCTTTTCATCACTTTGAATACTTCTTGCCTGCAAAGTTTCTTTTGAGAAATCAGCTGATAGTCATATGGGAACTCCTTTGTAGGTAACTCTCTGCATTTCTCTTTCTGCTTTTAAGATACTCTCCTTATCTTTAACCTTTGGCATTTTAATTATGGTGTGTCTTGGTGTGGTCCTCTTTGTGTACAACTCATTTGGGATACTCTGTGCTTTCTGGACTTGTATATCTGTTTCCTTTGCCAAATTATGGAAGTTTTCTTTCATTATTTTTTCAAATAAGTTTTCAATTTCCCCCTCTTCCTCTTCTCCTTCTGGTATTCCTATGATTCAGATATTGCATGTTTGGAGATGTCCTAGAGTCTTATACTCCCTTTGTTTTTTGGAATTCCTGTTCTTTCTATTCTGGTTGAATATTTATTTCTTCCTTATGTTCCAAATCGTTGATTTGAATCCTGGCTTCCTTCCCTTCACTGTTGTTTCCCTGTAGATTTTTATTTATTTCATTTAGTGTAACCTTCATTTCTTCCTTTATGTTGTTGCCATACTCATTGAGTTCTTCGAGTATCCTGGTCACCAGTGTTTTAAACTCTGCATTGGATAGGCTGACTATCTCCATTTTGTTCAGTTCTTTTTCTGGGTTTTGTTCTGTTCTTTCATTTGGCCCATATTTCTTTGATTCCTTAATTTGGCAGACTCCCAGTGTTCATTTCTGTGTATTAGGTAGAGCTGCTTTGACTCTGCAAGAGGCATCTGTAAATTGTGTGGGGTGGAGCCTTAGGTAATCACCAGGGTGGGGCAACCTGTTTCACCACTTTGTGGATCTGTGTTGGGGGGAGGCTTTGGAGAGAGGACTGTACTGTTGCCTGGCTTTTGGGGGTTTGGCCAGCACTTGTCCTGTTTCCAGTCACTTCACTCACTACCCATTGTGACTGGAGCCATTTCTGCTGTTGCTCTGGTGTTGGATCGTAGAGTGGGTGGGTTTGCATACATTTTAGACCATGCTGGCCCTTTAAGCAGAGTTTCCTGAAAATCCAACAGTTTCTTCCACCTCCCAACTCCCACTGGTTTTTACAGCCAGAAGTTATGGATATTTATCTTCCTGGGGTTGGAACCTTGGGCTGTGCTGCCTGGCCCGGGGCTGGGATCGTTCACTCCCAAGGTGCCCCTCTTGTTTTTTAACCACCACACGAGTGTGGGACCGCCAATGGCTGTTCCACTGCTGCCACTGCCTCTCTGCACCATGCCATGTCTCCTCACCCCTCTACCCCATCTCTGCATCTCTGTCCCTCTTACCCATCTGGATGAATATAGCTTCTTTAAATCCTTGGTTTTTGGACTTCCATACAGCTCGATTTCGTGACAGTTCTGTTATTTGTCTTGAGATTTAGTTATAATTCTTTTTGTGGTCATGTGAGGAAGTGAAATGTGTCTATCCATGCCACCATCTTGATCAGAAGTCTTGTTGCTTAGATTTTTTAAGGATGTTAATTTACATATATTTTAACATTCAAAGGCTAAGTTAATAAAGTACATAGTGAAAAGTAACTCCCCCAGATTTTCACATCCTATCCCTGGAGACAGTCATGCCTATCTCTTTCTTGTGAATATTTCTGGAGATATTCTATGTATATACAAGTGTAAGTGGATCGTATAAGCTTTTAAAAAAGACTCACATTTGAAGATTTAATATACAATGCTTTAAAGCTTGTATTTATCATTAACAAAATATTTTGATGATCTAACTTAAATTAATATGTGGAGATATCCTGCAACAAAATCCTTTAAAATTTTCGTATCAGGAAAATAATAGAATCTTAGTTAATTTTTTAACCACTTGTTATTTTTTCATAGTTAAAAATTTTTCTATAATGGGAATTTATTAATTTGTAATTGTAAAGTAGACTTCATTATGAAACATGTATACCCTTGATTCATTAATTTTGCTTCTGTAAATGTATCTAGGAATAATTACAAATGAAAAAATTATAAGCATAAATGAGTTCATAGCTAAATAAATATTAAAATAAGGGTTATACAATTATAATTTTAAATTTACAGACTATGTACAATATACCTCATTCATTTGCAAATTTAAGTATCTGTCAAAATTATAATAATAGCTAATATTTTATTAAATGCTATTATTACATGCCAGGCATTATTCTAAGCTCTTTAAACATGTTGCCCCTTTTCATTATAAGAATAATTCTGTGAGATAGGCACTTTTATTTTTCTTCATTTTATAGATGAGAAAACTAAATTATGGAAAAGTTAGGTAATTTGCCCACTGAAAAGTTCATAATGATATGCAAAAATACTTATGTTGCATGAGGTCAGGCTCCCTGGGGAAGGAACTCTGAGGTTATGCAGGAAGATGGGGCACCCATGAGATCAACACCAGAGAGAGGAAGCAGAGGAAATAAGATCTGGCTGAGCAGAGAGCTAAAATGAAATGCAGATGTGATATGGTCACAAGAAAGGCCTCTGTAAGCCCTGCAGGGAGCCGTGGAGCTGGTGTGGCTCTTCAGAAATGTCCTGACCTATGGTTAGGTTGCTGGGCCTTTACACCCATTCAGTGAAGTCACTGGTAGATAGGGGTGATAGCCGAAGAAGGATGTGATACTGGCAAGCCAGCTCTCTCTTGCTGAAGGCAGTTTTCTGCAAGAGCCTCAGCTGAGCACTGCCACCTGCAACTCCTTTAGCATTTGCTGAGGCTGGTGCCTCAGTCCTGAAGGGGGGTATCTACATGGTGCACACAGTATCTACTGCACATATAATAAGTCATTGTGAATCCAAATAGGGTAAAGTATTTTTTAGATGTATATATATTTGTATTTTTATGTTTTCTGGTTGACATGGATTACTCTGTGTGTGTGTGTGTATATATATATATATATATATATATATACACACACACATATATATCACCCATGTACATATGCATATATATACATATTTGGAGTAAAAAAAATTGCTTTCATGATAGGAAACAGGTAACCCTTTTTTCAAATTTAAATTACTTCTTTTATAAGTGCAAATACTTTATTTTAAAATAAAAGTTTACTCACAAAACTTTCTCCAACTAGGTGAACTGAAAAAATCCAGGTTTGTAAGATTTTTCTAATGTACATATTGGAGTATATAACACAAAAGTTATCTTAATGGGTAGAAGAAATGCAGGGTTTAAAAAGACTATTAATTCTATATTTGAATAAGAGGGATAACTATAGTCATAAGTAAGGTACTTATGTGTACTTTTAAAAGTTCCACATAATAAAATTTAACTTTCTTATTACTGTTGGGAAGTTTTAAAATTAGAATAACCCCTTTCAGCCAAAAACTTCCAAGACAAAAGCCAGAGATAGGTAACATGAAGTATTTGACCATATATAATTTGCTTCTTGAGTTATTCTAACAGACTTCGAAAATATCAGCTTTTCATTCCTTCATTTCTGCAACCCCCTTTTTTTTTTTTAATTGAAAAGGTACAGAGAATCGAGAAAAGAAAGGGCATGAAAGGAACCTTGAGTCAGGAGAATAAAATCATCTAGATTGATGACTGCAATGGCTGCTTCTGGGCTTGTCAAGAGTCCAATTTAGTGCAGCCTTTGGGCAGCTTTCAATATTCCTGACCTGCACCAAGGCGCCGATTGCAGATTGCCCCAGGCTATTGCGAAGATCATTTTCGCAAATGTAAACCAGTCTTTTACAATTTTCTCATCTTTGCTCTGAGCTCTCTCTCTTGTGCTCTGTTCTTAGGAGACCCAACATCAAGTTGACATGGCCACTTTAGGCACTCTTTTTCGGTATATTTGTTGTTTTTAAAGCTGAAGTATCCTCCTAATGCATTCTATTTTCTACATATCATTTCTGTGCTGGGTAGGTTTGATTGGGAACCTGGGTAAGTAGGCTAGGGCTTATTGATCTGACCCATGAGGATAACACTTAAGCAGGAGCTTGCATAGAAATGTGGTGAGAACATGAATGTCTCAAAAGTCACATTCCTGGGTGGGAATTTATTCCATTTTTCAGACATCTACCATGTAATAGTTTATGGAATTTTATGTTTCAGAATTTCTCCACTTTAGGAGTTCTGAATAGGTAAGTATTAGTGCTTACAGGACCTGGAAATACTATAGCACCGACATATGACCTGAGCTCTCTGCCAAGTAGACTCACTGATGCTAAACTTGAACTCAGCAATTAATGTCACAAGAGAAGAGGGACCAAGAGCTTGTTCTTTCTTATTGGTGGTGACAGTAGTGGTGTAGGCTGACTGGAGCCCCAGGGGCAGAGTGGCATCAGGGTGATGGCAGGGGTAGCTGTGGTCATTAGTGCCCCCTCTTTCGGATACCCAGTAGGATCACATTGGCCGACGTCCTTGTCCTTGGGTGAAGACAGGTGACTAGTTTTGACTAATGAGTTGTGAGCGGAAATGATCATCTCAACTTCTTGCTCAGTGTGTTTAATAGCAGGCATGGGACCCCCTTTCCCTCTGCAACAGTTAATGGTAAAACTCCAGATATTGGCTTCTATCAGCCTGGGTCCCACAATGAGCACAACGCAGAGCAGAGTTGCCTGTGATGGGCAAGTAGTGTGAGAAACAGCCTTTGCTGTTTAAATGTGACAGCATAACCTCACACATCATGACTGATGCAGGGGCCACCACAGCCATGTTCCTGGTAGAAAAGTGGCAGCAGACAGTAAGGGGAATTAAGCTTCTATTATTCTGTAGATTATATCACTGTTGGTGATAAAATCTCTGTTGTCAAAATAACTTATTATATTTCCCTGTTCTTGTTCTTATACACTTTAATCTGGAGGCACCGGTATTTAAGTGAAATAACTGGTAGGGGCCCAGAGTGACAGCTGACAGATCTGTCTGTGTGGTAGTGCATGTGGCTGTGTGTTTGTGTGTATGTGTGTGTGGGAGATATGTCATCATAGATCCAATCTTTTTTTTTTTTTTTTTTTTGGGTGCAGGAGACAGATGTACACCGTGATAATCTTTACTGATAACCCGGTGACTGGAAATTGACTTGCTACCTATGATAAAGTGAAAACGAGGCTGAGTCAGATAAAGAGGAAATGAAATAGAGTCTGTAGAGGAAAAAATGAGCACAAAGTCAATAGGTGAGGAAGAAGGCTGCTGCACAGTGATTCAGGATTATTTGATCAATGCAGGGGAAAATGTAGGGGGAGATGGCAGGCAACCCGGTTGTTTAGTGCTCTATCTACAAATCAGTCAGAGGGCTGTCTGTGAAATGATTAGCTATTTCAGTGCTGAGTGGGTAATGCTACAGTGAGAAAAGCAGATGTGGATGAAACAAAACAACTCAGGTATAAGACCGTTGTTGGATAGATGCTATTTGAACCAAATATATACTCGTAACAAAAACGGTGTGAAATTATGATTTTAATATTTTTGGTATCAGCACTACTCTTCAATATTATGTACATTTTAGATTAATTTTAGAATAAACAGTAAACTGAAGGGAGAACAAAGACAAAAGACAATAGAGGCAAGACTTCCTTAAAAGTATAAGCACAGGTTTAAAAATTAATGAGAAGGCAGATGTCAGAAGAAAGAGAGAGCTCGAGCAGGATAGTTACTCTGAAGTAGACGGGCTTTTCTGATTCTTTTGAGGCCTGCCTATCACTACTAGTCACTCTGTGAGTCTTCTTAAGGTCTCTTCATGATCATCTTTTGAAAGTGGTACTTTCTCAAGTCCAGCCTAGGAATCTATTCAAACTAAATTTATTGCTTTTTTGGTATGTCAAACTTAAAAAGAGCTGCTTTGCTTTGGTTTTGAAATATTTTCATCATGTGCCTGAAGATATGTTTTACACAGCAGGTGTTAAGGATCCAGTAAGGTCTTTTGGACAAATGACTCATAAATATGTGTTCACGTGCTGTACAATAGTTGAACAGAACCACACAGATGGAGCCACCCTATTCTATTGAGGAAGTGGTATGTGTTTTTGTAAAAACTGTGATACACATGGTTTTTAGCCAAGGAGCCAGACTCTGGGAAAGTTTTTTGGAATAATTTACTTATGGTGTACTGATTTGTTCAGTGGGAGCATGATGTAAATGTACCCTTATTACATATTATAGGCCTGAGGAGTCTTATTAAAAGAAATTTGAGGCATCTCAGGGGAACTATAGATAAGAACACAGATAAAATGAGTGCCACTGGTGAAAAAGATGCTATCTGGTATTTTTAAAGTGATGAAGATTAAGAAATAACCTTTAGTCCTTGGGTAAAGAATATATTTTAAATCAAATAGAGGAGGACTGAAGGCCAGTTTTTGATTCTGACACATTTTATTTTGTATAAATGTCACACTGATGAGCAGGACACATAAATGTTTTCTGAAGGCCTGGGCAATGGGGCTATCTAGGACTTTTCTCAACCATGATTTAAGTACAAATAAGGGATTGAAATGGAAGGGTTTTAGCACTCATGTACTGTATTTCATGAAAAATCTTTCTGATGGTGTTGGGGTATCTAGAGACCATGAAAGACCTTGCTTCACCATTCACATGAAAACACCCTTTTGTTTGTCCTCATATCTTCCAGGATATTTCATCATCTTTCATAAATGGGATATTAGTCCGAAGACCCATAGAGTCTGATTTGAGAATGACTGAATTCTAGGAGGAACAGTTCAGATTTAATTTTCCATGCTTAGGAAACCCATCAAACAAAGAAATGACAAGATCACAGTGGAGCTTTGAGATGATGATGCCAGCAGAACTAAGAAGGAGTATGAGGAGAAAGAATGAACGCAATGAGATTACATAGTGGCATTCTTCCTCAGTCAGCTCACTTTTCACATAAATTCAACTGAATGAAGGACAAAAGTAGTCTGCACACACTCCCAGGCTCTTCAGTGTGCTTGCTGGGGATCCTCCTGCTCATTCCCTACCCACTTGACCCAAGTTTAAATTCTTAGTTCCTACCTCTTGCTCTTGGATTATCTTCATGCCACTTTCTAAGCCTTTCTGTATTCAGAAGCCCTGTCCAGTCACTTGAATTGTTCTTCAACCTCAACCCCTCCTGTGGTGGGATAGGATTTGGACAATTATCGTGGTATGCTGCCTGAGAGGTAATAAGGATTATAGCAGGGAGTTAATGACGAAAAGGAACTGTGGGGACCTTAACTGAGATATGGAAGACACAGGGGAAATAGGGTTTTGTAGGAGTGAGTTAAATTTTTAGCATGTTAAGTTTAAGGTACCTGTGACATATTTTTGTGGAGCTATGAGAGAAATTCTCATGAAAGATACACAAGTGCCTTTTAGAGCTGAAATCTAACACAATTGGAACAATGATATTAACCATAGGAAAAAGCACAGTAGGAAGACAGAGGGCCAAGAATGAAATCTTGAGTTATATTCGTACTTAACTGTTTATCAGAAGGATGGAAAACAGCAAAGAAATTCAAGGAGGATACAGATTTGCATGAGGACAGGCAGGAGTGTGGAGAGAAGCAAAGTGGAGTGCTGTATAAGTCTTTATTCTTCTTAATAAAAAGGGTATAAAATTGTCTGCGATAGGGAGCCAAGAATGAAATACACTGGCTTGACATTTTCCTGAATAACTTATTGTTCGGTGGCTTTTCTTGGTTAATTGCACTTCTTCTTGGTTAACTATGTTCTGTTAGCTTGAAAGTAAAGGCCAATAAAGGAATAAACAACATTGCCACTTAGCACAGGTGAAGGCCAGCCTTCATTTAGTGGCTATAACTCTAGCTTAAGTGTTTGTCACTATTTTTGACTTGCTTGCTAAATTCATAATTTACATGAAAATGGCTAATAGGTTTGCAGCTGTTGGGTTCCTCAGCTGGCCACTTGGTGTTTTTGGAAGTTTAATTTCAGTGATTTCTGGAAATGTTTCTTCCAGACCCCTCGCCTACTTTTTAACTGCCTGTATAATTACTTGCTTGCAACCATGTTCCTTTTTGGTTGAAATTGGTAGATTCATATTTTGATAAGTATTGGTGGGATTTTAATTATTAGTGATATATTTCGTTCACTGTGTTTTAATGCGAAAGTGATAACATTTCTTAAGAAGCTCATATGCTCATATCTTTTGAACAGGAAGGAAATATGTATGCATAAGTGTGTGTGAGGGAGGGAGGAGAGAGATGGGTGCAGAGGGAGAGAGAGAATGAGGAAAGAGTGAGAGCAGAGAGCACTCTGATGGGTTTTCAGTGCAGTTCTTTGGAACTATACACAAATTGATCAACCACCTGAATGTACTGTTGACATTTTAACAAGATTTAAAATTTTTTTCATACTTAGTTTTGTGCATTGCTTCTGGCCTGAAAAAATTAATACTATTACCAGAGGGGAGTCTGATTTAGGAAAACAGTGACTATCAGACCTTAAGGGAATTAGACTCAATAGGATAGAGATCCTTACCCCTTTAATGCATTTCCATTTTACGTGAGAATAGGGTACAGGGTGGTTACTACAAACAACAAAACATTCACATAACACCAAAGGATCCGATTCTTCATAAAAGCATCTTCAGGTTTGCATGACATGTATAATTGTTGAAATGCAGTTGGTATGACTATTATTTTAAGTACTAAAATATTGAATATGAATGATAATATGTACCTATAAGCCATGTATTGATCAGAGATCTTTCCATTCATGATTAGTAATCAAATGAAACTAACATCAGCAATATTTTAGAATTGGAAGTAATATAAATTATATCAACATATACAATGAAAACAAATATCATATTCATGTCTTATTAACTGCTTTATTTGCCTTAATATAGTATAAGATGTCGGATAAGAGAATCAATGGTGAAAAGTAGAGGGTTTGCCAGAGCAACTGGAAGAATGATATTTCCATTTAATTAAATGGGGAAATATAGGGGCAGAGAGGTTGGGGTGAGAAAAATCTGGAATTTAGTTTTGGACATTTTAATTTTGTAATGATTATTAAATGAATTAGTCAAGTTCAGCTTCATAAGTCCTGGTCAAAATTTCCATTACTTTGACCCAGTATTTCTTGAATAAATGCCTGAATGCTGGTTCAGGATAGAGGACCAGCTTGAAACACAAATTTTGCTATTGTCAGCATATCAGTTCTATTTAAAATCAAGAGTCTGGATGAGACCACTACGGGTGAAACTGTAACTAGAGAACAGAAGAGAGGTGAAGAAGTCAAGTGAGTGAGTACTGGGGCATGCTGAGTTCTAGAAAATGAGTAGAATGTCTATCTCTGTCTCTGTCTCTATCACCTTTACTTCTGTTGCCTCTACTCTCCACTCTTATTTAACGCCATCTCCATTGTTACCTCTGTATATACATCCCTATCTATACTCGTACCTGTGTTCTTATTCATAGCTCTTTATATATATGTCTATATATATCCATATACATACCTATATTCACTTCCATATCTATACAGAGGTAGATATACACACACAAACATATATGTCACAATGTGTTTAAAAGGATTACACTATACTCAGTCTTTGGCTGTTTGTGTTTTCAGTTGAGGAAAACTCCTTGAATGTCTCCCTGTGTCATCATATCCTGCTCTACCTTACTCTCTTCTCGTAGCTGCACAGTGTTGTATTGTTTGGAAACTGAACATTTTTAGTAAACAGGTTCCCACTGACTGATGTTTAGTTTATTTTTATTTAGATTATTTGCCATTGCTAACAATGTTCTAGGGAACATCCTTGTCTCTGTATTTGTGCACACTTCTAGGTGTGTATATCTGTAGCCTGTATCCCAATAGATGAATTTCTGTTTAAAAACATATGCATTAAGTTTGACAGACATTGTCCAAATGTTTTCCTGAAGATGGCCCTCTCACTAATAGTATGTGAGGTTTTTAAAAAGATTATTTATAAGTTGAGTGATTTCTGTGTCAACCGATTCATTTGTGTAAACTCAAAACAGTAACTGATACAGGTCACAGAGTATAAAGTTTTGATTGGTACTGAGAGGGAGGGAGGGTTCTTCCACAGGCACAAAGCCCTAGGACACCTGTGTGTGACTGTGGCTTCTTGTGCCATAAATGCTCAAACCGGGGTAGAATTTTACTTTTGATGTGGTAACCCTCCTCATTGTAAATTTTTTATTGCAATAAATAGAAGCCAAACTTCCATGTAAGCATTTAGGATTTAACTCTGTGATGTACTTGTGGTACTTAATTAGCTATTTAGACAAAAGCAAACTAATATATTCATACTTTATCACTTAACATACCTTCAAATGAATAGGAGTGTTAAATATTAAAAATCAAATCATCAAAAGGCTGAATATTTCTCACCCCATCACCTCCACAGTAGTGGCAGCAATAAAAACAACCAATCTAGAAACACTTAACTACAATCTTAAGAGTAAAGGAATTTTAAAACTGATAAAAGGTAGAAATAAACAAGAATTTTAGTAAAAATGAATGTTTTTATAAAAGATAATCAAATTAAATGACTTAGTATTTTAGAAAGGCATATGCAAAAATGTAAAAAGTAAAGGCTAATATTGGTTATAACAAATATAAAATCAAATATATGACTGTATCAAAAGAGGTATTACTAAACTAAACAAACCAACACTAAGACTTAAGAAAATGGGCCGAGGCATGAAAAACTATGTTAAAGAGAAATCAGAATTATAACATGTACCTGGAATAATAATGCTCAGTTTCATTAGAAACCAAACACAAATGAAAATGATATACTACAGCTAATCTATCAATTATAAAAACTGTAAAAGATACTGAGAAAACCATGTGGCTAGCAAAAGTGAAGTGAAATGAACATTTTTATAAATTGTTGGTGGCAATTTTAGAAAGCACTATAGTGATAAAGATCATACTTATAGATGTTATCTTTTGATCCACCTATAAATTATTTGATCTCTCCTGAGAAAATAATGTGTACTTGAGGTAAAAATATAATCATTAAAAGTATTAATAGCAGCAGTATTCATGAAAGTAAAAACTTTTATTCTACCAGATATTCAATGATGTGGGAATAGATATCTATGAATATAACCTGTAAGATGGGTTATTACACAAAATTTAACATTGCTTAATGGGATTATAATAAGGACATATTAGTATATACTAAGTGAAAAAAAGACCCCAGATCCAATGAATGTTATGATTAGGGCTTTGGGAAGAAACAGTCACTGATAGATTAAAAAAGTAAAAAGAACCAAAGCAAACTAGCCGCAGCGGCTGTGCTCTCCTTCATTCTGTTCTCTCCTTCATTATGCATGTGGCGTGGTGGGCGGTCTTCTGGTGGTTACTTTCCGAGTACACACTTCTGTATGTTTGAAATGCTCATTAGTAAGAAAGTATAATTTCATGGTAAAACACACGTTTTAAAATGGGAATTTGATAAAATGAAAAATATTTTTATTTTGTACTGTAAAAATGCACTCTTCTTTTTTGGATTTACACAAATAAACAAATATTAATTTCTGGATTCTGTGACTTTTCCTTACATTTCATATGATCGGAATCTAAGCCTTACTTGAATAAAGAATTACATACCCGAAAGAAGCAGTCTGTGTGCCATTTCACCTCCTGGAGGATTTTCAGAGTTTCTAAGTCCTCAAGCACTCCCCTCCATCCTATTTGAGAAAAAGAAATTCGATGTGTCTCTGTCGTGTGCCAACTTTAGAAGCAGGCGACGACACTCCCCACTCCACTTAAACCTGTGTAAGTGCATACATTTTAAGGTTTCCGAGAGTGTAAATCATGCTGAGGCCTTTGCATTTGCAGAGACTCTATCACCAGGACTGGCAAACCAAGTACTGGGCCCAGTGAGGAGAACAGAGGAAGAAAATTGAGGCATTAAAAAAGTCGGTCACCGTAGAGTAGTTGGAAAGAAAACTGAGACTCAAAATCCCAACTAAGTGATTTCCATGTCTTTTAAATATTTCAAATTGCCGAGATAACTGGAGTTTTTGAATTTGTTCTGTCTTATGACCACTGAGGTGGTAGAATTAAAACTCAGGAATGTGAATGACAGTATGATTGACAGCAAAGTCTCCCTGAAGGGTAACTCAGAGTAGGAATAGATAGATATACATTCTAAAGATGAGGACTCTCCAATGTACCTTTTCTTTACCCGGCTCCCTGAAGATCAAAGTCTTAGCATTTTTAAATAGACTGTGTCAGACCTGGATCATGAGTAAGTCTAGAGATTAATCATAAACTAAATATAATTGTGCATCTACATTTACATGTGTGTATGTATATAGGACACAAACACACATGTTCATACTCATATGTGTTACATGTAAAGCATGTTACACAATCCTTTCGGTAGGTTTAACATTATATTTAGCTTGTTAAATAATGGAATGTGGTGGGTTATTACCTGACCCAACATCAAATCTCTCAACTGTTATCTGATTAAACTAATTAGGAAACAGTATTTGCTCTTTTACAAAATACAAAGCCGGTCTTTAATCTTCAAAGGAGTTTGCTGTGTTAAAATTAATTTAGTCTATATTCAGCTGTATATTAATTACTTTTATACTAACCTCTATAATGTTGTCTACATATCTCATTATGAAGAATAAAAGACCATTTAACACATTAACTAAGTAATATTTCTCACATGGGTCGTCTAAATTTTGACACTGATTTGTCAAGGTAACAGCAGAAGTCTCACAAAATGCATTGGTTTGTCATCATCTAGAATACTGAGCAGCTTATAAATACACTTCCCTGGAGACCTCATCAGGTTATACATTTTTTAAGAGACACCTAGCACTATCAGCAAGTCACAGGCAGTCTCCAACATTGCAGCTCTTCCATCCGCCTGAGTTTTGCTGCCTTTATTTGTACATCTTCGTATGAGGAACACTCTAGGAACTAAAAACTGTTCTCTCCTTCATTATGCATGTGGCGTGCAATGCAATTTACCACCTAACAGATGTCATAGCTAAGTACTCAGGATCATGTCATGATTCATTCATCTTAAGACAATCTGCCTCAGAAATGCCTGGCTTTCTATAAATTGGGAAACTTTGGCTTTTGAGTAATTCTATAAAATGCTGTCTGTTTATAACTTTAATTTTTCTTAAAACACAATTATAGACTTCAGATTGTTTGTTTTCAGGTCATTGGCCTCTTTTTGGTTGCACTTTATATATCTCTGCTGCTAAAAATAATAATAAAAAGTTTCACATTTTTAGCCAGAGTGGTTATTGTGGTAACTCAGAAAATTATCCTAAAACTGAGGTTTTCATGGCTAGGCAAAAAATTCCTGCCGGGTGGTATTTTACATAATAAAGCCATTAAACATGGGCTATCTTTAGTAGAAGAAGCAGACAGTAATAAGTCAAATAGGAATGAAGAATTATCTGAATTGGAGGAGATACACTTGCAAATGAGTAACCAAAATTATTATTAAAGTTGAAATGTGACATCCAGATTAATAGAGTAAAAGGTTGAAAGAAATGTTTAACTATTGAGAGTAATTATTGGAAGCTTTTTCGTAAAAGAATATGTTACGTAGTCTCCTATTTTTGGAAGCTTATTTTTCTATGCCAGAATAAAGGACCCATAGATTCTTTGCTGCAGCTGTTGCGGTCTTGATTAATCTAAGTACTGTAACCATAAAAGGAAAAGTAGCTTAATTAAAAAATGTTAGAGCAGAATAGAATACATTTACAATAACTTCCCTTCTCTTTTTGGCTGAATGCAAGAAAGAACATCATCCTTTCTTTCAAAGGGAGCAAATCAATATCTGCGCTTTAGCAATTACCCTCAAGGCACAATGTTACACAGGCGGGTGCACAAACAAAGGAATCATAGGTTAAAAACCATATCCCTCAGCATTAAAAAGAAGAAGAGAACGATTTAATCCTGCTACATTTATTTCTGTTCTCCTCCCCCAATCAAACACTATTATTGTAACTTCCAACATTAATCCCATAAAAACATTTCTCCCAAATGTATAAGCTTGTTCTTTATTACTTCTGTTTTTTAGTTTTCCCTCACAGGATCCAAATTAATTTCCTTATTACCCAATATGTCTCATTGGGTTGATGTACAGATTGTTTATAAAATAAATTTATCCTTTTAATATTTACATAACTTTTGAAAAGTATGGGGTAAAGCCACTGCAGGAAAGGTTCCCAGTTGTGACTTCTGTGTTTTCATCTCTTGTGAACATAGAAATTGATTTCCCATGTGCATTTTTAGGAGCCCCATAGGAGATTGTTTTCTTATGATTGTGCTGTCAATTACTTTTAGTGTCTGCAAATGATAGGCTATAGTGGGAGAGAATATATGGTTTCAACTAGAACAGGTGAATATTGAAAATTCTGATTGTATGTTGATAAAAGTTTCCTTTTTGATAAATTTAAGAATACATCAAAATTTTTTCAATAGTTACAAGAGGAAAAGCAACAGTATCAGACAGAGAGCTTTGCAGTATTAGTCATAAAGATCCGATATTCTTATATCATTGTCTTACCTTCCTCAGCAATTATTTCAATTTCTTAAGTATATAACCAACTTAGTTCCATGATAGTTGCTTTGCTACATGGTTGAGATAGATTACGACTGAGACATAATTTATTTTTCATGATTTTCCCATGAAAAACTGAATTATTTATCTTCAACTCTGCAATATATTTGGTTTAATTTTACAGTATTTTTTACAATTCCATGTGAAAATAATAAAACATTTTTAATAATGCCCAATAATACTGTGCTCAGAATAAAACCAAGCACCACCCACCACTCAGCTCCCCGAAGTTCATATTAAAGGCTAAATAAAACATATCCCCCAAAATTAAGGGACAGAAGGGAGCAAACTGGACTGAACAATAGGAGAGTATTTCATTTCTCTGGCTTAAGCATGTCTTTGAAATATAAAGCTATCTGTACTCCTTATATAACATTAAAAAATATACTTTGCTTTGCAGATCCCTCAGGAATCGACAGAAGAGGCAATTTGGTTAAAACTATTTCTAATTCTCCTCCTTTTGGCTAAATTCAGACCTATAAACAGAATATGTTTGCAAGAGAAATTCCTTCATTGTTTTTAGAAACATATGAAGGAAACCTCAATCTTTTTTTAATTGTGGGACCAGTTTATAGATTCTTTGTTTCTTCTAGGCAGAATATGTGTCTGCTATCCAGTTGGCTCCTGTGAAAGAAGGGGCTTTTTGGTGTGGACGAAAGTGCATAAAGAGACTCAGTTGTCATGTTGTTTGAGTTGCCCTTGAATTAACTGAAAAAATAAGAGAGCTGATTTCAGTAACCTAGAGAGTAAACTAAGGTATCTTTTAAGGAACATACCTTGTTCAAAACTGGCAACAAAGAATAGTACTTGAAATATCAGGTTGGCCAAAATGACTGTTTAGTTTTTTCTGTAAAAATAAAACACACATTTTTCATTTTCACCAATAACTTTATTGATTTGGATACCTTGAGTATGTCAGCTATTTCCTGCTATTGGCTTCTGGTGGGTAGAGGCCAGGGGTGCTGCTAAACACCTTCCAATGCATAAGACAGCCCCACAGCAAACCACTTTTGACACGTTTGATCGGTCACAGCACCTTCTCCATACACTGCACAAATCTTTTGTTTCTTTTTCTTTTTTTTTGTATTTCTGATGCATTTTTACCTTTCCTGAAATACTAAAGCATAATATGCTGAAAATGTTGTGTGTTTTCTTCCATCTTCAATATTAAAATGGCTGCACAAAAATTCACCAATTTTGAAAAGTTTTTTTTTAAATGCATGCAGATATGACAGCTGTCACAGTACAATCTAACAAAATTGTTTTGAATGAGGTTAAAGACAACTAAGCACTGGTAGAGCCATCATACAAAAAAACTCTAAACAAAGTTTTAGTCCAGCCCAGTACTTGCAGAGGTAGGAGAAACTATAATCCCCACCAAGTTATATCTAGCAAAAGACTTGTCCATGGAAAAACAATACATGAGAGTTAGTCACCCTTTCCATTAGATCAGGAGGTTTCTAATCTCAAATTCACATTCCCTCAGAGGACAGGCAAGTAATGTAAATGAGCGAATCAGGGTAGGTGACACATGAGTGTTTGGAATTAATATTTGAGTTTTTATGCAAAAAGGAAATGTACACACCTGTTTTACTATGAACACACATGTCAGACACACAACACAACTATCTGGCTCTATGGGTTGGCCCCAATATATGACAAGTCCCAACTCTTCCACTAACTAGCTGTTTGACAGAGGAAGTTTCTTAAACTTTCTGTGCTTTAGTTTCCTCATCTGAAAAATGGGAATTATAACAGTACCTACTTCATGGAATAACTATGAGGAATAAATGAGTTGATACATTTAACATGTTTTAAGCAGTACCTGTCACATAAAGGAGTATATACATACTTATTGTTATGCACGTTTATTCTGTGTCTCTCAATTTTTCTGTCTTTATATATACACTGAGTACATATACACACAAAACACAAACATATATAAGAGCATTAAAGAAGCCCCAGAGAGTGGGTAATTGACATTTGTCCCTCAAGAACCACTCTCTATCTCCTTTGCACCCTCTTCTGTCTTCTCTGTGCCCCAGAAGGCTGACCTCTACAAATGACACAAACTGGCTCACATGCACTCTGGTCTACAGATAGATTTGCCTAAGGGGGAGTCATGAATTGGAGACTATAAAGGGTAAGGGGAATGAAGCCAAGGTATTTATTTCCCAGCCTCCTCCTATTGGATTGTCACTGGTGGACCAGTTTCCTTTGCTGAAAGCCATAGTTCCTTTGATGTTTCTCTCAGTTACCACTCATCTTCCTCTTGTGCCTTAGGCCTAGTAGGTGACAGCTCCTATACCTGCTAGCCCCATATAGTCATAAATGATATGAAACTAAAAATCAATCACAAGAAGGGCAATGAAGAACAAAGAATGGAAGCTAAATAACATGTTATTAAACAGTGAATGGGTCAACAATGAGATCAAAGAAGAAATCAAAAGATAACTTGAAACAAATGAAAATGAGAACACAACAATTCAAAATCTGTAGGACACAAGGAAAGCAGGCATAAGAGGGGAATTCATAGCATTACAAGCCTATCTCAAGAAACAATAAAATCTCAAAAAAAAACAATCTAACTTTATACTTAAAGGAACTTGAAAAAGAACAACAAAGTAAGCCCAAAGTGAGCAGAAGGAAGGAAATAATAAAGATCAGAGTAGAAACAAATGGAAAGAGTCTAAAAAAAAAAAAAGTACAAAAGATCAATGAAGCCAAGAGCTCATTCTTTGAAAAGAAAAACAAGATTGAAAAACTTTTAAGCAGGTTCATCAAGGAAAAAGACAAAGGACTCAAGTAAATCAAATCAGAAATGAAAGAGAAGTAACAACTGAATGAAAGAAATACAAAGGATTATAAGGAAATATTATAGACAACTATATGCCAACAATTTGGAAAATCTGGATGAAATGAGTAAATTTGTAGAAATATATAATCTTCAAAAACTAAATCAGGAAGAATCAGAGGAAGAATCAAAAACTAAATCAGGAAGAATCAGAAAGAATCTGAATACACAGACAAGTGAAATTAAAGAAATAACAAAAAAAAGTTCCAACAAACAAAATTCCTGGAAAAAAATGGCTTCCAAAGTGAATTTTACCAAACATTCAAAGAACTAACACTTATGTTTCTCAAACTATTTCAAAAAATTCAAGAGAAGGGAAGACTCCCAAGCTGATTTTAGAAGATCAGTGTTATCCTAATACAAAAACTACATAAACACTACAAAAAAGAAAATTATAGGCCAATATCCCTGATGAACATAGACACTATTATCCTCAACAAAATATTATCAAACTAAATACAGCAAGGCATCAAAAATATCATATACCATGAACAGGTGGAATTTATTCTAGGGATGCAAGGCTGGTCAATATCTACAAAATCAAGAAATGTGATACACTACATTAGCAAAATGAAGGATAAAAACCACATGATCATAGCCATAGGTACAGAGAAAGATTTTCATAAAATCTAGTACCCACTTATGACAAAAACTCTCAGTAAGGTGGGAACAGAGGGAACATATGTTAATGTAATGAAGGCGATATATGACAAACCCACAGCCAACATCATACTCAATGGGAAAAACAACAAGCATGCCATTTAAGATCAGGAACAAGACAGGGATGCCCACTTTTACCATTCTTATTCAGCATAGCACTGGAAGTCCTGGCCACAGCAATCAGAAAAGAAGAGGAAATAAAAAACATCCAAATTGGAAAAAGAAGTAAAACTATCATTTTTGCAGATGGCATGATGCTGTATATAGAGAACCCTAAAGATTTTACCAAAAAACTGCTAGAATTAATAAATAAATGCAGTAAAGAGCCAGGATACAAAATAAATTTCCCAAAATAATTTGCATATTTATAGACCAATCATGAACTATCAGAAGGGAACCCTAGGAAACAGTCTTCACGATTTCCTCAAAAGAATAAAATACCTAAGAATAAATTTAACAAAGGATGTAAATGACCTGTACTCAGAAAATTATAATACACTGGAGAAAAAAATTGAAGAAGATACAAATAAATGGAAGCATATAATGTGTTGATGGATAAGAAGGATTAACATCATTAAAATGTCCATACTACCCAAAACAATTCTATAGATTCCTATCAACTTACCAAAGGCATATTTCCCAAAACTAGAACAACTATTCCAAAAATTTATATGGACCCAAAAAAGGCTCTGAATAGCAACAGTCATCTTGAGAAAGAAGAGCAAATTGGAGAAATCATTCTACTTGATATCAACTGATACTAGAAAGCCATAGTTATCAAAATAGCATGGTACTGGCATAAAAAACAGAGGTATAGATTAATGGAACAGAACAGAGAGCCCAGAATAAACCCATGCTTTTATGGTCAATTAATATTTGACAAAGGAGGCAAAAACATACAATGAGGTAAGCAAATCTAGTCAGTTAATGATGTTGGAAATATTGAACATATATATGTAAAAAAATAAAACTAGACCACAGTCTTCCATTTTACATAAGAATGAACTCAAAATGGACTAAAGACTAAATGTTAGACTTGAAACTGTAAAAATCCTAGAATAAAACATAGGCAGTAATATCTTGAACATTGCTCGTAGCAATATTTTTTTCCAAAATATGTCCTCAGGCAAGGGAGAAAAAATAAAAAAATAAAAAACAAAAACAAATGAGACTATACCAAACTAAAAAGTTTTTGCACAGCAAAGAAACCATCAACAAAATCAAAAGACAATCCATTGAATGGGAGAACATATTCACAGACACATTTGATAAGAGGTTAATATCCAAAATTTATAAAGAACTTATAAAACTGAACACCAAAAACCCAAACAATTCAATTAAAAAAGTGAGCAACGGACCTGAACAGACTCTTCTCTAAAGAGGACATACAGGCTGCCAATAGACATATGAAAAGGTGCTCAACATTGCTAACATCGTCAAAGAAATGCAGATTTAAACCTTACCTTACATTTGTCAGAATGGCTATCATCAATAAATCATCAAAAACCAAATGTTGGTGAAAATGTGGAGAAAAGGGAACCCTCATGCACTGTTGGTGGGAATGTGGATTGGTGCAGCCACTTTGGAAAGCAGTACGGGGTGTCCTCAAAAAATTAAAATTTGAAATTCCTTAAAAGTCAGAATTCCACTTCTGGGAATTTATCCAAAGAAACCTAAAACACTAATTCAAAGGAATATATGCACCCTTATATTCATTGCAGAGTTGTTTACAATAGCCAATATTTGGAAGCAGCCCAGGGGTTGATCAGTAGATGAGTAGATAAAACAGCTACGGTACATTAACACAATGGAATACTACTCGGTCATAAAAAGAATGAAATCTTACTCTTTGCAACAGCATGGATGGACTGGATAGCATTATGCTAAGTGAAATAAGCCAGTCAGAGAAAGACAAGTACAATATGATTTCACTCAAATGTGGAATCTAATGAACTAGTAAGCAAAATAGTGACAGCTCACAGATAGAGGCTGCTGACAGTGTCTGGGATTAGGGGGCTGGACAGACTGAACAAAAAGGGAAAAAGAAAGAGAAAAAGTCATGGACACATACAATAGTGTGGCAATTGCTGAGTGGGAGGGATTGTGTTGGGAGAGGCAGAGGATGGTATGGGGGGATAATTGGTGATGCACAAAGTCTTGACTTGGGGTGGTGAACACACAATACAGTGTACAGTGAAGTGTTGCAGAGCTGTGCACCTGAAACCTGTACAATTTGGTTAATCCGTATTACCCCAATAAATTCAATAACATGGTAAAGAAAATCTTCCATTTTGTACAACTCTTCAGACCACCATTCTATTTACTAGATAGGATGCTGCCCAATTTATGAATCATTCAAGAAAACCAAAAAGATCTTAAAACCTACTCTTTGAATTTTTATTCTTTAACAAGTCCAATACCAATGACCTTGGTAACAGGGGAAAAAAAAAGAAAATTCAAGCATTCTTGCTCCTAGTTGTCAGGAAACTTAATTCTTATTATTACAGAGTGAAAAAAATAAACACTGAAAAGAGATTACTCAGATAAATAGGAAATTATCTGGCAATTTGGTTTATATGAAATCTATAAAACTGGATTTTTTTCTATTCAAGCATTTATATGAACATCCATGCATATCCTGGAAAAAATGACTCTCTAGTGTGTCTAAGACTTTATAACATCATTAGAAGTCAAACCTAGTTTTCTTTATATAAATGTAGAGGGTTCAAAGGAAGGGTAATAAAGAAGTACGTGTGTGTGATGTGTGCATGACATGTGCATGCATGTACACGTGTGTGCCCCTTGAGGCAAGTCTACACTGATGAAGAGCAATGAAATGGTATCCATGTGGTATGTTCTACTTTTTATTGTACTTTTTCCCAGAAACAATGTACACATATAAATAGTCAGTTTTATAATTATTTATACTCTAAGGAGATAAATTAGTAAAAGTAAAATTTCCACTTTATTTTGTGACACAGTGAATGTAAGCATATTTTATTATAGTAAAAATGAATTTATTGCCTATCATAACAACAGCAGCATAAAACCACCAACAGTATAACAAAAAAACAAAAGAAAAAAAAACACCCTAAGGGCATTTGTTCCTTTTAATAACTTGGATGCTATTTATTTTTGTTGTCTGACTGTCAATTCATTACACATAGCTGAAATCTTGTGAACATCTAAACATATTTTAAACATGGTTTGAAGTGGCACAATTTATTATGAAATCTTTTAAAAGCCAACTTAATATTATGGTTTCCTAACTTCCTCCCCAACAAAACAAAACAAGTCCAAGCAAAATCAAAACAAAACAAGGGCATAAAAGGAAAAGAAGAATCAAAAGTGGTTAAGAGAAGTAAATAAACTACACATAATGTGTTGATATCTCAGTCATGTGGTCCATTTCAGTCACACAAATGCATTTTAGAAAAATGTAGGTTATATACACTTTCAGGAAAAGTTTCTACAATAGTATAGTTTGGGGGATATTTATTCAATTGGGTATAAGAAGCTTAATTCCCATTTGAACCCCTATAAGTGACTCTCAGGGCATCAACAATAATATTCCTATCTCCCTAGACACAAAAATAAATATATTATTTATTATCTTTCATGGAGATAATTTCACTAGATTCTTAGGGGAGATTTTGTATCAGATTTCCTGATGCTATATCTTTGGAATACATAGCTTATTAAGGACTGCTTAAAAACGCCTTCCTTGACACAGCCATCAGGTAAGATTCACATTAGGTTCCAAATATGCATTGATGCTATTAATCCCAGAAGAGAGTATGGAATTTTAATGTCCTGGATCATGAAGTTAATTAAATTTCTGGGTTAAATGGACAAAGCAACTTCAAAATAATGTGATTTGATTTTATTACATTGCCTTAATCTCATTTATATTTATTTTTTGAACAGAAAATAAACTCTTGTGGTAAAAGGCATAACAAAATGTACCATTTTAATCATTTTTATGTGGATGGTTCAGGGGCATTAAGGTACATTCACACTGCTGGGCAATCGTCACCACCATCCACCTGTGGGAGCTTTTTCATCTTTCCCAGTTGCAACTCCATCCTCATTAAACAATAGCTCCTCATTCTCCACTCCATCCCCCAATCCCTGGTAACCACGATCTACTTTCTGTTTCTATGAATCTGACTATTCTAGGTACTTCATTTAAGCAAAATCATATAATTTGCCCCTTTGTGTCTAGCTTATTTCACTTAGAATGATGTGTTCAAGGCTCATCCATGTTGTACCATACCAGAATTTCATTGCTTTTTGAGACAATGTTCCATGGTATATACAGACCACATTGTGTTTATCCATTAATCCATCAATAAGGCATTGGGTTATTTCCACCTTTTGGCTATCATGAATACTACTGCTGTGGACATTGGTGAAGCTATCTAAGTCCCTGCCTTCAATCCTTTTCATGTATGTACCTAGAAGTGGAACTGCTGGATCATATGGTAATTCTATGAAGACCTGCTATACTGTTTTCCACAAAGGCTATACCATAGTACATCCAAACCAGCAACTAACTTCTCTACAAGGGTTCCAATTTCTCCACATCTTGTCAATATTGGTTCTTCTCTTTTTAATAATAGCTATCTTAATTGTGTGAATTGGTATCTCACGTTGATTATGGCTTCTATCTTCCTAATGACTGGTGATGCTGAACGTTTTGAAAAAGAAAAATTTTTAAGTTTGTTTTTAAATTCCAATCAACACTAGGACCAGAGAGTTGAAATTTCTTTTAAAAATGTTTTTCGTTGACTTAATGTTATATTTTTTAAAGGAAAACATAAAAATCACTGCATATTTAATTAAAATTTTAATTAAATTCACTTTATAGGTAAAACAATCACAGCTTCTCTTTTGATCAAGACAATGGAAAAAGTATTTTCTACACCCTGTAAAGTACAAATTTACTATCTCATTTCTAGATTATGTGAGCAGCAGGTTCTTAGTAGGTAAAAGAGTATTCTAAAATATGAAGAAAATGTAAACACCGAAAGAAACAAACTATCTAACAAGCAAACTAAATTACTGATTAAAACAATAGTTGGATTTAGTATCAAGAAATGCCAAAGAAACAGAGTATACATTTTTTAATTTAAATTTTTAAAACCTTCTTTAAGCGACAGTAGAAATTTAAAGAGGCTGTGAGAAGAATTAGTGTTCTTTGAAAAATCTTCATTAATTTACAAGATAAATACTGGGAACATTGTTGGAAGGAGAATGAAGAGGGATGTTTAAGGCCAAGAATGCAGTCTATTTGGAAAACAGATGGCTTGTAAAAATCAAGCTGTATGAATCAAAGTTTGAGGGAATTTTGCTGGTTAGATTTAAGAAGTTCTGTTTTTTTTTTCTCTCCCCTCTGAGTATTTCCATTTAGTCAGAGAAAGCTTTGTGGTGATATTTCTGAAGCTAGTGATTCTGATGCTGCCAGCCGAGGAGTTTCAATGGTTTCCTCTGAAAAGTAGTTTCATACTTCCTTTTCCAAGACAGTAAATTACCCAAACAAAAGTAACATGTGTAGTTTGCTGGAGGCCACAGAAAGAAAGAGAGAAATGTGTTTGCGCAGCAACAAAAGACTGTGGCTTTATTGGCAACACCATCAAAGCTAATCCATTTGCTTGCCAAGGCAGTGTGAATCCATTGCAAGATGTGTCAAATCTGTCAGAGAAACATTTTCCTGGAGCACCCACTTGCGGACTGCAGCTCTTTCGTCAGGTCCCCTGATTTAGAGTGAAGACTTTCCATGATAGTGCAGAACTGCTTTGCCTTCCTCTTAGAGTTATCCTCCTTGTAGAAATTACACATGTAAGTAACAAATTTGATTCTCATTGGTCAGCAATTTTTCTATCAAATCACTGAAAAGACGTACTCAGGAAACGCTCTCATATGTTTCTGATTAACAATCACTTAATGAGTTGGAATCATTTAAGATGTGATTCCAAGAATTATTCTGAACCATTTTAATCTACTCATTTTAAGTGTTCATTACTGTTGTGAAGACATCTTGGAGAATCAATAGGGAATATTTCAAGTCAGGGAAATTTCAACCTCTGTCTTATGATAATATATGGCCAATCTATGACTACGGAGCAGTGCAAATCTACAAATACCTTATTTAGCTTCCATCCAAAGAGTAATTTAAGCTAAAGTCCTTTTGTTAATGAAGATAAACCTCTTTACACAGCAAATACTGAACATCTTGTTATCTGTTTGAGCCTGAAGCCAGCTAGAATGACACATACAAACAAAAGAGAAAAAAAAAGAATTTATAGGACCCTGTTTCACGTTATAAAGATCTTGACTTTGAATCCTAATAAAGTGGTGTATACTGTAAATAATTCTGTGCTGTATTTTGTGCAATGCAATTCAATATCTTCTAACTTTTTAAAAATGTTATTCACTTTATCTTAAGTACTGTAGAAATGGTAGTGTTAAATGGAATTCACAAATCTTAAGTTTAGGCATTAATAATTGGTTTCATTTGCATAAGATTTCCTTATTTAATATATTTAATACGGAAATGTTTTAAAGATAAAGTTAGAATAATTTTTATGATTCTGATATGTTTACATTTGCTATGGAGTAATAATTTACACACATTTGCTAGCATATAATAGTACTGGCTTACATGTTGCATCTGATTTATGATATCTGAGTAGAATATAAAACTGTGTTTTTGCCATAGCTTTTGGTGCTAATGGGTTCTATCACTGGGAAATGCCATCCTAAAATAATTGTGAAAAATGATCTTAAAGCATTTAAAGCATAAAGACAGAACTAGAACTGTTGGTCAGAAATGACATCAGATGGTCATCAAGTGCTTTTTCTTTTATCCAGGTCCATGGTCTCCTGGGCTTAAAGGGCAAAGAATGAGCCACTGAAGTACAGGAAAATGTTAGCTCTGTTTATATTTATTGTATTTCATCCTTTAAAAACACATGTTCATATTACTTTTAAAACATACATAAAGATACATAAAAACCATATGTAACATTAGTATCTGTAATCAGCCTATAAAAATATATATATCTTGTAAAGGTACAACATAATACTGTTTGGAGACCACTTTTTTAAGTGATATGATATCACTTAATACAAATAATCCTGCCAAAACATTGAAGAGAACATACTGAGGGTGTGTTCTATAGTCTAGGGGCCACACCTCACTGCTGATAAGAAGGAAGGACTTCATCAATGGGATTGAATAATATTCCAAGGCTTATTCTTTTTGATTATCTACTTGACAAATGTGTTAGACAACTTTGTAAAATAGTCTCTTATTTGTCTTTATAAAAAAGTCATTCAATTTTATGGGAATGTAGACATGCATTACCTTTGAGAGGAAGCAATTGAGAGGGAGAATGTGTGCATGTGTTTAAAAGAACATTCACCAGATTAGAAAATATTTTATCTGGAATTTTTTTGTTGCTGTATGTACTATCTGATTGAGATTTTCACATTTCAACATGGTCAGAGGAGTGATAGATGTTTTTAAAATCTATGTAAAAGTTGTGAAAGTTAAAAATGTAACTAACTATAATTCTAGATCATCTAATTGTATGTAAACAATATACTCAAATTCATTTCTACTGAAGTTAGTTTTGATAATAAACAAAATCCATTTGTTCTTGTCATCAAAATTCAGCGTAACAGATTACTATGGTTTTTTTTAAGTGTTCAGGTTCAGTAATTTACTTTGCTTTTTCACCATCTAGGAATTATTATCAAGGTAGTTATTGGCTCAACATATTGTTTTTTACCTTATATAGAAGATTTGTTAATATCGTAATATTAATAATTAGAGTAAAAATAACAACATATTAATAGTCGGCATGGGATACTTTAATTGACCAGCACATTTAAGCCTTATAAGAATGCTGTAAGGTGAATAATATTTATCTCATTTTATATATGTGAAAACTGAGTGTCAGATAGAGAGAAGTAACTTTTTCACACTGCTGACAATGTGAAAGTCAGGTGCTCACATCAGATGTGAACCCCATTCTGTCTGGCTCCACAGCCCATCACAGAGAAACCCTTCTTCTAGCTACAGTGCAGGCCTTGGCATCAGCCATTCATTTTATGTATACATACTACTAGTGATAAATTTGAAGCTATAAGATCACTATTCCTGGAAAAACAGTTTAAATCACACATTCAGCGTGATGATTTAATGTATCATCCATCTACTTAAAGAGCCAGGTTTTTATGCTTTAAACCAGGCCAATGCTCTAAGTTGGAGTAAAATTAATTCAAGTAACATTCTCCACAATGTATTATTATTATTAATTGATTGCAATAACATTTATAGATTTCTTTCCTTTTGAAAAATGCTGTTTTCCACCTTAACTATAATTCCCTATATTTATAATTCCCTATATTTGTCGCAGGTAAAATTTTTGAAAGCTGAAGTTTAAACTTTTCAAAAGAAAATATTTTATAAAACTAGGTATTAAGGAATCAGTCTCGATAGCAAATACAACTAATTAACAAATTTTTGCATACCTGCTACATGTTCTGCAATAACTGCTTTGCGTTCAGGGATAAATGACACTTTCCTTCAAAGACATATAAGTGCCTAAGTAATTAATTATAGTAATATATGATAAGTGCTATAGCAATCTAGGCATTTGCCAGATGCCACGGGTGTACTGGAAAAGGAGTAGTGAAGAATTCCAGTGGAAATGAGAGAGGAAGGAAGCTAAACTTCTCTTGAAATAATTTCACTAAGCTGTAAAGGCAAGGATGAAAGGTATAACCACATTTTTTAGTGATTTAGGTCTAATAGTATGTGACGCAATGATCACAGAATAAGTTTATTTACTATTTTGACCACTGAAGCGGACTCTGGGACGATGGCTGCCTGAATATGTCTCACCTCTCTTTATTGCCTGACATCGGTCAGAGTTTCCTGACTCAAGTTGTTTCTGGAATTATAGAAAACTATGAGTCAGACAAAGGGGGCTCAATGGGAAAAGCAGTAAATGGCTTTTGCTTCCATGGCTCAGACAATCACCTGAACACTAGATCAGAAAGCCTCAAGTCAAGGGTTGGTGCACAGTAGTAGATTCTGGGAGAATCTTGGCTTTTAGATTCTAGAACACACAAAGGTTAATGTCGACAACAGACACACAGGAGGTGGCCTGGTCTTGTTGACTGACAAGGATCTGAGGAGCTGTTGAGTTGTTAGACTGTTATCACCCTATTCCTAAAACAAGGGATATGTGAGGAGACTGGAGGCCAGGGAGATTTCATCCCAACGCTTTCAGGGAAGGGCAAAGTGCCTCCCACAAACCTCACTGCCCAGGATAAAAGAGCAATGAACTGTTAAGTCTTGTACCTAGCCAAAAAATACTTGCATTTTAGAGTTAAAGACAGATATTTGTATCTATGTAAGCAAGGTTGTGTTCTATAGGTTTCATCTTGTTGGCATTTGGGAGAAGAAATGGAGTGTCTTGGCAGAAAAATTAATTTGTATGAAGAAATAGAGTGTCTTGGCAGAAAAAATTATTTCATATCTCCTTTGTAATAATAGTAGAGATAAATACATCTGAAATAAGTACCAGGAAAGGAAATTTAACAATTAAAGTGTTGCAAAGGTAGAACTTTCTAGATAGGAGAAATAGACAATCAAGGTTGATTTGCCAGAAGGTAGGGGAGTTGGGGGACTGGGTGAAAGAGTGAAGGGGCTAAGAAGTGCCAATTGATAATTACAAAATAGTTATAGGGATATAAAGTACAGCACAGGAAATATAGTAAATAACATTGTAATAACTATGTACAGTGCCTGGTAAGTACTGGAAATATCAGGGGGGAACACTTTGTAAAGGATATAATTGCCTAACCACTATGTTATACACCTGAAACCAATACAATGTAATGTTGAAAAAATTTATATATGTGGGTTTTTGATTGCATGGAGGGGGGCGGAGGTCACTGCCCCTAATTCCCATGTTATTCAAAATCTTCTTTATTTGTTCTTGGAATATTTAAATAGATTCATCACATACTTGACCATTAAGAAAATCTCAAATTAGGTCACATTTAATTAAGAGCACATACTTTAATAAAATAGACTAATTAATAAATGCAAAATATCTCAATTTAACTAATTGAAAACTAAAAAACATACCCCTAGATTAACCTTGAATCAAAAAGGGAATAAAAATTGACACTACTAACCCTAGAAAGCAGGGAACATAGACCCTCACATTAACACCTCACATGACTGAAAGGAGAAAATGTATCCCTTTTTATCACATTCCATATTAAAAAGGACAACAATATCAACAATAGTTAATACTTATCTTAAGGAATTAGTATCTTAAGATAATAATAAATAGCCCTGGCTGGAATGGCTCAGTGGATTGAGTGCCAGCCTGAGAACTGAGAGGTCACCTGTTCCATTCCCAATCAGGGTACATGCCTGGGTTGCAAGCCAGGTCCCCAGTGGGGGCATGTGAGAGGCAGCTGTTTCGCTCTCACACATTGATGTTTCTCTCCCTCTCTATCTCCTTCCCTTCCCCTCTCTCTAAAAACAAATAAATAAAAGCAAAATCATTTCAAAAGATAATAAATATCTTAAAACTTGATAAAAGAACAGAAAAAATAAGTAGAAAGAGATAAAAATGAGGAATCTGAAATTGCTAAAGTAGAAAGAAATAGTTCTATCTATAAAATTCATCAAAACACTGGTTTTATAAAGCGATCAAAGAGATCAATGAGTGTTTCAATTGCAAAGATGATGAAGGAAAAAGAAAATACATACAAAATTAGATGTAGGAAAGAAGTAAAATGATAGAAATGATGAAAAGAATTATAGAAGAAAGTACAATTCTTTCACTAAAACGTTGAAACTTAGAAAGAACAAATGACTTTTATTATAAGTATAGATCAATCAAATCAATTCAAAAGGAATATTCAATACACAGGTAGACAATTTTCCATAGAAGGGGTTGAATCAGTGATCATAGTACTACCTTAGAGAAACTCACCAACACCAGATGGATTCAGAGATGAATTCTATCTAGATTTTTAACATTTTAACTTTCTCGTGCTTTTTAGCTGTTTTTGCATGGAAAATATAAAACACGTCCTTAGTAATTTTTTGATATAAATTTAATTCCAAACCTGATAAAGATCATATAGAACAAATATATAATACAATCCCATTTAAAAATAGATATATAGCCCTGGCCAGGTGGCTCAGTTGGTTGGAGCATCATCCTGTACACCAAAACGTTGAAGGTTTGATTCCCAGTCAGGGTACATACCTAAATTGCCAGTTGGATCCTCAATCGAAGCACATACAAGAGGGAATCAATTGATGTTTCTCACATTGATGTTTCTCTCCACACCCACCCCTGCATTCTCTCTCTGTCTAAAATCAATTAACATATCCTTGGTATGGATAGAGATACAAATATGCCAAATTGAATATTGGTAGAAAGAATCCAAAAATATAAAAAAACAATAATGCACTTAGATGAGATGGGGCTTACTCTAGTAATGCAAGGGGGATTAAATATTAGGAATCTAGCATCATAATCCCTTTATATAAACAAATTAAAGAAACAACATAATCACAGAAATAGAAGATAAAAATAATATGCTTAAACTTGGCAGAGAGCTTTTGAAAATCACTTGGTTAAATTGTAATAAAAGAAGCCAACTTAAAGATAACAAAGACCATTTATTAAAAGCAAAAATCAGAATTTTTAAATTGGTAAAAATTATTACAATCAAAGTCAAGAACAAGACCAAAGTATGTGGCATTACTATTATTATTCATCAGAGCCTTGGAAGTTCTAGATAAAACACTAGCACAGTAAAATTAAATGCTTGGTGTAACTATTGAAAAATTAGAAATAAGTCTTATTATATCCGAAGGTCTCTGGTTAAAAAAAATCCACTAGCATTAATAATAATATGTGATAATGGTTTGGATAAAAGATGAAACACAAAATAATGAGCTTTTTCTTGATTAACAACAAGCTCCCAGAAATAGATATAACAAAAATATCTTATTAACTATTCTATAAAAAAATGATAAAATTTTAAGGAATTAATTTAATTAGAAAGGAACAAAATCTATAAAAAGGAAATAAAATCTTATTGAAGGACATGCAGGAGATAAAGAATATGTCAAGAAAAAAACGTTACTCAGTTGGATGGAAAAACTTGATACAGTAAATATTAAATTAGATAAATTATTAATTAGAATCTCAGTAGAATTTTTCAAATAGATAAATTATATTAGAGTTTACATGAAAGAAAAAATTTCTTAGCATAATCGAGAAAATATTAATAAAAGAGACCTGCTCTATAAAACAAGTTATAGCATAAAACACCTCAGCTCCAGTCAATATGGTATTGGTATAAGGACAAGATAGAACAGAATAGGGAATTCACAAATGATTCTAATATATTTGAAAATTTAATATAGGATATAATAGCATTTTATTCAAAGTGAACAGAGTGGTTCTTGCTCAATTAACCATCTATCTGGAACACAATAAAATAAATTAGGATTTTCATATTATAGCATATGAAAACTAAATTCCAGCTGGGGTGAAAACTGAAATGTAAAGAGTGTACTGTTTCACTCTTTACATTTATAAAAAATATCTAGGGAAATTATTTTATTCTGGGAAATGTGAGAAAAAAGAAGGAAAAGCTTTTAATTCAAGAAAACAAAGAATTATGAAGTTAAAGATGGATATCCTAGCATATAAAATTAAAAATACAATATACAAGCAAGAGATGGAAGACAAATGTTTAATATTACTATATTTATGCAGCTGTTAAAAATTCATTTAAAAATTTTGTATTTATAAACCACAGGAGGAAATGAATATGACATAGCAATTTATAGGAGCCCAAACCAAATAGCTTGCAATTGTATGAAAAGGTGTAAATTCATCAGTGTTCAGGGAAATTTGATAATAGGATAGGGCTTTATATTTGCCACTTGCCAAGGTAAAATAAAGTCTTGTTATTTGCTAAAGAAAAATAAAAAACCAAGAACTACCTTGTGTGCAATAATATCAATAAAAATATTAGTGACAAATAAAATGCTTAAGCCATTTTGGACAGTAGTCTGGAAGTATTTCTTTCTTCTTTCATCATCTATCTATCTATCATCTATTTAATTTTTTAAAATATTTTTAAAAATTTACTTTTTGAGAGAGGGGAATGGAGGAAGAAAGAGAGGGACAGAAACATGGATGTGTGAGGGAATCGTTGATTGGTTCACTCTGCCATGTACCCAACTGGGGACCTGGCCTACAATGCAGACATGTGCCTTGACTGGGAATTGAACTGGCAAACTTTTGCTTCACAGGACAATGCCCAGCCCACTGGGCCACACAAGTTAGGGCAATCATCTGTTTAATTTCAACAATGACACTCACATGAATTTATGCCATTGTAAGAAAACACCCAGGAATTTCAGTCAAGATGGAGGGGAAAGTAGAGAATGTGCTTGCCTCCTCCCATGACCATGTCAAAATTAACAGCTGAATTATAGAACAACCATCATTGAGAACCACCTGAAGACTAGCTGAACAGAATTCCTATAGCTAAAGATATAAAGAAGAAGCCACTGGGAGACCAATATGAGGGGTGGAAATACAGAACTAGCAGGTCTCAACCCATGGTGTGGCATGAAGAGGGATGAAGAGGGATATCTCAGCTGCAGAGATTCGTACTTAGGAGTGAGGCATCTCAGTCCCACACCAGACTCCCCAGTCTGGGTCACCAATTCTAGGAAGAAAAGTCCCTATAACATCTGGCTGTGAAAACTAGCAGGGTTTGTGTCCTAGAAAGAAAGGTTGCTAGAGACTAGGCACTGCAGGTCTTAAAGGACCCATGCACATTCTCAGTCACAGACTTACTCTTTCAGAGGTCCAGGATAGGGACAGCAGCTGAAAAAGCTCCAGGGACATAAAGGACTAAACTGAATTGACTATCTTCAGGGCAAGGGCTGGAGTGGCAAAGATCAGGACAGTTCTATCAGGGATGAAGTGGTGGCAAGCCACATTGCCTTTGTGGAGGCCTTCCACAACTCAGCATACATGTGCGTGGGAGCACCAAATGTGAACGCTCCGTTACCAGGCTAACACTATTTTCCCTACCCTGGTGATTCCCTGAGACCATGCCCCTCCCAACTGGCATGCCAGGACTGAACTTCTCTCAGAGGCTTTTCCACACAAATAGCCTGTCTCAGCTTGCTGTGGACTTTCCCAAAACCTCTGAAGGGTCCACAACCCAAGCCCCCCTGACACCAAGAAGTTGCAACTGGTCTCAGTGTTCCCTATACTTCTTGCTAAGTGGTCCCAAGACCAGCATAGGCAGCAACCAGCGACAGGTCACTCTGTAGCTCCTACTAGGCAGCCCTGGACCAGGCCAAGACAGCTAACCTAGGTCTGCACTGGAGCATTTCCAAAGATGCCCGAGAACCAACACACCTGGAGGCCAGCATCAGACAACACTGGAGCACCACTCAACCAGCTACAAAAATGACACACCCAAAGGGCGGACTTAGTAGGCACTAGAGCCCTGCTAAAGCAAATCCCACTCTGTGGTGTCAGCCTCTGAGCAATAGCTTGTCTGCTATAGTCACAGCCAGCCCTCAAAGCCTGAGGGTCAATCCCACCAACTGATGTGCTAAAGAAAATCAAGGCTCAACCACAAGAGAAGGAAACACACAACCCCACAAAGAACACTCCTAGATTACGCAGCTCAGGTGACAAAGGAGGGTGTACCACTGAGCCCCACAAGATACCTACTATATATAGCAACTCTGGCAAGACTGGGAGATAAGCAGATCTACCTAATACATAGAAAAAAACACAGGAATGCAGATAAAATGAGGAGACAAAGAAACATGTCTCAAATGAAAGAGCAGGAAAAACTCCAAAAAATATCAAAATAAAATAGAGTCAAGCAACCTACCAGATATAGAGTTAAAAATACTGGTTATAAGGGTGCTCAATGAATTTCCAGGAGAGGAAAAGATGAACTCAGTGAGAACTTACAGAAAGAGAAAAAAAAATCAGAAAAGAAAAATATAATAGTTGAAATAGAGAACACATTATATGGAAACAACAGCAAACTGCATGAAGCAGAGGACAGAATCAGTGATTTGAAAGAAAAAGTAGCAGAAAACACCTAATTGGAAAAGCAAAATCAAAAAAAGTAGAAAGGAAAATAAGGATAGTTTAAGGGACCCCTGGGTCATAATCAGGTATAACAACATTCACATCATAGGGGTCCCAGAAGGTAAAGAGAGTGATCAAGAGACTGAAAATCTATTTAAATGATGGAAAATTTCCCTAAGCTAGAGAAAGAAATATATATATAAGTCCGAGAAGTTCTGAGAGTCACCAGAAAAGGATGAACCCCAAAAGGCCTATACCAGGACTCATCATAATTAAAATGCCAAAGTTTAATAACAAAGAGAGAATCTTAAAAGAAGAAAGAGAAAAGCAGTTATTGACCTACAAAGGAACTCCCATAAGATTTCCAGCTGACTTCTCAACAGAAATTTTGCAGACCAGAAGGGACTGGCATGAAATATTCAAAGTGACAAAATGTAAAGACCTAGAACCCAGGTCACCTAGACAGGCTATCATTTGCAAGGGAAGGAGAGAGAGAGTTTCTCAGATAAGAAAAGCCTAAAGGAGTGTATCACCACCAAACCAGTACTATGAGAAATGTTAAAGGGGTTTCTTTAAAAAGAAAAGATAAAAAATATTTATAAGAGAAGAAAAATTCTCACTGACAGGTGCAAACTCATAAAAGTAGTGGAACAATAAACTCTAAAGCTAGTACAAAAGTTAAAAGGTAAAAGAGGGACGATATGTGTTATTACAAAAATAAATTAAGGGACATGCAAAAACAGAAAAGAAATACAAAAATGACAAAAATGTAAACATAAAGGCAGCGAGTAAAATGGCAGGGATTTTAGAATATGTTTGAACCTGAGTGATCATCAGCTTAAAACAGAGTGCAGCCAAGCTGGGTATATAGGAAGTGCATGGTAACCAAAAACCAAAAATCTATAAGAGATGTACAAGAAATAAAGAAAAAGGAATCTAACTCAACACTATAGAAAGTCATCAACATACAACAGAAGAGAACAAAAAATAAGAAACGAAGAAGAATTACAAAAACAATCAGAAAACAATAAAATTACAATAACCACATATTATGAATAATTACTTTCAATGCCAATGGCCTAAATACTCCAATGAAAAGACATAGGATGGATAAATGGATTTAAAAAAAGACCCAATACATATGCTACCAACAAGAGACCCACTTCAGGTAGAAAGATGACTGAAGGAGATGAGAAAAGATATTTTATGCAAATGGCAATGAAAAATAAGGTGGGAAGCAATAGTTATATTGGACAAAACAAACTTCTATTTTTTATTATTATTTTTAATTCTCACCTAAGGATATGTTTATTGATTTTAGAGATAGAGGAAAGGGGAGGAAGGCAGAGAAAGAAAGAGAGAGAGGGAGAGAGAGAGAAAGAAAGAGACGATGTGAGAGAGAAACAACAATCGTTTGCCTCCCACACATGCCCCGACTAGGGATTGTACCAGAAACCTAGGTATGTGCCATGATTGAGAGCTGAACCTGTAACCTTTTGGTGTATGGCACAATGTTATACCAACTATGCCACCTGGCCAGGGCAGAAAAAAACAAACTTTTAAACAAGGACTATAACAAGACACGAAGAAGAGTATTTCATAATAATAAAGGGGTGAATCCAAAGAGGACATAACTCTCACAAACATCTACACAGACAATGTAGAAGCACCTAAATATATAAAGTAAATATTGAAGGACATAAAGGGAGAGATTGACAGTAATATAATCATTGGAGGGGACTTTAACACAACATTAACATCAGTGGATAGATCAATCAGACAGAAAATCAACAAGGAAACAGTGGCCTTAAATGACACATTAGACCAGATGGACTTAATTGATATTTCAACCAAAAGCAGCAGACGATGTATTTTTCTCTGGTGCACAAAAAACATTGTCTAGGACAGATCATATGTTAGGCCACAAAACAAGTCTCAATATATTTAGGATTTAAATCATATCAAGCATTTTCTCTAATCACAATGGTATGAAACTAGAAATCAGTTATAAGAAAAAACCCCTAAAAATCACACAAATGCATGGAAGTTAAATAACATGTTACTAAGCAATAAATGGATTAACAATGAAATCAAGGAAGAAATCAAGATACCTAGAGACAAATGAAAATGAACACACAACACCCCAAATCAATGGAACACAGCAAAAGCTGGCCTAAGAGGGAAATTCATAGCATCACAGGCCCACGGCTAACAAGAAAAATCACAAACAATCTAACCATATACCTAAAGGAACTAAAAAAAGAGAGCAAATAGCCCACAGTAAGTGGATGGAAGAAATAATTGAAATAGAATCTAAAAATACAATAGAAAAGAAAAATGAAACCAATAATTGTTTCTATGGAAAGATAAAAATATTGATAAATCTTTAACCAGACTCATCATGAAAAAACAGAAAGGACCTAAATATATGAAATCAGAAATGAAAGAGAAGTTGACAACTAGTACCACAAAAATATATAAGATTATAAGAAAATACTAAAACTATATGCCAAGAAATTAGGCAACCTGGAAGAAATGGATAAATTCTTAGAAACAGACAACCTTCCAGGGATGAATCAAGAAGAAACAGAAAATCTAAATATCTCAATAAGTTGTTTTTTTTTAATGCACGCTGATATGACAGCTGTCACAATACAATCTAACAAAATTCTTTTGAATGAAGTTAAAGACAACTGAGTGCTACTTACAGAAAAAAACAAAAGAATATTTTGGCCAACCAAATGCTACTGAAATCAAATCAGTAATCAAAAATTCCCAACAAACAGAAGCCCTGGACCAGATGGTTTCACAGGTGAATGCTACCAAACATTCAAAGAAGAATTAATAGCTATCCTTCCTCAACTCTTTCAAAAACCTGAAGAAGAGAAAAGGCTCCTAAACTCATTTTAAGAGTCCAGAGTTACTCTGATGCTAAAACCAGAAAAAGACATAGAAAAAAAAATTATAGGACAACATCCTGATAAACATATACCAAAAATCCTCAACAAAATATTAAAAAAACTGAATTCAGCAAAACATTAAAAAATAATATACTATGATCAACTGGGGTTTATTCCTAGGATGCAGTTAATGTGACACCTCACATAAACAAAATGAAAGATAAAAATCACATGATCATATCAACAGATGCAGAAAAAGCATTTGACAAAATACAACATCCATTTATGATAAAAACCCTCAGCAAAGTGGGGATAGAGGAAACATACCTCAACATAATAAAAACCACATATGACAAGCCCACAGCTAATGTTATACACAATGGTGAAAAGCTGAAAGCTTTTTCTTTAAGATCTGGAACAAAGATGTTCACTGTCACATTTTTATTCAACATAGTTTGGAAATCCTAACCATAGAAATCACACGCACACACGAAAAGCATCTGAATTGAAAAAGAAGTAAAACTGTTGTTATTTGCAGCTGACATGATAATATTTAGAGAGGATCCTAAACATTCCACCAAAAACTATTATAACTACTAAATAAATTCAGTAAAGCAGCAGGATACAAAATTAGCATTCAGAAATCTGTTGCATTTTTATATTCCAATAACAAACATCAAAAAGAGAAATTAAGAAAACAGTTCCATGTACAATTGTATCAAAAAAAAATAAAATATGGAGTAATAAATTTAACCAAGGAGTCAATAAGGCACTGAAGAAAGAAACTGAACATGATACAAATAAATGAAAGCATATACCATGTTCATGGACAGAAGAAATTAAGATAGTTAAAATATCCATACTACCCAAAGCAATCTATAAATTCAATGGAATCCCTTTCAAAACATCAATGGCATTTTTCGCAGAGCCACAAAAAAATTCTAAAATTTATATGGAACCACAAAGACCCCAAATAATTTCAGCAATCTTGGAAAAACAAAACAAAACAAAACAAAAACAAAGTTATTACTGAATATAAAACTATACCACAAAACTATAGGATGCAAAACAGCATGGTACTGGAATAAAAACAGACATGGATATCAATGGAATGGAATAGAGAGCCTAGAAATAAAACCACATCGAGATGGTCAGATAAGCTATTTCAAAGAAGGCAGGAATATACAATGGGTTAAAGAAGTGTCTTCAGTAAATGGTGTTGGGAAAACTGGACAGATTAATGCAAAAGATTGAAACTGGATCAATTTCTTACACTACATACAAAAAGAAACTCAAAATAGATTAAGGACTTAAAAGTAAGACTTGAGACTATAAAACTCCAACAAGAAACATAGGCAATAAACTCTCTGACATCAGTCTTAGTAATGTATTGCTGGATATGTTTCCTCAAGAAGGGAACAAAAGAAAAATAAACAAATGAGACTCCATCAAACTAAAGAGGTTTTGCACAGCAAAGAAAACCATCAACAAAAATGAAAAGACAACCTCCTGAATGGAGAAGATATTTACCAATGATACATCTGATAAGAGGTTAATATCCAAAATATATTTAAAAACCCATTCAAATTAACCCTAAAAAACCAAACAACCCAATTAAAAAATGGGGAAAGGACTTGAATGGACACTTCTCTAAAGAGGACATATGGATGGTCAATAGACATATGAAAAGATGTTCAACATCATTAATAATCAGGAAAAGGCAAACTAAAACTACAATGAGATATTACGTCACGTCTGTCAGAATGTCTATCATCAAGACATCAACAAGCAAGCAGGAGGGGATGAGGAGAAAAGGGAACCCTTGTGCACTGTTGGTGGAATTGCAAATTTGTGCAATCCTTATAAAAAACAGAAAATTAAAAACAGAATTGTCATATGACCCAGCATTTCCCACCACTTCTGAGTATTTATCTGAAGAAATCCAAACACTAAATTGAAAAGACATATGCACTCCTATGTTCATTGCAGCATTATTAAAATAGCCAAGATATGAAGCTACCAAAGTGTCCATCAATAAACACATTGATAAAAAAGAGGTGGTATGCATATGCAATGGAATATTAGTCAGCCATAAAAAGTGTAATCTTGCCATTTGCGACAGTATAGTTGAACCTGAACAGTGTTATGCTAAGGGAAATAGATTAGAAATAGAAATACCATATGATTTCACTTATATGTGGAATCTAAAGCCAAAATGAATGAATAAACAAAACAGATAAAACTTATAGATGCAGTGACCAAACTGATGTTTGCCAGATGGAAGAGGGTTGGGGGAATGGGTGGAAAAGGGAAGTGAATTAAAATGCACAAATTGCCCGTTGTAAAACAATCACGGGGATGTAAAGCACAGCATAAGGAATATAGTTGATAATATTGTAATAACTGTGTGCAGTGTCAGTGGGTACTGGAGTTAATATGGGTGATCACTTTGCAAGTTATATAAATGTCTAATCACCATGATGTATATCTAAAACTAATGTAATAATTGGATGTCGATGGTAATTGAAAATAATATATAGATAACTTTTTAAAAAGAAAGAAAACCATCCATATGTATGAATCTATCCAGAAGGTGATAACTACACCTTGGAATTTATCTTCACAACAAAACACTGGAAATATATCTGGTCATGGTGGAATAAATTATGGTACCTCAAACACCTGGACTCTTATACAGCCATACCATAGAATGACATAGAACCACACAGGTTGATTTGAAATGATTTCATGTGTTTTTCAGAGGAGAAAGCAAGATGGAGAAAAGTATGTATGCTATATACCATTAAAAGCACACACACAATCAACCCCATATATATGGGTATATGCACATGTATATGCATATATGATTACAGAAAATAGTATGAAAGTATGCATATGAAAATATTATTTTATACCTTATAGGGATGAATGAACAGCAAGGAAGAAATAATGCAGGGGAGAAGAAAAAGTACTGTACAATAAAAGTCCCAACTTATGATATAATTCCATTTATGTATTAATGTGAAACCACATATATATATATGTATACTGAACTTTAAAGAAAATAAAAACAAGGAGAAAAAGTTGTGATATCTGCATTGTGAGTGTCACAAAAGAGGACAAAATATGTTTGAGCATCTTAATTTCATGTAGAGGTTCCATGTGAAAAATATCTTATTTTTTGATCATTGTGTCGTCAGCAATTATCTTTAAAAATATATTTACTTCTATGGCTATTTAAAAGAGATTAACATGCACTTGAACTTTCTAAAGCTTTATCTTTGGAGTTCATGTTCTAGGAAAAGACCTCAAGAATACTTGAATCCCAGGCCCATCAAAAATGGGAAATGGTAAATGGGAAATGGTAAATGGCAGAACATTTCCCTGGATTCTTTTACTTAGTATATGGTCAGAAATGTACCACGGTTGTTCCCAGTCACCTACATCTGGTGCGCAGACTGACCCACACTCTGAGTTTCTCCAAGAGGTAAAAAACACCCGGAGGTGGTCAGGTCTCCTGAGAATGGAAGAAAACCAGCTCTTCAGAAGAACCAGATGTAATCTCAATCTGAAATCTCATCAGGAGCTGGGTTGCCGAAGGGCATGGAATTTTCGTTCCGGTTCTGATTTGCTTGTCTGTACGAAACTCCAGTAGTATTTCCTTATCTACATCACTGGCACTTGTATCCATTGCTTGTGTGTGTCAGTATCTTACCCTGTGTCATCACTGTACATATTAGAGAACTGCTTTCATTTATTTAACAAATATCTCTTGAATGCCTACCACAGGCTAGAAACTGCACAAGGTACACTTTATGTATAAACTTTTATTAGGGCAGCTTTTTTGTTACTTCAGTAAATCTACTCTCTAAAGAACTTCAAGACATCCTTGACTACCTTTGTAATATTAATAGCTTCCTATAAAGCATTCCTACAATAGATGTGCTAGAGAAAGTGCTGCTTGAAGTGTGGTGGAGCACCTTACGCTGCATTTTGTACAATAACAAATACTATAGGAAGGTTCTAGTGCATTTGATGATATGTGGCCAGCTTATCAATAATAACTCTGACTTCACTGTGGAAGAGGGCCTTCTGTGCAAGGCATAAAATCCAATTGATTTTTATGAAATAAGATGCTATGAAGAAGAAGTGCATTAAGTGTAGCGTATCACAATAATTCCACTTGGTAGACTAAATGGCTTTTGGAACATTGTTGAAAATGCTGTCAGTATTCTGAGCATACACAAAAGAGCAAGGTAAGGCTAATAATTAAAAAGTCAATGCTATTCCTATTCAAGGATTTCTTTCCTCAATTAATAAAGCATTTTCTCTTCTGTGTCAGTTAAAAATAAAATCCAAAACAGCTCTATATGATATGATCAGACTCAGAACAATATGTAAGTTGTGTTGATCCTACAATGCAAAGATTCTCTATTGAACTCTTGGGTCACTGCTATCTTTAACTTCCGTTTAAGGTACCTTATACAATCTAATATGTATATTTTAAAGGATACATTTTTGCTTGGGCTGCATTTATAAGATTGTTTTCAAGTTAATTTATTTCAGAAAGCCTGATTAGTTAAATTTCATAAACATTTAAAAAATAATGGTATATGAATGCAGGCACGAAAAGCAAGTAATCTAGTTTCTGGGACTCTATAGCTCTTTAAATCAGGCAATAATTTGCAGTGAGTTTGGTTAGGTGTATTAGTGCCTGCAGCATTGGTTCCTAATCTTTTTTTTTTTTTTGCCCAACGCACCTGAAGAGTAAGTTCACTCCTATCATTGTTAGGGACATGGTGACAGTGTTTCAATGAATTGGGGGAGGTAAGAGTAGACTGAAAACCAACCAATCAAACAACCAACCAACTAACCAACTAACCAACCTTCCCACATGAAAGGGATGATGTTCAAATGCCCTCCTAGGTGATGTATTTGAGAATAACTGCAAAGTCATTGAAATTATGTGAAAGATTCTTGACTCTAGCAATATTAATCTTTATTTCTGGTGATCCTTGGTCAAGTGATAGACTGGTTGTGTACCTGCGATCTAGATGCTCAGTGAATATATGGTTAAATAAAAGAAGAAATGAAAGAGGGAGGGTTTTTAATATCCTTACTTCCTAATATGGCAAAGCAGCACTGTCATTTAACACATCTGTTGTTAAATGGAACTTCTCACAGGGTTTTATCTGGTAATATATGGTATAATTAACTTTTGACTCTGTAACCCACCTCTGAAAATCTCATTAAATATCATCAAAGTACCCCTTATATATCTAAAACAAAGACATCCTTGGATATTCCTTATAATGCTCTTTGTAAAAAAGAGAAACACATTGCATTTCCATCATTTGAAAATAAAACATTGTACTTCTACACACGGCACATTTTTCAAGTATTAAAAAGGATAAATTACATTTAAACCAACTCACATGGAGAGGCTTCCTCAAGATATTTTTAAGGAGAAAGAGCAACGACACATAGAAATATTTCATTTATTTTTTGTGAAGCAAGCAGTTTTGCAATATCCCCATTATCACCACAAAGGATAATATAATGAGGAAAATAGGAAAAAGATTAACACATTTCTAATATGAATTACCCAGGGCCCACGAGGGGTGGGCAGTTATTTGGATGTAGATGGGAAGCTGACAAAAGTAAAAATTAGTGATCATTCAAAACAAAATTACTGCATGTATAAATGCATGATAAGATTCTGTTTATGTAAAAGTTTATCTGTCTTATCTATTTGTCTCCATCCATCCTGCGTAAAGTCATGCAAGAGAGTTTGGTCACCAGAATGTTAATGATGGTTATCATAGAGTGGTACAGTTACAGTATGTTTTAATTGTTTTCATTTTTATGTATTGTTTAACTTTTTTACATTACTTACAGTATTTAGGTATTTTATATTACCAAGGAAAAGTATTAAAACTGTATTTATCCCCCAAAATTAATTGCTTAGGGTGAATTCTTTCCTGGTTCTCAAATACAGTAAAAATCTTAACCTATTGACAAACCAAACAAAGAACTGAACCAATCAATCAATCAACTAATCAATTAAAAAACACACATAATCATATATCTATCTATATATATATCCTTACATATATGTAAGAAACATTTATCTTTTGAAAATGTGTTTTTTCCCATCTAATACTTGTCTATTCTTTTGAGGTTCGAATTTTTAAAATATTAAGGAGGCAGAAAATGATTAAATAATAGCGGCTTAAGCTATTTCCTAAAAGCTATTCTGAACACAGAAAAAAGGTCCAAGCAGATTGTCCTCATAACTACTTTTCCCTAGATTTGAAGCTGAAGGAAGAAAGTTTCTTTTTCCCCTTAAAAATCTGCAAAAATCCCTTTAAGCCAAACCTGTAGAGTACAACCCCACTTTATTCAACCTTCCCTCACTGATGAGCATTCAGTTTTCTTCTAATCAAGGAAGATTTTTTTTTTCCTCTTCAGATTTGTTGGACTGTAGAACAAATGAACACATCATTTATGATGATGAGGCTGTTTAAAGGCTATGACTAAGGCCCACCACTCAATCCAGGCTCCTTCAAACAACATGAAGGCAGCCCAACAGTGCAGCAGAATTCTGAAATGAGGCAAGATGTGTTTCAAATCATTGTGTCACTCCTCATGAGCTGTGACAGTTGCTAAGTTATTTATTGTTCTGCAGTCTCAGTTTCTTTTTCTGTAAAGGGGGCACAGCAAATTCTACTATTAGAGATGTAGAAAAGCCTCAATAAACTGTACCTATAAGCACCCAGCTTAGTGCCTGGTACTTCATAAACACTCAATAAATGGTAGCCACTATTGTTATTATTTTTATACACTTTTGTATATTCTCAGAATGTGTTGGTATAACAGAAAATTATTGCTTCTATGGGTATGTATGTAGGCATCATTTATATCAAAGGAAGGGCTATCCTTATTTTTTTGGCTACTTAAAGAGATCCCATGCATCATAATATATTCATATAATATTCTACTTCCCATGAATTTAGGGAGAATGGGGGTAGCAGTATTCATTCAGAATGATGAAATGCTTACATTTAAATGCAGTCTCTATCCCTATGCCATGTGATCTTAGCTGTAGCTTGCTCTTTCTTTTACATATATGAATTTGCAGCAGGAAAATATAAACAATACTTTTTTTTAATCAAGGATTCACTGAAAATCATGATGCTGTTGAGCAATGAATCATTAATCATCTCTTGCATAGCAGAGAAAATGCTTCGGTTCTTGCCAAATGCACTGTTTATTGAAATGAAGCCAACATTTACCACTGAAAAGATAACATACTTGAAGAAGTAAAATAAAAGGGAATTAATTGTGTGTATATTAAATATGTTTCTGGAAGCCATTTAATTTGTGATTTGAACCTTAGAACTTTTAAGGTAAGGGAGCGCACGTGAGGAATTATCTTCCCTACTAAACTGCACTTGTTATAAACACTTGCATTTTTTTCTTCAGAAACATGTACTACAACAAAACATCAGCTGAAGGTAGTTGTCACATTTCTGAAAAGCATCGGTAAAAATTGAAATTATTTCTTATGTAAGAAGAAATGTCTTAGTTAAAATATTTGTAATGCACTTTTTCTTAAAAATAATTCCTATTTATTCAGATGGAACTAAAGCAAAAGAATAGAAACAATATTACTGACAGTCTCATTGTTCAAACACAATAATTTGGTGCATTTTCTTATTTTTTCTAAGGTTAAAATATTTTTTTGTCTACATAGATGTAATCCTGCTATATGTGCATGTTGGATTGTAACCTGCTTAAACATTTTTTATTGAGTAGTTAATTAAAAGAGACACAGCATTAACTCTGTGACTTTATATTTCCTCTACCCTTTGTAATCCAATGTTCTGTTTTCTGTTAGGCTTCAAAAACAATGTTTGAGTTTAAAAAATCATATAGTCAGATGGGAAAATAATTTACCTATACTATATAAACTAATTTGAACTTTTCTCTGTAAATTTGACAACCTCTCATGCAATTCCTGAATTGGATGTTGAATTTGATTAATAACCATATTCAGGATCCAATATTTTATGTAGGAAATTTCTCATCATCAAGTTTTTAAAGAAGATTAAAGAACTACTGTGCTAAAACTATTTATTTTGTGGCAACGTGAAAAGTTACAGGGGGGAAAAAATCCAGGTTTATTCTCTTATATTCCTCTTCAGACGTGGTTTCTTTTCATTAACCATCTGTAATGAAACATTTGGTCACTGTCACCGGTAGGCATTAATTGCCAGGAAATACATATTTAAATAGCTCATATTTTAGAGCACTTTAGTGATCACAGGATTTTAAACAGTATCTACTTTAGATTAAGATGTCAGAAGTATCAAAACTTGTGAAGTGTGATGTGAAAGAGTCCATATGCTAGACAAGCATAATCTCAATGAAAAGCCATTACATAATCATCGCTGTTTTCCTCACGGTTGAGCGATAGTCCTTAATGTTCAATTAAGAAAACTAGTTTCTAGGCTCAGACGCTGGTCCAAATCTCAAAGTAAGTTTCATTCATTTGACCCATGTAACCTGCTAGCTTTTATTTTATTTGAGCTTGTGTTTAATCCAATTGTTCCAACCAGGGAATTTAGCCTAATCTATCCCACTATCACCAACCAACACCACCTTTACGGCTGTCATCGTCATCATCATCATCATCACCATCTCCGACTGAGAGATGATTAGTTCTTTAGAAAGTGGAGCAAATTTCTTTGGGATACAGGTTGTTTTTTAAAAGTGGGGGAAATACTCAGAGAACCTTTTACCTACATTAAGTCTTTTTATTTGTTAACATAAACAAGAACTAATCATAGGTGCAAAGAATGAACAAACACAGGAGACTAGATTGTATGTTTCAAACTTTACTTTGGAGACCTGAGGGAATGCTTTTGTGTAAAATTGGATTAACCTTTTTGATACTTTCTTTAAAATACCTTAAACTTAAACGTCTTTGTTTCCCAACTCTGTGGATACTCATCTAATGGTATAGGTTTTGAGGTTATAAATGAAGCAGTCTTAATTTTTGCCAAGAATATGAAATAAAAAATATTTTCATGATTTGTCAATGTCTCATTCCCTTCGTGCAGATATTTTCAATGAAGACAGTCAGTTTCTACAGCACTGGTATGCTGCTCTTGTTTATATCCCTACATCTGAGTCAATCCTAAGAAATTTGCTAACAGCAGTTTGTAGTGGATCAATGAGGCTCTTCCTAGTGAATTCTACTCAAAATCTTTTCCAAATCTATTTATAAATTGCAAGTAGTTTTAGGTGTACTACATTTATATACATTGGATAAAGAGATAACATGTCAGATATTACTCAAATATTTTTTTCTTTGACTCATCTCCTCTTTACCTTATCTTTTAACATGAAAAAGAAAATATTTCTCACATTAGTCTGGATGTACATTTATTCGATTAAATCTGGATTGATAGGAAGAAATCAGTTATGAAAATTTTGAAGCAAAAACATCAAATTTTTGATAGAAAAGAACTGAGTCCTCTTCTCAAATACATTTACTCAGAAAATTATATAGAAGTAATTTTTTCTTTTTCTTTTCCTTGTCCTACCTCCTATATTCCTTTTATTTCTCCTTTAATATTAGGTATTTCATATAAATCATTATCAGTACAAGTGCCATTTTAAATTACTCAGATTTGGTTGCAAATATTTCAAGTTTAATTTAGACTCATTATTTTGGAATTTCAATACCACCACTTAAACATTCAAATGTAGTTTTCATTGAGTGAAAGAGATTTTTCCTCAGAACAGTAAATCTATTTTTGCAATATTTTCCACTTTGATATTGACTTCTCAGTTATTTATTTTTTGCTATCAAAATTATTCTTTTCTGAGGTTCTTTTTGCCAAACTTTTCACAGTGGCTTTGAATTTGTGATCACATTATGGAATGCTGACCTAGATTCTACTTGGCCTTTTCCTCTTGGGTCTAAAGCACTCCTAGATGTTGAAAAGCAGGGAGTTAAAAAATGTTTGGATGCCTTCTATTTGCCCAGAATGAAACACTATAAAGAAAAGGCACTGATAGATACATGGTTTCTAAATTTAATCCAGTGTTATAATGTGCTCCAAGTCATACCATTAGACTACTAAAAGTATTAATCACTCTTCTTATGGGCTGATTTATTGAAAATGTTTAATTTAAGCCCTGTGAAGACCAATAGAACCCTTTCAGTGGGTTCACAGTATAGTTTTATGTGCTCAGAGACCATATCTCTGTGAAAATGGACAAAACCACGAGATCCAATTAATACTCCACTTTCCTAGGCATTGCTCTAAAGTAAGGGGAGGGGGGTAGAATTTGGCCTCTCCTTTAACATAATGTGATTCTACTAAAAATATTTAGCTCCACAATTGAATCTCTCTTTGGTAGGTGTAGTGTTCATATGTAAACTTGGTATGTTATTCTTCTGACCTTTTTTCAATATTTTTAAACATCATTTCAATTGTCTCTATCCGACATTATAGCATACCAGTCAACCAACACTTAATGTAGCATCTCCTTTATGTATTTAATAATCTTCTTTTTAGAAGATTATTAAATACATAAAGTATTTAATAATTTCAAAAAGAAAAAAATAATACAATTACATTCATTGAAGTCAGAGACATAGTAAAGGGGATGGACATAGAATGAGCTAAATTAATGCAATATACGCACTCTTTGAGGATATTCCCCGGGATTTTTCTCTTTATTTTTGTTCAAGGAAAAAAAAATCTGTAAAACCTTTGAATATTACCATTATATTCACATTTTTTCGTTCTTACTATACTGACAGTTCAGGGAAAATATGCAGCATCGTGTATTATGTAGAATGAAACTCATATCTGGGCTCTGGCAATACTACCAAAAACATAGTACAATGTTCAGAATCATCTGGTTTTTTTCATCTTTCAGAAGGGAATGACAACATAAGTATAACCCCACAAAAAAGAACCCAAAAGAATTAAAATTTAGCATATAAGTAATGACCTCATCTCCATTTGTATTTCATTTTTATACCTATCTCATGTGCTGTCTGATTTCAAAATGATTAAAAAAAATTTGGGGGTGATTATTTGAGATACCAGTATGGTTCTGTTTGTAAGTGAGCTCATGTATCATACTATTTACAGATGTTCTCCTAACAGAGTACTCAAAATCCTAAGCACAGTTCAGAAAGTCCCAGGGGTATAATTTAGGTGTTATTTGACAATTTACCAAGGGGGGAGCAAATTTTGTTTAAGCAAACACTACTCCCTCACATGTTTCAATATTATGAACCAAAGAACCAAACAAAGTTATCTTACAAAGTTATCTTAAATATTTTATATATACATTTTATAAATTACCTTTTTAATTTTAGTATGAATAACCATCAAAGGAGAAAAATTCAGAAGTCACCCGTATATATAATTGATATAATGCATTTTTACATAAAATAATCTTAATGTTATACATATTTTCTAATTTTTTTCATTCACTCAATATAGTGGCATAAGGATGTCTTTTTGTATAATTTCACCACGTACAAGAAATCCAGAAGGTATAACTTTGATTTACTATTGCTGATTTAAAGAGAGAGAGAGAGAGAGAGAGAGAGAGAAGAAAAAGGAAATACACACCTCATTAATCTTTTTAACCTAGACATGATAAATGATATTTAACAGTATCTTCCATAGTGCTGAGAAAAATATTATTGCATTTCTGTTTGGTGATATCTGGCCTGTTTTTGAGACATCAGCTTGGTTAACAAATTCTCTTTTAGTAAGTGCTCAAAGAAGATGGCTGTGTTTAGTCAAGGGAAAAGTTGGAATGCCCCTCCCTAGTTTGACATTTTTCTGTATAGGTTATTCTTAAAAATTTTGCAGCTGTTCTTACTTTTCCATAGAACAACGGAGATACTCCTACAGTTTCTTCCCACAGGAAATTACTCCCCAGAGACTGCACTTGAGATGAGGCGAATATGTGAAACTCCTCAGCTAAAGTTCATGTAGCTTCTTTCAAGTAAGACATGAGGTGTATGAACTAAGGAAACAGGTTAAAGTTTAATCCTAAAGCCTATATTTAAAATGCAAATTATGTAAAAAGTGGTTATTAATAAAATACAATGATTTTGGCTAAGTGCAGATTGAGGAAAAAAAATATATAGAAGAGTCCTAAAAATTTGTGATTTACGTATCAAAAGGCACACACACACAACTTTTACAGGCATTTGCAAATTTAAAGGTTGTGCTTTCTGGCATGATTAAATTTATTTTCTGAAATGCAAGCTCTAAGAAAAGAATCTTATGCTTAAAAGGAGCTAACCTTAAAACTTACTGAATTTTAGAATGACATGTTGAAAATGTCATATGATTGATGGCTGTTTTTGTATTACAAGAGAATAGCTGTACACCTTTGTGATTAAAAATAGTCATCAGTTTTAGTCTGGTATTTGGTGACTTCATCAGTAAGTAGGAGCTGGATGAGGTGCTAATAGGTGAGATGAGAGGTTCACAGGAGAGTGGTTGGTAGCATGTATGTTATGGTGAGTGACCACAGACCCAAGAAAAGCAATTAAATTTGACTTTGTCTCCTGTTCCCGTGTGAAGTGAATATAGATACCTGTTCGGAATACGGAGGTTGCTTACTGAGGTATGAGAGACTTAGGCCATAGCAGTTTCTCAGTGACAGAAAGGATACATTTCAGGATTCCACCGGAGAAAAAAAGTTAGTGGATAGGAATTTAAATACGATGAAAATGGATGTTGGTTTTATTAGTGCTAACACTTGTTACTATAGAAATGCTTAGCAAATGAGTATCAGTTAAAGAACAGGACAGTAAAAAAGAGCCTATGCCTTTAACTGTCTAGTCATTTTGCTGAGAAGTTGAAATAATCCTCTGGTGAATATATCCGTTGTAAGTCACTCTTTTAAATCAGCTGCTTTCACCAACTGTGACACTATTCAGGAGTTTAGAGGAAAAGGCCTTGCTTTGCCTCGGGCCACGCTTCTATTCTTTTTGCTTAATGTGGAGATGAGAGAAGAGATGGAAATCTCAGGTGAAACCTCCAGGAGAAAATATCCTTGCGCATTACAACTTATTTTTCTGGTCTCAGAGAATCTAAAATAGATTAGTTTTGGTGTCCTCCTGATTTCAGCTTGGTTGGCCAGCTCCTTGTGAGCAAGGGGGCTGCATTAGCTTCTGAAATGAAGCATTTATGCTGCGATACACAGTTTTCTCTATGAACAATTTGCTAAGCTGTTTAAAAATCACAAAAGAAGAAAGGAACATAAAATGTACCATTAAGTCATTCCATGAGATTTACAAAGGCTTTAATGAGTTAGAAATGGATGAAAAAGCCTTTTTTGATTCATTAAAGATATCCATCTGATTAGAAGAGATTTTCATCGCCTTATCAGCTAATCCAATAAATTGACTATCCATTTCAAAATGACTCCAATTGGATTCATGTCCATTAGAATGATTTTCTGAAAACCCCAGAGCATTGTATAAAATTGAAAATTATCAAATTGCCACTGGAAAAAAAATTTACTAGATTCTGATAAATCCAGAATATTAGGGAAAAAATGCCCTGAGCTGAAAAGTTATACAAACCAAAGTATAGCCTGCATAGTTGTCTTCAATATTATTCTTTATCAGTGAGAAAAAAAAATCCCTAAGAGAAAAATTAGTTTTTTGGTAGCTAAAGTAGAACTGTTTTATAAGGAGGTTGTTTGGTATGTTTTTTGCTAACCACATAGAGACCTTGAAAAAACTAACATGGCTTTGTATGGTATATCTGGAAAATATTTTAAAATGCCATACCAATGAGATAGCTAATGTATGGAACCAGCTAATCAAATTTCCAGTTTTTGGCTGGTGCATGCCCCGGTATAACAAAGTAAGATTAATGGGGTGTTAAAAGTCTGTATGGACTTGTCAGTTTTATGTTGCAAATAGGGTTAATTTCATCCAAATGTAGAAATTTTTAAAAATTAATGTGAGTGAACTAAAGCTTTATATTTGTCTTTGCTTTAGAGAAACTTAGTTTGCAGGACCAGTCCTAACCTGGCTAATGGGGAAAGCTGAGGGAGGAAAGAAATACTTTACAGGGAATAGAGTATCATGAGGTCAGCTACAATGGAGAAATGCCAGACGCTGAAATTTAGAAGTAGATAATTTTACCTATCGGACTAGCCAAAAGCATTTATTCTGGGCCAATATCTAATACTACCCAGGAAGACAAGCCTCCTTTATCTTTCCTCAAAATCACTTTTTACATAGTCTCCACAGGAAAACTGGGGTGAAGATATTTTGCCCTTTATGGAATATTTTGGGTAATAAGAAGGAGTCTTCATAAGCCATCTCCAGCATTTTAACAAACTGGCTGTCATCCATATATTTGTCTACATAATGCCAAACACTTGGATGCTTAGAAACATCCAGATGTCTGATTGCCTTTTTAACTTGTCATTCAAATGGTATAGACCCAGATTATGTCTATGTGTAGTTTGAATTGGGCGGTAGTTGAAGAGGCAGGGGGCGAACAGAATTTCACGAACACTTTTTTTATTGCTCCATATATTTTGTTTCCCCTGAGAGAACTTCAACTTAAACCATAGAAGCATACATTTTTAGGATCCCTGATAGAAGTAAAGTGCTTATGCTGTAACAGAAATTTACATAGCCTAAAAAAACAGACATTCATTTGGGATGATGGATAGAAATGGTATGAGATACCTAAGCAGATTATCTACAGAACTTCAGCTCTTTGGCATTACTTTTGGTACCCTGAGAAAAAGGGCACTAGGCAAAGGACTGGCTTCAGCAGAACACAGTTTTTAGAAGTGTGATTTAAAGAGTACCAAGAATTATACCTCTCATCGACCATCTCTCACATCTGGACCAAATATATTTTCTTCATTTTGCCTTATTTTCTATATGCTATCCTAAAGAATCATTAATTTGTAGTGGTAAATATCACCTTTTAAAAGTATAATCTCTTCTCTAGTGGAGTAGTTACGAAATACATATTTGCTACAAATGCATTTAATAAGACTCAATGAGCTCCCACCTGATACCTTCATACTAAGGAGCGGGTGGTGGGAAGAAAGGAAGATTGGACGGAGCAAAGCACTCTGGAGGCCAGGCCAGGCCTGGGTGAGGGACTAAGAAGAAGAACAAAGAAAGGCTGGAACTGGGGAGCTGCTAAACAGACCAGTGAAAACACAATGAAGACAAATGTACCTGCTTTACCATTTCACTTCTGCCCTGTCCTCAAGGGGCAATCTCATTCTCCGTGGGAGCATCTGCAGGTCAGGTGCCCTGTCTCAGTGCATTGTGTTGATCATTTGTACGGCCCGGTGCTTTCCACAGCACACAGCATACAGTAGACGCTCAGCAAATGTTTTCCAAGTGAATCAATAAATGAAGAAAAGATCTGTGTGGTCTGAAGGCTCCAGGTTAAATTTCAAAGACTCTAGGCTCAGAGGAATTTCAGGAAGTTACATAGTTCAACTTGTCTTCAGCTAACGCTTAAGCCACACCAAGAAATAGCTTTCAATAATTTTCTTTTTAGAAATGCCCACATCCTTTCCTCAAAGCATATTTCAGCATCATTTAAAAAAATCTATTTTAAAACCTTCCTTCTATGATTCAAGATCATTCTCCTTCTTAACAGAAGCAAATTTATGCATACTAATACATCTTAACTTTTCTAAGAGGTTTTGTGCACACGTACCCCTTCTCTCTATAACAGACTGCTAGGAAAATAGGGCAGGGCTTACAATCTTTATTTTAGCTTAATTTATTCCAAATTTCTACATCTTAGTTTCTTATTTTTTAAATGAGAATGGTTTGAAGAAGCTTCTGGCAGTGTCAGGGCAGACCGCAGTCTCCCAGCTCTTCTTAAAATTAAGGAAAGCTAAAGTATTTACAGATTTGGGGATTTCTCAATAGCCTGAATGAAGGTAGACCTAACTAACACCAGAATTCCACTCACTCTCATCTGATAACAACGTCTCATGTGCTTCACGCAGTACCTGTTACTCATATACACTCACTTAGGCTTTGGCAAGTGACCCCCAGCTCTTTTAAATATGACATTGGCTTTTTATGTTGAGGTGGATTTTTTTTAATCAGCTTAATTCTTACTTATGAACTTTTTCCTAGGTTTTCAAAATGGCTCGATTATAGGATAAACCCTGAGGCTCAATTCATTCTGATAATAAAACCAGGAGTAGCCTACAGCTTTGTTAGGTCATGCTCAGTATTTATATAACTGTTAACCCTTTTGGAAAATGATGGGTTTCAGGAAAGTTGTAAAGTAAATGTGGATAAAGCAATTCTGATTTCCCTGTTGTCTGATTTCTTGTATTACCATGGGAAATTTTACCTGAAAGATCATTGAAAAACTTGTGGTTTGGAAAAAATAACACTATCTACATTTTAGAAGATTCAAATAAAGATATTTTCTCAGTTACATGAAGATACAGTTTTATACAAGACAGAAATAGTCCGTGCATATTAAGTTTATATTATTTAGAAAGTTAAAGTGCTAAGAAGGGACTAGTCCGGTGACGAATTTGCTGCTGTATCAGGAGTCTGCAGGTCTGCCTGGTGTCTCCCTCAAAACCCAGTTCAGAGAGAAAACAGCCAGAGTCGCGTGACGGAGCCAGGTAATGTATGGGTGGCACAAGCTGACAGATCAAACTGACGAGTTTTCTCTGGGTAAAAGAGGCTGGCTAGCCTGTCTCATCTCCCACAATTAGAGGAACATCTTAGGCATAAGCCCTTTTTCCTTCTCTTTCTGAGTGAGCTCTAACAGAGGGTGCTTTACACAGCGTGGGCATTCCAAACTCAGCCCTTGGTCCTCCACCTTGACAAGAGTTGCAGCCTGAGAAAGAATTATAGAAGTCCTCGTTTATTATTCTCCTAATTTTTCCCAACTACTGTTGAGGCCCTTTTTATACATGTCCGTAATCATGACAACTATGAAAAGTGGTGCTAATTTTCCTTGTATTTTGATGAGAGTGTTGAAATTCAGAGATGTTAAACACTGTATTCCCAGAAATAGAGAAAGTGGTAGAGTCAGGAATTGTACCCTGCTCGTTCTCGCTCCCTGGACTGCAGGGTCATCGAGGAACGGCTGCGCCGGGACATGCGGTCAGCTAAGCAGAAGTAGCAGACACAACTCCGGGTTGTGTCTATTCATCTCGTAGGGGGTCTACTCTCTGTCTGCTTAAAATGGGTTGTTTTTATAGTCAGAATAAAAAAAATACTTTAGTTTTCTACTTTTACAGTTTTTATGAGCAAAATAAACTCCAAAGGCAATCTTCTCTATACATTTCTACAGCATAAAAGAAAAAGCTCAGCTTTTGAATTCAGGCAGATCTGGATTTAAAACTCCACCTTGATTAGGCAACGTGAGGTGAGTTTACTTACTGTCTCTGCATTTTAGTTCCCTCATGGTGGTTATGAGCAAAAAAAAAGTAAAAAGAAAAAAAAATTATAGAATAAGGTCCAATGTATGGTACATGGTATTGTAGATATCAAAGTGATATTGTAGAAGATTGTTTGCTTACAGTTGGAACATGGAATGATTAGAAACCAAATAAATTATGATTTTTTACTAAGTTTAATTGTAATTGTTATTAATGATAGCAGTAAAAATGACTCATTACTTTACCATAACTGCCTTTTTTTGTTGTTTGTTTTTGTTTTTCCTACAGGACAAGATTTCCTAAAAGTGCAATAACTAGTTAATTCATCATTTGTAATAATAATAATTGCGTTTGCTTGTGGGGCCAAGGATTTAAAAAGTATCCTTCCATCTACCTCATGAAGGGTTTTGTATGTCTATTGAAATCCCATGAGCCAGAATGTTAATTTTGTAAAAAACAAAACAAAACGCTGGGTAGAATGTGGTTGTTAAACATAATTCTTGTTTTCTTCAAAGAGAAATACCAAGTTTGCTTACAAAATGGTGACAGTGCAACTTGGTGAATATAAATTATTAGCCACATTAATGATTTTATTAATACTTAGTAGTATTTAAAGTGAGATTCTCAGACCTGCTTCTTACTACTAAACACAATATTTGATGAATAACATACAGACTGTTAAACATCAACCTTGTCAAAAAATGCAAATGAAATGACACAGTCAACAGGGAACTGTTATGACATGAAAATGTCGGTTCTGCTCCTACTAAAGGAGCAGATGGACGCCATGCCATCTTTGTTTCTCCGCTCCTTGTTAGTGGGCCCTGACTTTCCTATCACTTTCTCCAAAGCATGAAAGCCAAAGCCCCGTGCTGTTTCAGCTACCGTCCTCTTGATGGGGAATCATGTCAAGGTCGGCAGGTATGCAGGGTAGTCTGTATCTTAAAATCTCAACACTGAAAACTATTCTTCTAGTGCTTGCTTGTTGGAGTGCTTGTAAAATGACTTGCTGTTTCAGCAACTTGTAGGCTAGTCAGTCAGTGGTATAAAATCTTCAGTTATCACATGGTAATAGCCTTTTATTAACCACTAAAATATATCAAGACATTTCATGACAACCGACAATTCCAGATGCTATTATTGCCCTAATGGTTAATACATTTGCACTTTCTTCTACTGAGCTCTTTCTGCATGGTTACTTTTCCTTTTGTGTAAAACATTTTTCAAATGTGTGGGAGCATCCTAACTTTTCAACATCTATTTTAATACACACGTATTTATGGGCACTCAGTTGGCTTTTCAAGTTTCCCACATAGATGTTATTTTTTAAAGTGCAGGCACTCCCCAAGTAATGAGCACCTGGCTTGTAACCATCCTGCACTTGGACTCAGTTTGTTACTGGGACCTTCTCCTCTGCCCTTTAAAGATTGACCCTTTCATCCTCAGCCTGCTTCTGACTTCCAAAAGGAATTTTCTTTAGAGGATACTGTTTGCTTATAGCTGGAACATGGAATGATTTGAATCAATCTTGCCTAATTCATGGTTATTTTGATATATTTTTTCTTTTTATCCATTTCAGATCACAGTCTCTACCACTTTCTCTGTATGAGATGTTTTCATCTCATACAGCCAGACATTCATTTTAATTCATCTTTTCCCTTGTTTTGTAATTCTTGTCTATTTTCTTCTATAAAATTTCTATACTTTGCCTTCTCCAGCTTTCTTTCCTGTCTGTTTCAATTGTGAGCCCTGAAAGGACTCTAATCAAAGCTAAAGGTGAGTGGATATACCACCATCAAGGAAATATTCTCCATCTGGAAAAATAAAATCAGAATTGATGCATAAAGTCTTTAAAGTCCTGGAAACTATTTTGAGATTTCTTTCAAAATTTTTAAAAACTCTCAGTCTTCTCACTTCTGTCAAGATCCAGGACATAATTATTTTTGTTTCATCGATTTTGTGTTAAATGCTTACCTTATTTGCTTTAATTTTCATAGGTACAGTCATTCAGGTAAACATGGACATTGTAGACTTGTGTGGTGATCAATGCATTACTTACTTGGTTGCTACTATGGGCAAATGATTTCTGAAGTTGTAAAAAATGGCTTCCTAATGAAACTTTGTAATACATGAAGCTGCTCTCCTTTCTTGGTTGGTGGGCAGAAAGTAGTCCACTCCAATTGATACCAAGCACAGGGAAGCAAGCAATAGTGGCAGGGCAGTGTTCTGTGCAGCATGCTAGGTATTTCCAGAACGCGGCACTGAAGCTGTCTTTGTCTTTGAGAGCTGATGATGACTGAGAAGTTGGTAGCTGACATAGGTATGTGCTCACTGGCATCTCTCATTTCCCTGTGAACCTACTCTGACTCAGTATGTAGTTATCTCCGGCACTGCTTTGCCCTTACAAAGGTTCTAAACCAGGCTGGCAATTGCAGGGCAAAATGGGTTCATCCTATTCACAACGGAAAATGTCTACAGAAAACTTTCCCCAAAGTGCTGAGCAAAATTTTCCCTTGACCTGAAAGCATGAGGGTGGGAAGGACTTATATCTCATAGTTTGTTTTATTAAAATATGATGGTTTGGGGGATGATGTGGGTGGGGTTCTGATCTCAAAAAAAAAAAAAAGAAAGAAAGTAAGAAAAATAGCAAAATAAGAAAAACAGTTTATAAGTAACAATTTACACTTTACTCTTACACTTTACACACATAATCTCATGTAATTTCCTTCAAATTTCTAAGATAGGAGGGCAGGAATTATCCTACTTGTCTTGGAGGTAAAGAAACTGAGAGTTGAAGAGGTAATTATTTTTTTAAGGTTGTATAGCTATGTAGGTTTAAAAGAGGTTGGAACTGAGGGAGTTTGCAGGTTGGGAACATGGAAAAGAATGGGGAATCTATCTCAAATATTTATAAATAGTTTAGTTTTTAGTAAAACTCAAGCTTTGCCAATAACTATGAAAACCTGTATTTCCGATAAATAATTTATAAGAGCTCCATGAAAGCTCTTCAAGACATATTTAAATTGTTTTTCATTATATTTAAAGTTCCTTAAGTTGAAAGTGACATGCCGGCCCCAATGTTTAAGACTTATCTTAAGTGTAGAACCTGAAAGATTTGAGGTAACTTTAAAATCTTAGAAATTGGGATCTCCCCACAAAGTACTACTTTCATGTCTGGAAAAGAAAATCTATTTTTGGAATATAAATGGTTAGAAATCAAACATGATGGAGAACCCTCTTGGCTAACTGTTAAATATTCAGGTCCTCTTGATGACCCAGGGTAATTCATGGTTAGAACAGAATGCCTAATATCTTTTTATGGAGACCAATGATAAACTAAAATCATGGTTCCAGGTGAATTAAAATATATATATGTATTTTTATAAAGAACCAAGGTCTTTTGATAATCAGAAAAAAAAATCAGACAAAGAGGAAAAAAATGACATCTTTTGTGAATCTTTCCTAGTGTCTGTTCAGTCTCCTTGATGAATTCCATTATCACAAAAATGACCTTTCCAGCTCATATCTCTTTTGAGGCTAATGCAATTCTTCTCCATTCTGTTATAATGAAAGTATTACATGGATAACTATCCAGCATTATCTTCTAGAAGGAGAACTAATTTGGGAAAGAAATGAAGTACTTTAATATAGTATCAGATCTCTCTAATTTTTTTTTTTTTTAATCCTCGTAGAGACCTGCTGGGTAGAACTAAGCAAGTTCATGTACATGGTAAATACACTGTGCTCCCTACCTAATGCGGAATTAATTTTTATTACTATATTAGTGAACAGTCATATGAATGTTTAAAAAACAGAGCCTCCGATACATTTAGAGGCATTAGTCAGTGAATATGCTGCAGACACCTTTCTGTTGATTTTTCTTTTTGGAGCTGTGTAAATAAAAAGTATTAAGACCCATGGCACACTTCCTAGATGCAAGTTTCAAACCAGTACTACTTGTCTCTACCTGTGAGAAGCGTCAGGATGGGCAAGAATAGCGTAAACACTAATTATGTGCTCTTGTTAATTGCATATTTCTTTGAAGTGGTAGCAAATGCAAGCTCGTGTATGGTGGAGAGTGCTGGGAATAATGATGGGAAGCTTCCCCAGGCAGGTTCATGCATGCAGAAAGGTAAAATTTTGGGTGAGCTATAGTGCCTTCCCCTTGAAAAACTTACCCTGATTTTCAGTTCTATCTGAAGGAAACTTTTCTCTGAGGAATATGATTAATGGTGGTACGTTGACCAGTTAGTGCATAGTGCAGAGATCCAAACCATGGTGCATATCCATGGCCAGGTCACGTGGTTTGAGGTCAGGCCTGTCACGCCTTTTGCAAGGGGGCAATTAAGTGAATATACAAATCCTTGCTTGTTCTGGATGATAGTAAATGTCTTTGTATAATTCTTCATAAGAGGTAAAAACACTTTGTAAAAATGCCTTTACTATTACACTCCCCATGAGACAATTAGCTGGCAGAGATTTTAATTGCTACGTTGTGGATGTGGAAATGGAGACTCTTCAATCTTAAGTAGTTTATGTAGGTCATGAGTGTGGGCTACAGCAACGTGAATTAAAAATTTGGAAAGTAGAAGACAACTAGATAGAATGAGAAGTCAATTGGTTTTGATGGTTGATATGTCCCAAATTTTGCTAAATTTAGATATTAATTAAATTGGTTTATGTAATTAAATATGAGTCTTCAGTATTTAAAAAATGAGTGTAATATTAAGAAAATAGAAAATGAAAGCCTCATTTTTGTTTTCTATAACTGTTAAAATACCAAGAGTATGTCAGAGATTTCTCTCCTGATCTGCCACTATCACTTCAGGATTTGGGGTTATACTGTTTATTTATGCCTCAGTGAACCACAGCACTAATAAAAGGTAAGTATTTACTTTTCAATTTGCTATGTCCTCCCTTTTTATGCAATCCTGAATATAATTTTGTTTTCCTTCTGCAGACCCTTCTGTACTTTCAACTACTGCCCCCTGCACTCCCCCTTTTTTAGCTTCTGTTTACATATTTTACTTCTGGTCTAGTATGGCGACAATAACTCTAACCACCCAGTAGCACAGCCTGTATAACTACCTTACACATCTCTTTCAAAGGGGCACATTTCCTTTGGCTGGGATGCTACAGGTTTGGGATTTGTAGATCAGACCCTGACTCTTAACTCAGTCCTGCAGCTCTTAGTATACACTTTTCATCTATACCATCCTTGACACCACACAGACAGCCCATGTTGAAATCTTTTTCAGAGTCTCGACCCGTCTGGTAGACTAAACAGAGACAAGGAAACAGGTAATGACAGGATTGAAACATGGTTTGGGGATCTTGGGAGGAAAAAGGAAAGTAAAAAAAATTTGATGAACAACATAGTCACCCAAGCTTGTGGTGTCTCATCAGAACCTCTCAATGTTTGGAAGTTTTCCCAAGACTTGCCCTAGTGAGACAGCAAAGACTTATTAGATCATTGTGTCTGCTTCCCCACCTGGGCAGGAAAGAGTCTCCCATACGGAGAACATATGGCTTGGTCTTAGATTAGCAACAAAGAATGTCAGTTGGCAGACAGATGGAGGAGAAGCAGAGGAGCATGTGAGATTTGCTAGCCTGGACCTCACAAATGAATTTTAAAAATCATGTCCACTTAGTTCAGTTAAGAAAATAAACACTGACCAACCTATATGCAGGGAAAAAGAGCTAACATTTGTTGGACACATACTACAATTTAGGCACAGTATTTTGTAGATTTTTTTTGTAATCCTCCCTTGTTTTATTGTCTCCATTTTACAGATGAAGAAAATGGGGTTCCAAAGTGTGGCCCCACTTTGCCCAAGGTCCCATAGTAGTAAACACAACTCAGAGTCCCACCTAGGAGTTTGATTTGAAAGTAATACTTTTTTGGAGGTCAGAGAACACAAAAATGATTTAATATAACTTTCTAGCTACTTCTTTCACTTTTTAAAAATATGGATAAAGGGAATTTCCTCTTTCTTTTTAAATTATGGAATTCAATGAATTTGCTACAGGCTGGTGCTTATAATGCTTAATTTAATGGTACTGGGAATATAGAAGTGGACCTTGAGGAAGAGGAATGAGGAAGAGGATACGTAAATAGGACAGGGATAAATACTAGATTATAAATGTTTGAGGCCACCTTCCTCTTGTGCTTCCCCTGCCCTGCCCACCCCACCCCCAGCCAAAAAAAGAAGGAAGATTCTTACTTGTTGGTTCAGGTTAAGAGTTTTCCTTTGTTGACCAGAATCTGAGCACAGGTAGGGGCCAGGTGTCTTTTCCTAAAGTAAAGAAAGCAAGAATGCAGTATGTATCTATGTACTGGAGGGAACTGGACTTAAAAAGGTAGGGAAGCAGTGTGGAGGGGAGTTTTTAAGGTTTTTTCTTTTTCCTTCTGCACTTCTCCAAGTATGGTGTTTTAATTTTGATTATATCTGTTCATATACAGGGTGGGGAAAAAGGAGGTTTAGCGTTGTGAGTAAAAAAACACAATTTATTTTTGTATTATTACTGTATTGTTTTCCATATGAACAACTGTAAATCTACTTTTGCCCTGCCCTGTATTATTTAACTTATGATTATAGTTAAAAATTTGAGAGGTAAAGTTGTTAGAGAAGTGGTTTGTGAGTTGAAGGGAAGAAGAAAGTCTTAGCACCATGGTAGGTTAGGTGGGAGATAGAGACTGATGTGAAAAGAGGACAAGGAGTTTATTGGTTATAAATTGGAAATTACTTAATTTTTTCAAGAGGTTCCAGTAAAAACTTGAGTTTAAATCTACCATCTAAATATATATCTCATCCTTTTTTGTTCCATTTCCTCTCCTTTCTTATCTTCTCTTGGTTTAATCAAGTTTTTTTTCCTTATTATATTTACCTTTTTGATTGTCTTCCTTCCTACTTGTTTACCTGTGTTTCAGTCTGCTATCATCTGCTTTGATCCTAAAGAACTCCCTTTAGTATCTTTCAGCCAGTCCTCTTCCTGTGAATTTTCTAAGCTTTGTTTTTTCAGAAAATGACTTAAATTATCTTTCTTTTGTTTTGATTTTTAAAAATAAGCCTTTTAATTGAAGTATAGTTGACATGTAAAAACTATTCATATTTAATGAATATGTGTTTGTTAAATGAATTTGGAGAGACGTTTACACCCGTGAACCATAACTACCATCAAGACCATAAACCTATTCATCACCTCCTAAAGTTTCCTCCTGCCATTTTTATTATAATTATAGTTTTTTTGTTGTAAAAACTAACATAAGATGTACCTACTTAGTAAATTTTTAGTATATGATACAGCGTTGTAAGCTATAGGTACTGTGCTAAATAGTTCTCCAGAAATTATTTATCTTACATAATTGAAATTTTGTGCCCTTTGACCATCACCTCGCCTAAATCCCCTCCCCCCGTTTCTAGCAATCCCCATTCTACTCTCTGCTTTTATGGGTCTGGCTATTGGGATTCAATGCATAAGTGAGATCGTACAGTGTTTGTCTTTCTGTTTGGCTTATTTCACTTAGTATAATGTTCTCCAGGTCCATCCACATTGGAGAAAATGGCAGGATTTCATTTTTTAAGGCTAAATAATATTCCACTGTGTGCATATACCACATTTTCTGTATCCATTCATTGACCAATGGACAATCACATTATTTCCATATCTTGGCTATTGTGAATAATGCTGTAATCAGCACAGAAGTGCAGGTATCTATTTAATATTCTGATTTCAATTCCTTAGGATAAATACCCAGAGAAGAAATTGCTGGATCATGTGGCAGTTCCATTTTTTATTTTCTGAGGAACATCCATACTATTTTACAAATTGTCTGTAACAATTTACTTTCCAACCAACAGTTCAGTTTTATTTCTGAAACTCATGTTCTCAGGGTACAAATGTCCTATTTAGAAATTACTTATTTTTTACTACTTTAAATGAAGTTTTCCATTGTTTTCTGTTTTTCATAGTTTCCTACTTTTTCATGTAATGCTGTCCATCTCCAGCTTCTTTTAAGTGTTTCTATTTGTCTTTGTTTTTCATCAGTTTTATTCTTATATACCTAGGGGTGGTTTATCCTACTTGGGGTTAGCAGAGTTTCTTTAACCTGTTGTTTGATACTACTTCATTAATTTAAAAAATTATTAGTGATATATCTTCAAATACTTCATCCAATCATTCTCTTTCTTTTCTTCTGGTCACCAAATACATGTATGTTAGAGTTTTTCATTATTTAAAGAATATCCCTTTAAGCATTTCTATATTTTTCCCTATTTTTCCTACTGGTCCTTCAATGTGGGTGTTCCCATATATTCCAGTTTAAAAATTCTACCGCTGTTGTATCTTCTCTGCTATCAACCTATCTATTATACAATTTATTGTAAAATATGCAGTTGCTATATTTTTCATTCCTAGAATGTCTAGTTGAGTATCTTGTTTAGACTTAGGTTCTCTTGAAATATTCCTTTCTTTTGTCTATTTTGTTTGAGCATAATAATCATAGTTGTTTTAAAGTTTTTATCTAACGACTCAAATACCTAGATCATCTCTCTGTTATTTTTTCTTTTGGTTTCCAGTCCTTTCATGTCTTGTTTTCTGGCCTTCCTGATAATTTCTTTCTTGATTGCCAGATACTGTCCAGGACAGGTCATGCAGGCTCTTCAACGGTGTCTTCCTCTTGAGGAGTCACTTGATTTTCTTCCGGCAGACAGATATAGTATGGGTCACCTTGGTTCAGATGCAGCTGGATTTGGGGGTTTGTCTATTTCTGATTTCCCCTTACTGGTAGTAGTCAGCCCCTCAGGGTCTCAGTGGAAAGCTTGAAGAGATTACAAGAGCCCCTCCATCCTCACTAGCATTGAACTACAATTTTTGCCTCCCCAGCTTTGTCAAACTGCCAAGATCTCTGTTTAGCTTTTAAGCCTATAATTAGCAACATGTTGCTTGGTTTGTTGACCTGCTATGTAGATTTACAGGTTAGGATCCATGAAGTGATTTGAGGGGAAATTGAATATAGAAATTCAATTTTACTTTTTTGGAATTCACTTTTTTTCTGGATCATTGGCCTATTGAATAATGCTCCCTTGATAGTCCTAAATTCTAGTTTTTTGTCTCCCTAAAAATTATGCCACCATCTTCCTGTTTGATCTTTATGTCCTATACTTTGATTCACTAAATGCCTGGAGAGAAAAGACTATAGTGAATCTGAGCTCATTCCAATGCATTTTTCTTCTTTTTAGAATCTTGGCCCCTTAAGACCTAACTATATCTCCAATGCCTTGAAACTGCTATTTCACACAGTTTTTTGTGGGAGAATAATCCCATCCATGTTACTACATTATAGATGGAAGCAGAAGTATCCAATAAAAAATAAATCAATTTTTGGCTATTCTTGGCTATTCAATTGCTTTCCCCCTACCCCGTGTGTGCTTTTAGATAAAGCACCACATAATAGCTGGTCCATGTGTACCTCCAATTTATATAAATTTACAAAATTTGACATCTCACAACTGCCTACATAGTTGTGGATATACCAAGATGGAAAATAACATGGGGTGGGGGAAATTCAGAGTTCATTGTATGTTAAATTTAGGGTATAAAATGAAGCATAGAAATCAGCTGAACCTACTTATCTGGAGTTTAGAGGAGAATTAAGGCTAGAAATATATTTTTGGTAGTTGTCCAGCTATAGATATCACTTGAAGATTTGGGATTAGTTTAGATACCTTGTGAAGTGAGTGTTGAGGAGAGAAAAGATAGCGAGAGACTCTGAAGCACTCTAACATTTAGACAATAAAAAGAGGAACGGGTTTTGGCAAATGAGACAGAAAAGAAGTTGGCCTTGGAGTAGAATAAAAATCAAGAAATTGTGTTGTCTTGGAAGCCCCTTAAAGAAACTGCTTCCAGAAAGAGAGGGTGATCAACAGTGTCAACTACTGCTGACGGAGTAAAAGAAGGACAAAGACTTGACCACTGGATTAGGCAATAGAAAGAAACATAGTGACCTTGAAGAATGCAGCCTGAAAACAGTTTTGGGGATGAAGGTCTTTATGGAGTAGAGGAAGGAAGTTGAGAGAGAGCATATAGACACTTATTTTAAGGAGTTTTGCAATAAAAGTGACTGATAAATGGTGCCTAGGCTATGCAGTCGGACTTTTTTTTTTTAAAAGATGGAAATATTTCAGCTTCCTTCCATGCTAATGAGAATGATTCAGGAAAAAGAGAGGAACATAATGCTCCTTCATGAGAGATGGGGAATAAGATGCTAATAAGAACACGATTTTTAAATAGAGGAGAGAGAATGGGATCAAATGAGCAAATACAGGGATTACATTTAGGTTAGTATATGGACAACTCATCCATTGGAAAAGGGGGGAATCATATTACCTGGGTGCAGGTGCTTATATATTAGTAAATTTGTTCATGTAAACATAAGGCATGTAGTTTCTGAACGTTTATAAACATCTTGGAGGGTAAGACAGCGAATTGAGGAGGAGAATGCAGCGTTTGTCTTTCTGAAATTTGTGATCATAAATTTAAAGTGCAATCAGTCAGCAAAACATGGTTATGTTTTTTTGCCAGTTATGTTTAACTGCTTGGGTAAATAAAGAGTAAATGGTGGGATGAGTTCTCCCAGAATTATTTATTGGCATATGTGTAAGATGAAGGTAGAGAGGAGAAAGGAGTAGAAGCTATATGCAGCTAAGGGATTATAATTAAAATGATGAACCACAGGATTTTAGGCTATTTTAGCAAGGAGGTAAGGACAAGAGGGAAGAGGTGGAATGATTAAGAGGATGAAAAATGACCACACGGGGGAGGAGGAAGCTATTGTCTGATGGTATAAGCTTTAGAGTAGCTAGATGACTTGATTTAACCATGGAGGATTGAGAAATTGTACCAGACCTGGAGCTATCCAGAGGCTTAGAAAGAGGAAAATATGAGGTATAAGGAAATGTCAGGTTTAGCTCCTCTTATGATGACTGAGACATGCAGGGATGGAGTGAGTCATGGGTGATATTCAAAATATTTTCCTAATAACCCTTGTGGTATGGTCTCTGACTACTCAGAATTGGCCCAACCTGTCCTAATGGGACAGTTATAAACACCTGTTATTGTGTTATGAGGGCTTCCAAACTGAATCATATAGTTGGATGATGAGGCTGGTCTGGTGGCAGGTTAGGGTAAGATGAACAATCAGTCCAAGTTTCCTCCTTGGGATTAATTTTTAAGGCAGCTTGTTATGACAAGGCTGATAATGTGCTGGAAGAATATTTTGAGTTCTGTGGTCCTCACCTTCAGTCCTCCTAGGGCACTGTCAATTATAAATATTTGAGAAATACAGCTGTAGGTATTTCTAAAGGAAATGGACTTGGAGTTCAAATGTATAAATGCAATCCTTCTTCTAACTGCTTGATCTTTGGAAAGTAATATAGCTATTATGGGCCTCAGTTTCCCCATCTATAAAACAAATTAGATTGAATTAAAACATTTCAAAGGTCCCTTTTGGTGGTAAGGACTTGAAATATGACATAGCTTGCTTGTATTTAAACATTTGCTTCATATACAATTTCAGCAGAGGTGATATTTCTATTTTGTCATTTGTACTTAGTCTTGATAAACAATTCCCTATATCAAAATGTCCCCAGTATCAAACAAGTTATTTTCGGTCTATAATGTAGTGATTTTCTGATTCTGTAAGGAAAAAAAAAACAAAACCCAAAAACCTGAATTTGCATTTTCTATCTCTAAAACTTGTTCAACTCTCTCCTACTCACTCTTTCAATATTCCTTAGGGAAAAATAATTTTTTTAAACTCTTCTGAGAGAACTTTTCATCTTTGCTAAGTCCTACATATTTTCCAGAAAGTTTTGAAAGTACTTAACTGTTGAGTAAATGCAAGCTTTTCTAAACTTTTAAAAGACTTTTTGTGTTTAAAGATTATCTCCTTTGTGGTTAAAGTAAAAAAGGAGGCTAAGAATTCATGCTGTGTCACTTATTTAGACAGTTAAAAGGTCACTGGGTGTGTTCCTCAAAGTTCATCTTTGCTTAATGCTACTCCTTTTTTGCCTAAGGCTGTATTGCCCTGAGCGCACCGACCTCGTCTCACTGGGAAAGCTGCTCCTTTTTTTATCCATGGAAAAGTATTTCCAAGGTTAATTGTCCAGAATCTTTAAATGCTAGGGACAGAAGTCCAATTCCAAGTGACTCAAACTAATTGTATTAGTTACCTACTGCTATGTAGCAGATTGCCCCCACACACACCTTTTCACAACA